>OY728127.1:798319138-798944138 GCA_963277665.1 Viscum album
TATTCAAAAATTTTCTATTTATAATTTATAATTTATCCTTTGATAGTTTATTTTAAATGATTCAATAAATATTCGAAAAATAATATTGAACAGAAAATTATTACCATCAAATTAAAAATATGATTTACATTTTACTCATCACGAAGAAACCAATGAAACTAAAAGTGCATAATTCCGATCAATATCGTGAAAGATATTAATGAGAGATGATTGAATATGAAAGGAAAATAAATAAAATAAATAAATAAATAAAGGATGATAAACCCTATATGTGTTACATGACAGGGAAGAGGAACATCCCATGTTCCACTATAAGAACACCCACCAGCCAAGGATTTTAAGAAAATCATATGATCTCTAAGAATCATCTATAAGGGAGTCCATGGATCCCTGAATATAAGGAGAACAACCCATAATAATATCTGGATCATATTTTATTGTAACCCTTGTGTGTTACAAAAAAATAAAAACCAAAAACCCTCATTTAAACATTCACTTAACATGAAAATTAACTATAGAGGGTTTTATATCATCCTATTAGACTATTGGTTCTCTAAATGGTTTAAAACAGGTGGAAATTGATTGTTTTGATAACCTTCCTCAATAAAAATGCTGTTCATGTGTGATACAATGAGATTTTTAGGGGTGATTTTATATTTTAATGTTTTTAATTAATATTTTAATAATTTAAAATAAAAATTAAATGACACCAACCATCTTTTTGGAATTAAATTTATATCCTATCTAGGATAAACATATCATTATAGAGACAACCATAGTCTTTGATTTCTTATATAATGAACAATTTGATAAAATATATTGATTTATTAAATAAAAATCATAATAAATAATTAATTGAAATAAAAAGGGATATTTTTGCGATCGTGGCATCCAAAGGCCCAACGTTAACAAATTTTAAATCTTTTCTGGTGTAAACCCCTCATTCTGGACACATCTGTGGTCTTAGATTTCACATATGATGAATCCTTTTAATTATATTTAATTATTTTTAATAAATAATATATAAAACATTATTTAATAACTTTATCTCATTAGAGAGGCATCAAAATTTCTTTCTCCTTCAATTGTTATACCCCTCTTAAGGTAAACGATTTTTTTACATAACTGGGGTACCAAATTTCTCATTGAAAACACCATTTTGGTTTTATTCCAATATTTTGAATAAAAAGATCACAAATATTATATTCTATTTAATAATTTTGTTTAGTATTCAATGACCCTTTTCGGGCCTCAGAATAACACAGAAACTTAGTGTCGAACCCCAAAAATATTCAATTGAATACACCATGATGTTAACAAAAAATTAAGGCCTTTAACACATTTATTAAAAATTCACTGATAAATTATTATTTTTTCACTTATGATATCAATAATTTAACAGAAGCTAGTTTATCAATACCTCAAACTATAATGGGATGTTACAATACTTTTGATTTTACTAAATATATTTTTGAATTATCCTTGATATGAAGCTATACCTACTTTTGTTTAGAACTATGGAGAAGGGAAAATGTTTTCCCTATTTTCTATAAATATACATTAATTATTATCATGACATGATTTATCTAAAATTAGTATACATGAATTGTTATACATATACATGTTTTGGAACACTGAGGTGGGATACTACTGATCCCATTAGTTCACACCCTACACACCTTTTTAGTGCTTCATAAACCTTGATATGTCTTCCAATGCAGGGAATGAAAAGGAACCATAGTAAAGCGGTGAGGATTATATCAGTTGGTTTGAGGGTATAAGGTTGTAAGATGGTGGTGGTTGTCCCATTTTATCATATTTAGTAGATGTTCCTTTTAGGACCTTTTAATTTGACCTTGTATTTATATAGTTTTAACTAAAATTATTATTGTTCTGTTTCAGCTGTCTTCTTTCGATTATGGAATATATATGTTATGATTCCACTATATTTTCTCTCCATGTGTGTATATGTATGCCATGTGTTTGTTTATGTAGGGATAAATTGTTCCTTCTATTTTTATATTCGATGATTGGGTGCTTTTAACCTACTCATTGGGATCAGTAATGCCCTTCAGTTATGTGACTGATAGGGCTAGGTGCTAGGTTTGATGGCTAACCAAGTCATTTTGTTAAAGTTTTGATAATAAAATCCTTTTATATTATCTATGAGAAATTGTGTACTGGTGACACAATAAATTTACAAGGAATATTTTTAACATAACCAATTGGATGGTGTTTGGTGGAAGAAGACATTTCCATTTTTTGTAGAAAAATATATTTTCTTCATAATTATAATATAATTTTAAAAAATAAATATGCTTTAAATATGATTAGGGTGGAGATGAAAATTAAACCATTCCAAATAATGGAGAATAAAATTTTTCATCACAAATATAATTAAGATTGACTTATCAATAATGGGATATCATAAAATATTAGCGGCAATGAAATAAAATTATAATAACATTGTAGATTTAATAGCATTTTTCACTGTTTTATAAATATTATCCAAGAGAATTTAACGTAACATTGGGGAATCAAGAGTTTTTTTATATGAATGAATACATGGACAAAAAAAGAAAAATTATTCCTTTGATTTTATAACCAATTTACAAAAAACAATTTAATGGGAATTAGATTGGTATTAAAAAACAAGATGAATGAATAATGAGAATTTATGATAAATATAAAACCATGTGTTTATTAGTGGTATAGTCATGTGAAATCATTTTATTTTTATAAATCATTTTAAATAATTTAATGGCTATAAACTATAAATATTATTCTTTCTATTGCGTCCCAAAGGAAATAAATGATATCCCAAATGGATGAAATGTCTTCCTTCCCCAATGGTAACTTCGAGGAATAAGTTTATATTGAAAAACCACTTGGAATATTATATAATGATTAATCTATTAATGTATTCATATTAATTAAATATTTAAATGTATTGAAAAGCCCCAATGGTTTTGCATAATGATGTAAAGATTTATAATGGAAAGAATGCATAGATTTCACTACATTAATAATGAAAATAAGGAATCTCCTAATACATTTTTTCTATATATGATATTATATTTAATGGAAATGAATAATTATTTTGTGAATCATTTTGATCAACGATGAGGAATTTAATTTACATGTCCATTTATAGTGAGAAGAGGTATTCCATGGGTACAAAAATCTATTGAGATGATGATATAATTTATCATTATGAAGAAAACTATAACTAGGAACATATAAAATGTTTTTCATAAATTATTCAAATCCATTTTCCAAAAAAAATATATTTTGAACTATATTTTAAAAATATATGGAGGAATTGTAACTAGGTGATTACGAAATTTTTAGAGATTAACATAATTTTTTTATATTTGATATCATAAAGGTCCAATATTTTTTATGTATTATATCTTTATTTTTAGAATAAAATAAAACATAAATATTCCCCTGACAATTATGTAAAGTGTACCCTTGGTAATATAAATATAAATTTCGAAATTGTGTTGATACGGTGAATCAATCGACAACATAATCTATTTGGTTTTTTAAATATAGATTAGGATGGAAATACTGATGACATAAGGTATAAATCACGTGTATTTTTCTTCATATGAGATAATTTTATGTGTTATAACCATAATAAATAATTTTTAGGACATTTAGTATTTTTGATGAAGATTATGTGGCTTCCACTCAAACAAAAACACACAATATATAGATTCTATCAGAACAGAAGGATTATATAGTAGTTAAAAAATTACAACTACTAATTGTGTTGGATCGAATATGTAGATATGTATGTCTATTATATGGAACAATACAAGAAGGGGGTGAATTTTATGTTTAAAAACAATTGAGTTTTGGTAACTTGAGAGATTAGTTTAAATGATCTTAAACTAATACAAATACAAACACCCACAATTGTATTTAATAGAAAAGGTATGATGTAATGTATAGTAATGAAATGTAAAACAATTGTATTCAAGATGAACACAATAAACAGAGTAATATAAAGATGAACGACTCTACCTTAAAGCGTATAGAATCAATCAATACAATATGTAATAGAATGGATGTAATTGAAACAATTACAAATGTATAAAAGATAGAAAAAGGGAACAAAAACAATTTCCTTTCTAAAACAATTAGCAGCGGAAATGTAAAAGAATTACAATTATTTTAACCCAAAGAGAAGGGTTATCCTTTAACCTAGGATAAAAGTTCTATCTCACCAACACCATGGTGATCCCTCGATACGATGATCGGACTGTCTGTCTGCCTATCCCTAGCAGCCCTCGATACGATGATCAGAACGTCTGTCTGCCTATCCCAGGCAGCCCTCAATAGGTTGATCGGTCCATCCGTCTGCCTATCCCTGACAGCCCTCGATTTTGTAGGTAATCGGCACCTCCATCTTTCAATCACTTGAAAGCCCTCGTTACAATGATCAGACACACAAAGAATATGAGAGAAGTCACAAGTTCTCTCTCTAGAACTTGATAGAAGTAGAGTATCACAGTTGTTTCAAAATCTCATTTGTCATCGTCCTTTCTCAACATCAAATGACCTCCTATTTATAGTACTCGGGTTCCAATGGTCACATCTCCTCCAACGGTCATATTTCTTCGAAAAACTCGGAGGGTCTTGGACACCTGGCATTATAACCATCATATTGAAATAGAAATCACGACATCATTTTGATTAGTTTGTAACTAACTCAACGACATCGTATTGGTTAAAACAAGATATATGTAGATGATAAGAAATAATACGATTCATATGAAACAAGTGTTTTTGACTAAGTACCAAAACAAGTAATGAAAGTATGAATAACAGAGTTAGTACGATACATTTGACAGAGTCAGTACGATACGATTGACAGAGTCAGTTTGATACTATTGACAGAGTCAGTACGATATGATTGACAGGGTCAGTAAGATACGATTAAAAAGGCATTTGTGATTTCCAAATCAAAATATTGAAGTCAAAAGAGAACTTTTGACTTAACAGTCTCCCCCTTTTTGGAAAGCACAACACACAAAGTAAATATGACACGAAATACTTTTCTCCCCCTGAGTTATTGGAAACTCTTCTGAATATGAATTTGAATACAACTAACTCCCCATTAGGTGTATACTTTCCTAAGGATTGTATTCATAGATATTCCTTGGTTTCGAAGTATTTGATTTAACCAATCTCCCTTTGTAAAAAATTCTCCCCCTTTATAAAACATTCTCCCCCTTTGTGGTTTACAAAAAGAATGGGGTTACTTTGAGTTTCTTGAAAGGGTTTGAGAAAAGAAATTGCAGGAAAAAAGAAAAGAATCATAAAAGTTATTAAAAATCAAAGACAGGTTCCAAAGGAAAACAAATACAACAGTCATTTGTTTCCTCTTTCCTTTTCCTTCTTTATGAGCTCATGAAGAACAGCTTTCATCTTCTTCATTTATTTCTTGTCTTCAGAAATTGATTCACCCTGTGTTATGAGAATCTCTTGTTGGTCCGCAAAAATATGATCTTGATTCTTGATAGTCTCCTCCTAGACTCTGATTACTTCCTCAAGGGTATCAATTCGGTCTTGCAGATTCTTGTTATCTTTGGATAACACATAATTTTTTTTATTCAACAAAACCATTTCATCCTTGAAAGATGAAACCTTCGAGAATTAAGATTGAAAATAATTCATTCTCTCTTGCAATTCTTTCACTGAAGGAATATCGGCTCCATGAGTAATCTAATTCAGCCTTTCAACAGTATCTTTGTCATGATTATTAAAGGAAATAGAAAGATCATTTGAAAACCTTCTTATATCTTCAATTTCTATCTCATGGTCATTCACCGAGCTTTCTGTTTTATATGACCACTTGGTCATCCTGTTGCATGCTTTCTTATGAGCAGCCGAGGTATCAGAAAGAACTTTCAAATCGGCTTCAACTGACAAAACTTTCTTTCTCAACTCTCTTACAGAACCAAAATTCTTTTTCTGATTGTGAGTAATTAAATAAATTTTCCAGTCTAGCCTGGGAAAGTAAGGAATAGTCTTTTCAACCCTTCTCAAAATATGGACAATATAATCACTCTTCTTGAGAGAGATTTTATGTTCTGAATCAGTATCCTCATCGTACGAAGGCAATTAATTCGATCGGCTTGAGTCAAAAACTGGCTGTTTTACTTTTTCTTTTTATTTCTTTTTTCTTTCTACTTCTACTTTGTCACTGATGACAAAAACTTTATTATTCTGAGAGGATTGAGCACCTTGCTGTACTTGAGGGGGTGTTTTTTCTAGAGTTTCAGAAGTTTCAAAAAGTGCTTGATCGGCATGAGGGGTTTGTTGAACACCTTCACTCTGCTTTTGAACTGATTCCTCCCTACTCTTCATCGAACTCTGAAGGAATTCTAAAAGAAAATCTCCTTCCTCTTCTTCCACTTATTCTATCTCTTCTAACATTTGTTTTCCTTTTTCTTTCTCAGGAAGGCGTTGTACGATAGGCTCTTGATGCACTTCTTCTGTCAGTTGAGCAATAGCATCCTCATCCATTTTCAAGACTTTAGAGACATCAAATTACTGTGCTTTTATTTTCCAAACAACCTTCTTCTTCTTTTCAGCCTGAAGGGTATCCTCAAACCTTAGTCTCTCAGAAAAGCCTCGGCTGGATCAAGTCCAAACATTGGATCACCTTCCTTTCTCTGTTCCTTATCCTTTCTCCACTTGGCTACTACTTCCTTACTGCACTTAGGCTTCTTCTTTGGATTTGAGCTGGTTTGAGGATCAGACTTCTGAGGAACAATAAGAGAAGGAATGTCTTTGGCTGGCATAGGTGCCGATTGATTTTGAGCCGATTCAGCTTTTATATCTCTTATAAAAAGTTTTGAATTTGGATAAAAAACATTCATCTTTTTCATCGTACTCTTCTTAATCCATGACGGCTTCAGATCTATCAGGTTTCCTTTCAAAGGAATGTTGCAAAACTTCATGCTCTCAAGAATAAACTTTGTAAGGATGGTTGGATACATAATCATTTGGAACTTAATCCCTCCTGTCTTGACATTCTTAATGGTTTCAAAAACATACCCATGAGATTTAATTTTCTCATATTTACAAGATAGTCAAGAATAAAAATATCCGAAACTTTCAATGTTTCTCTATCCACTTTCCTTGGGATAAGAAAACCTTACATCCATAAAGTCAGAAACCAATATTTGGGAGAATGATGAGCCACTTTTCTCTTTTCTTCATTTATGACTAACAAAGACTTTTCAGCACTTTATCTAATAAACATACTAACTTCCCGTGGTAGTTTATGAGATGGATAGAAAGAATCCCCTTCTATTGGGACATTAAGAAAATGAGCCGCTTGTTTCACAGACATAGACAACTTCCTATCGTACACAGCAAAATTGATAGTCATGTTTTTGTGGAAAGATATGGTTTTGTAGAACTGACTGAATTCATCAAAGAGAACCGGATCTTGAGAAACATGTCTTTCAACACATAAATGCTCCCATCCTTGAAATAGAATGATTCTTCTGATTGTGGAATCATACGAATCAAAAATGTCCCGAGAAACTAACCTTTATCTGAAAAAGTCTTTCTCTAAAAAAAATTTTGAAGACATTTTGGTGGGAGTAATAGTAGAGGACTGAGACATATAGGTGTTTCCGATGAAAGATCGTACGACGATTTAAAACCAGTGGAGTAGAGCTTTGCCTCAAAACCTGAAAAACAAATGTTGGTTTGGGGAGGGGGGGATATTTATAGACGATACAGGGGTGGCCATTGATCTTCTACGGTTAAGATTAGAGGAAAACAGATCAATGGTTAGAATTAAAAACGAATGAAAAAAATTTAAAAAAAATGGAATGTACCTGCCGGAGAACGTAAGGTAATTGTTGGTTTTAGTAGAGCTAATAATAAAACACCACCGTACGAACAAAAAAAAAAGTCACACCGATGGAAAAAAAAGTTTTTACCATTAACTAACAATATGATGGAATACAATCTCGTTGCCATGAACTGACAAGCCGATGGAAAACAATATTGTTACCATGAACTGACAATACGATGGAAAACAATCTCGTTACCATGAACTGACAAGCCGATGGAAAACAATCTCATTACCATGAAAGGAAAATACGATGGAAAACAATCTCGTTACCATGAACTGACAATAATATGGAAAACAATCTCGTTACCATGAACTGACAATACGATGGAAAATAATCTCGTTACCATGAACAGACAATACGATGAAAAACAATCTCATTACCATGAGCTGACAATATGATGGAAAAGAAATTAATTACCATCATCGGTCGATACGAGGGAAAAGAAATTAATTACCATCATCGGCCGATATGATGGAAAAGAAATTCATTACCATCATCGGTCGACACGATGGAAAATAAATTCATTACCATCATCGGTCGATACAATGGAAAAGAAATTCATTACCATCATCAGCCAGTATGATGGAAAAGAAATTCATTACCATCATCGGTCGATACGATTAAGTAAATAATACAATAGAACTGTCAATACGATAAACAAATAGGTATATATTACGATAAAATTGTCAATACGATAAACAGAAAAACAAAAACACATACCAGGAGAGTAACAAATTAAAGATATTAAGATAGAAAGAGACATAAAAAACATAGTAAGAAATGTCCTCCCCCTTTCAAAGGGAGTTATTTAATGTAAGGAGAATTGTAAAACACGAAGTAGATATGAATGATTATTTTAATGTAATCATTCCTAGCTTCTGTTTTATAAATTCAAACCTATCAGAAGATAAAGGTTTTGTAAAAATGTCAGCAAGTTGTTCTTGCGTTTCGATAAATTGTAGAATAATATCTCCTTTTTGTCTGTGATCCCTAAGAATGTGATACCTAACATCTATTTGTTTTGCATGTGAGTGATGTGCTGGGTTCTTACTGAGATATATGGCACTAGTATTATCACATAGTATTTTAGTTTTGGAGAAACTCAAACCATATTCAGTGAGTGTGTGTTGCATTATCTCCGAAGGTAAATTTTCCAGCTTTTGTTTTGAAAACCTTTTCAATGAGATCTTTGTTTTTGGTCATTTGTCGAGAACAACCACTTATCCATGTACCAAATATTCTTATTTGTACACTTCTAATTTTCCTGAAAAATAAACAATTAGTTTTTCGGAATCCAAACATGTTTGGATCCAGAAGGGTTAGATAAAAGTATTTTTGGAATCCATATTTGTTTTTCAAAATGAGCTTTATGAAATCCTAAAGATTGAGTTCTGTTAAGAGAACAATCTCTTATCAAGTTTCCACCACTTTGGAACTTAGAAAAAAATAGGTTTTTTGTGGAACAAAATAGTTATTACTAAAAACAGGTTTGGAATAAGTATAACCAAGACCAGAATGACTTCTCAAAGGTCTAATTTGAGAATACATCTTGTCAAAGTTTTCCTTCCAATGAGTAAAGTTTGAAAGACATTTTTTCAAGGAAATAATTTCGGACTTTAGTTTTAAAACCAAATTCTTATTTTCCAAAACATTTCAATTTGAACTAGAGTTAGGCTCTAAAATATTTTTCTTTGAAATTACATTTTCAAGATCCTTTGAAAGTTTATCCTTATCAGATTTTAATTTATCAAGGGGTTTTAAAATAATTTCAAAATCATATGTTTTCACATCATGATCTTTAGAAGGATCTGATACTTCTTTAGTCAAGACTGAAATTCTATAATTTTCTTTCTCAAGCTTCTTCTTGAGTTTAGAATTTTCATTTTCAAGTAATTTAGCAAATCTATATACTTCTTCAAAAGAAGGTAATGTATCATCTTCTGATGATGAAGATTCATCATTTGAAGATTCATAATATCTATTTTTAGTATAATTTTCATTCAAAGAGACATTTGTAATAGCTTCAGCATTATGTACCTTAGCCATGAGACAATGATCTTCAATTGGTAATCTGGCTAAAAGTCCAATATTCCTCTGTTCTGAGGACTCATATTCTAAAGAATCATCTGATGAATCACTACCGCTTGCACTCCAGGTATCATTTTCCTTCAATACTTTCTTTGTCTTATAAAACCTTTTCTTGTTTCTTTGAGAGTGTTTCTCCTTTCTGTCTTTCCTCTTCAGTAAAGGACAATCAGGCCTTATATGTCATGCATTCTTACATTCTTAACAAGTTACGTCTGAATCTTTCTTATCCTTCCTATCTTTCTTTTTGAATCTATATTGGAAGTCTTTCTTTCCCACAATCTTTTTCATCCTTCGAGCAAGATTGGATAACTCATCATCCGAAATATCACAATCACTTGAATCAGATATAACTTTCTTGGCTTTGGATCTTGTAAGCCTTTCAAGTGTTTTAGCCTTATATGCAAAGGCTACACTTCTATTCCCATTCTTCTTCTTGTTGAAATCAGCATCTCTCTTCATTCTTGTCTCGTGCTGTAGAAGAGTTCCAAAGAGTTCATCTAGAGAAATCTGGGAAACTTTTCTATTTTCATCAATAGATGTCATTTTTGACTCCCATTCATTTGGAATTATATATATAATCTTATCAACTAGAGATTCATCATCAAGACCTTTTTCTCCCATATATTGTAATCTGTTGACAATTGTCATAAGCCTTTGTTGCACTTTAAATACTGGCTCTCCATAAGGAAAAGCAAATCCGTGAAACTCTGCTTGAAGAATTACTATTCTTGTTTCTATAACCTTGGATGTACCAAAATGAGTGACTTCTAATTTCTTCCAAATACAGTTGGCTACTTCACATGAAGATATCTGACTGTATATATTCATGGTCATAGAGCATAATAAAGTATTACATACCTTGTATTTCACTTTATATTCTTGCTTCTCTTGGTTAGTAAAAGTACTGACTTCTTTGTCAGGAATTTTATAACCTCCAGTAAGCATAATAAAATTGTCTATGCCAGTGTTGATCACAAAAGTCATCATAAGATCTCTCCAGTACTCATAATCATTTCCATAAAAGATAGGTGGTCTAAAAGGATTTAGATTGTCTATTGACCCAATATTCATTCCTATCATCTAAAGAAACAATATCTTTCCCACTCCACACATTAGTGTAGTCCGTAAAAATAGAACAATTAATACAAATCTGTGGAAAACCTCCTCTGATACCAATTTTTGGATCGAATATGTAGATATGTATGTCTATTAGATGGAACAATACAAGAGGGGGGGTGAATTGTAGGTTTAAAAACCTTTGAGTTTTAGAAACTTGAGAGATTAGTTTAAATGATCTTAAACTAATACAAATACAAACACACACAATTGTATTGAATATAAAAGGTATGATGTAATGTAATACTAATGAAATGTAAAACAATTGTATTCAAGATGAACACAATAATTAGAGTAATATAAAGATGAATGACTCTACCTTAAAGCGTATATAATCAATCAATACAATATGTAATAGAATGGATGTAATTGAAAAAATTACAAATGTATAAAAGATAGAAAAAGGAAACCAAAACAATTTCCTTTCTAATATAATTAGCAGCGGAAATGTAAAAGAATTGCAATTATTTTAACCCAAAGAGAAGGGTTATCCTTTCACCTATGATAAAAGGTCTGTCTCACCAAAACCTTGGTGAGCCCTCGATACGATGATCAGACTGTCTGTCTGCCTATCCCTGGTATCCCTCAATACGATGATTGGATCGTCTGTCTGCCTATCCCCGGCAGCCCTGGATAGGTTGATTGGTCTATCCGTCTGCCTATCCCTGGCAGCCATCGATTTTGTAGGTAATTGGAACCTTTGTATTTCAATCACTTGAAATCCCTCGATACGATGATCGGACACACAAAGCAGATGAGAGAAGTCACAGTTTCTCTCTCTAGAACTTGATAGAAGTAGAGTATCACAATTGTTCCAAAATCTCATTCGTCGTCATCCTTTCTCAGCTTCAAATGAGCTCCTATTTATAGGCCTCGGGTTCCAATGGTCACATCTCCTCCAACAGTCATATTTCTCCGAAAAACTCAGAGGGACATGGACACCTGGAATCAAAACGGTCATATTGAAACAGAAAGCACGACATCGTTTTTATTAGTTTGTAACTAACTAAATGACATCGTATTGGATAAACAAGATTTATGTAGATGATAAGCAATAGTACGATTCATATGAAACAAGGGGTTTTTACTAAGTACCAAAACAAGTAATGAAAGTATTAATAGCAGAGTCAGTATGATACATTTGACAGAGTCAGTACGATACGGTTGACATAGTGAGTACGATACGATTGACAGAGTCAGTATGATACGATTGACAGAGTCAGTACGATACGATTAAAAAGACATTTGTGATTTCCAAAACAAAATATAGAAGTCAAAACAGAACATTTGACTTAAAAAATTGGATATGATAAAAAATTTTATATCCACCTGTAATTAAATATTATACAACATTAAATATAATAAAAAATTAATATAATATCTCCCATCATCATGTATGATTTGAAAAATATTTAGTAATTGGTGTTTATTATTATAAAATATTATATAGAAGATATTTTCACTAAACAATTATCCAATTATTCCTTAAAAAATTGGATTCTGATGATGATATTTTAGTATCATTTCCCACAAGGAAATAATAAGGAAATTAAGTAACCAATATAAGAATTTGGTCAGAAGTTTTTAACAATGGGGTATAAAATACAATGTAAATCTTCCTTTATGATCATCTAATTATGATGTATTGAAGGGGAAGCCAAATGTAGATAGAGTTATCCATTGTTATATGAGTAACAACATGTGGAATGATATATATTAAATATTAATATATTTACTTAAATATATCATTTGATATGGTTAATTTTTAAAACAAGTGAGAGGGTTGTTTTCGAGATCTAATGAAATCTTTTTGTGAGATATTATAATTGTTTGTTGAGGTTCATCATATATTTTTTATTAAGGATTCCAAAAATACAATTTTCATGCTGAGGATCAATTTGATGTAATGATTATGTATTCATTGATTAATAAATGATACATTCTGTGAAAAATTTATGTGATGATTATTTATTTATTTAATAAAAAGTTATCAATTTGTAGATCAAACAATTATGTTTTACCAGTTCACCATATTGAGTCAAAATTATAAATTTGGAATGTATGAATGTGAACCTTTATATTTGTGGATACTATGATATTATTATTTAATTTTATTGTTTCAAACACCATGTTCAGGATAGTCGGGATTGAATTATTGAACGATGATTTATTAACAAGTGAATTGTGTTTGAGAAATATATATTTTCATTAGAATCCAATAAATTTAAAAGGGGAAGATTTTTGAGACCAAATAATTGTTTAGAATAAATTGAATTCTTGTTAACATTCCTCTATTCCCAATAATAATTATAATAAAATAAATATGTACCTCTATAATTTTTTCTTCATATAGAGATAATAATTTCGATAAATATGATTAGGATGCCATTATTATGTTTTTATTTATCTTGAGCACATAAATATTATTCAACATCAAGTGATGTTTGTTTAATATTATAAGTTGAAATTTATTTTTACATTTCATATTTTTGGAGTTTTATAATAATATGTTTTAAATAAATTGGATCATTTTTTAATTTATTTGTAATCTATCCCATAATTTTTAGTTATGTTTAAAATTTGGAAAAGTCTAATGTGCATAAGATTTAATGCAGTTACATTGTAAGTTTCATATAAATCTATGTTAGATTCAATTTTCTATATGTAACCATAAATATTTTTCTCATATGGATGATGCGAACTTTATTATGGTATATTAGTATTATATTTTAGAATTAATTAATGTTCTTTAATAGTGATGATCATAAAATAAAATATTTAATGTCTATGTAAGGATAAAATCATAAGTAAATTACATGAATTATAAAATATAAAAATCCATGTTTCTAGAATTTATATAATATGGAGAAATATTTATTTATACCAAAAAAGGTTTTTCAATATTTGTTAGAGTTAATATACTTGTATCTTTGATTCGGGTAATGTGAAAAGAATATTCACATTCTAAAAAATATGTTTCCTTAAAGGATGATGAATTTTTTTCGAATTTAACAATTTGGTTACATTAAAAACCATTTCATGGAACAATAATGAACTCTAGAAGAGTATAAAATAAAAAAAATTAAAAAAATTAAAAAAATAAAAAAAATAAAGAAATTATTGTTGATGAAATTATTTTCATTAATTCAAATGGTTGAATTTTAATATTAAATTCAATATCAAACAATATTTTATGATTAAATATGTGAGTTTTATTTTATAGTGATTTTTGTAATAAATATATATTCTATTAATATAATAAATAATATAATGTTATAATTTTCAATAAAAAACTATAGTAGAATTTAATTCATTAATGAATAAAGATGTTTTAAAGGTTGTTCATAGTCCAACGCATGAAAGTAGAATCATCTTGTAAAAGATTATGAGGTACAATAAAGAATTAAATCATTATAATTTTAGGAATAAAGACTCATATGTCTGAAGAAACATATATATTTTTATATCCATTTTATTGGTATTTAATTGATGTGGTATGAATAGAAACATATTATTGAGTTTTTTTGTGAAATGTTTACATGTATATTTCCAACCCATTATACCTACGTGTGGATACTATTAGCTCATATGGTATATGAGAAATTCCATAATTTTCAACTATTAGACATTCATTTTGAAATTTGAACATTGTACATTATTGGTTATATTATATTATATTATTTTTTATTTAGTATTATCCTAATGTAAAATGGATATATATAATAACTACTATTGGTGGTAATTTAATTTCCTTAGAAGAATAAGTTAAGGCCTTCTATATATGAAACATGCCTTCATGGTGATTGTTACCGACCCATTCCCTTTTATAGGTGGGCTTCATGTGTTACACTTATTTTACTACTTGTATATATGAGAACCAGTATAATTATTTATGTTAGATTCATATCATATAGATTTACTCATTGGGATGGATTTTATAGATAGGTGCCTCATGGGATTTTATTTGGGATATATAGTGAAAAAATGATTAAAAGTACTTAGGTCTAGTTTGTAGTATTGGGAAAATATCTATTGTGTGGTAGAAAATACATTCAAAAAAAAATGTATACAATAATTTATTGGGAAACATAATTAATTAATATCCATTGGTAAGGTATAGTGATTAGACAAATGAATCATATTGGGTATATTTAAATGATTGTTCTTCAAAATGACATCCTTATTTTGAAATATCATCTTGTGATAATGATATTGATCCCCTCATGAAAAATAATTACATAATGGAATGGAAAGGAACGTCTATTTATGATGATACTTTTGTGTACACTCATATTACAATAAGATCATATGTTATTGTATCACTATAACCTAGTAGTTAATTCCTAGAGAGTTTCCATAGTATGATTATATATTTGCATCAGATGACCATGTATCCATGTGTTCCCGATATTGACATGGTTTGTAACACACATAATGGTTTATATGTCAATGAGAGAGATATAATCCTATTATATGGATAAATAATTTTGGTATGGTTCCCCTTATAATACATGTAGTGAGTTTGCTATCATTAGGGTTGGTAACACCCATGGGGATATGTTGATACCATTTTCCAGGTCCCCTATATGATATTATAGAGTTTATTAATCTTATAATGTTATAAATGTAAAAAAAATTCCATTTGGTTTGGGTTCCCAATTAATTCTTATATTTTGGTACTCCCTTGGTACAATTGTTGTATGGGTCCCCCATTCTACAAAAGAGTTAGTACTCTGCACTCAACCAGGTGTGGGATACCCTTCTATATGTGATTTTTCTCAATGTGTGATGGGGCTTCATTATATTATATATTTGAGTTTATCTCTTTCATGGGATATGTAGCAGGTCTTTTATTAGAGATTTATTCCCCCCTTCAATGATATACACTACTCAACGTGGGTAGGTCCCCATGTATGAAGTAGTAATTTTATTGTTTCACCATGTATATATGGGAAGAATTACCATTTATAGGAACATGATTCCTTCTATTATGTAAATATATAGAACTCACTCAATCCCAACGTTACTAGTGAATCACATACTATTTAGGAATCAATATTCCATATATGATTCAGGAAAATCCTCAAACTATAAATGTTTATGATTGGCATGAAATAGTTTATTTTTATTTACCAATTTGGTTTTTTTCCATTGATATGGATTGGGGTATATGGTATATTATTTGGGACACAGATTACCCCCATGAGTAGTTTATAAACACATAATGAAGTCATGGACCCTCACCATATATTATATATTTTTGGAAACATTTTCAACACATGATATTTGATTATGATCTCCTAGATGTGAGTGATGTTTCATGATGATCCATCTGTTTTTTTATTTTAGATTATCTAGAACTTTAAATTATAGGATAATTTATATGATAAACCTAATTACATGATTAAGGAGTAATTCTTTGATGAGATTGGATAAATGATTCTACATCATGCATGAGAGGTATCCTATATGTGGATATCATATCTAACCTGTAGAATACATTTGAGGGAAGTTTATCGTAATGGAGATTGTATCATAGTATGAAATATATTTCATATCAATAAAATCTACCATTTCAAACTACACATTGTCCTTGATCAACAATGTGTGATGGATGATATGACCCACAATGAATGAGATATTTGAATATATTGATTAGGAATCACCCAACATATATTGAGATTCAATTATTATCCCCTTCACATTGGAATTGTAATTGGTTATCATGAATTCTTGTTGTAGTCTCATTATTTCATTATCATATAGAGAGACATAGATACAAATGGATTAATAGATAATAATATTATAGCTAGAAACATTAAACAAGAGGTGAACATTTGTCCGCATTTCTTCTATTAAAGTGGGACCAATTTGGTGGATGAATCATTTTATGTTCTTATCATGTCTTAGTGAGGCCTATAAATGATATCTTAAGTGGATAATGATCAAACATACTATGAGTTTGGGTGAAAAAAAATAATTTTTGGGGTGTTTCATGACTTTTCATTGGGTTTGTGGTCTACATAAAAAAGGAAAGTGGCACATGAATAATAATAAAGGTCCAATCCTCAAGATGTTATGACCAGTTAGTTAACTGGTCGAGAAGAGTATATTCATGTACATCCATATATATCATTGAATAGTACTAAATCTATATTTTATTTTATATTCCCCTATATGTGAGGGATTTTTTTTGGTTCAACTCAATGTGATTAATACATAATTATTGATTATAGTTATGGTAAAAAATCCATTCCTTCTTAGTTCATCATATGTCACAATTAAGATATAGGGGCTCCGTGTGATGATATTTGGTATGTTCTTTATATTTAACAATGGGATTCAAAATATTTTAAAAATATTTGCGATATATTCCCAAAAAAAATTTAATATCTATAAATTGGTGTCTTGATCATTGATTTAATTAACATTGGGTATTCAAATGTATTAAGATGTTGATGTGCTAGAAAATGTGTGTTTTCTTGTTCTGCATATTTGACTAATCAGTTGTTAGTCATATTGGATTTTCAGTGACCCTCAGGGAATTGTTTGAGGAATAGTGAGATATTAGTATTGATTTCTATGGATGTTTTATGATTTGAAGAATTATATAGGAGTCTGGATTTCAATATTTTATTTTTTGGAAGTTATGACCAATGTTATTGAATAGATAGATTATGTCATGGACGATGGGTGAGAAATAAACTACGGATAATCGTGTCTGTTACTATTCCCTGTTGATATTATATTATACAAAAATTATTCACTTTTATCCTCATCCACTTACATGGATTACAAATATGTTCATTCTTTTCCACCATTGCTGATGAATGATGGGAGGCACTTGAAATTTCATGTTGTGTACTTTTTGAGAATCCATGTGGTGTAGTTGACATGACTAAACAATTTATGAGTGATACAATACGTGGTATTCCATTATAAGTTGGGAAAAAATACACCATCACTTGAAATGAATTTCATGGAGAATAGTATATATTCTTTATTATATGATTATGGTTTTTCATTATGAGGTCACTTAGGCTCAAACCATGGTTAATGTAAAAGAAATAATGTATAAATACAGGATGAAATTCAATAAAGGAGGTTTATTATTATATTTACAGATTCTATATCATGGTATGAGTTTGAATTCTGTTTGTAGAAGAATTATAATCATGAAAGATAAAAAATATCAAAGTGATAAAAAGGGGATGTGATTGAAAATAATATAAATTATTAGTCTTTGTAGAATTTAAGACCATTAAAAGGTTGAGGATCTCAAGATTTTATGTATTATAATTCAACAATTGGTATCTTATGGGCATATTACTAATCCAATCTTGTAATTTTATTTTCAAGGATTATAATTTTTGAAGGTGTTAATGATTTAGTGATATTTTTTTTATTTTTCTATAGAATTATGTAAATTCAAATTTCCATTCCTAAGCCATAAATAATGGTATATTAATTATTTATCCTCATAAAAAACCCCATAATTATTTTCTAAAAGTTACATTTGACTCATTATATGACATTTACCATTCAGATAATTTTTCTGATATTTAGTCCAGACTAATGTTAAGCATATATTATATTTATGTCACCAATATTATTTATTACAATGTGTCCAAACATTCATATCACCTAAACAGTTATATGGATGGAAATTATAACATCATGTCTGATTTATTGATATTCATTTTTCCTTGGATTGGAACACTCTCTATTTGGGATCCCAATCATGGTCCAAACCATTAATGTGTCCTCATATTAGTTATTATTTTTTATTTTACCCACCCTTCCAACCCCATATAATATCCTTATATTAAAATAGTGAGTATACCGTCAATTTAAACTCCATAGAGTTGATGGAAGAATGAGATTTTGGAGAATTAACATCATATGAGGAGGCCAATATAAGACAAATCATGAGAAAGTATTGATCGATCATTGAAATTATCCTCAATGATTTAGTGATTTTTCATGAAGTAGGACTCATTATTTCAATATATTAATTTAAATTTAATATTTTCAATTTTAATTTGGGGATTATGACTAATATCATGTGTCTGAAGGAAAAAATGAGGATTGATTTTAAAAGTAATAAGATGATTTATTTGAACCAATATATTAATCTTTTGTAATCCTTGATTATAAATTGTGTTATTAATGAATTGTTTTCATATGATGTTTTGTGCAATAATGGTTGGCGGATGAGTTTATAAGGTATGATGGTCATGTAGACATGATGTGTAAGACTATTAGGAACAAAACCTATGATGTGTATCATTATAAGGCCATGAATTATTGGTGATGTACATTGAATATATTAGTACATTCTACATCACTATACATATCCTGGACTAACTCTTGTACTATGAAATGAGTAATCCTCAAGAATCACACACCGTTTTTCTGGAAATTAGTGGCTTCTAGGTAAAGAATACCTGACTTCGGTACCTGATCAAACATGCTGATTGTGACATGAGGAAAAAACATAACGTAGACCAATTTTTATATAGTAAATCATTGAGAATAAATGTTGTGGGAAAAATTTGTAAATGATTTCAGTGTACATGTCATGTATAATATAGTGAATATCATATAATTTCACTCTCAATTTTGATGTACATATTATCTCACACATTATTAAGGTTTGTGAAAAACATTAATCCATTCAGAGTATCTTTTATAATATAAATTGATGATGGTCCTCTCCATATTTAATAGCTTCATAAAGATGATTCATTATTCTTTATAGATTTTAGCATCGTGGGGATGTTTTCCATATCATTGTGAAATAATTTAGTAGGTTTATGGATGTTAAACTACCCTAATGGTATTTAGATATCATGGTATGGGTCACACTCTTGTATTACAGAGTTTTGTATTTTCCAAGAGTTATTTACATAAAGTTGGTCCCTTATTGATATAGTTGTGGAGAATTTAAATGTTTTATCATGCCATTTTCTATACGCTAAATGTAATAGGGTAGTCCAATATTTTTTATGGGATTTCAAGAAAGTACATGGACTTCCATATTTCCATTGAAACACTAGATGTTAGTGTAAATGGTATTTAATGGAGAATAGGGAGTTATTTTATTCTCCAATTACACAATTTTCATCAAAGATATAATTCTTGTATAGGTAGATGATGCCCACTCTCCTATATAGCTTCATATGTGATTATGTGGGATATAGAGATAAACGTTTTTTTGGGAATTCTTGGTGAAGCTATTCACTCAATCCATGAATCATATGACAAGGTTATGAGAGATGTGTGGACATGGGATGTGGTACTCCCCCTATAAATCATCATTTATGAGGTACATGTCACACATTACATTTATAGAGTTTGTAGTACCATGAATATATGGGTTGTTTTTTTATAGAAAAAGTAAGAGTATCATTATGATCCCCTCATGGTGAGGTATTTCCATTACATTGATGTTTATAGAATTGGTACTCCCCATAGAGATGTGGGATGTGGGTCCTTCATATGATGTATTACATTCATGGTCCTCCCATTTGAGGAATAAATAAATTATTAAATGGAATAGATATATAATTTTCCATGAATAATTTAGATATTTGGGGTTGTTGTTGTTTCTCCTTTTTGGAAGGAAACTCAATATAATGATTTGGTACTCCACCAAGGAACATGAAAAACAAAATGAAATTGAAATAGTGACATAATGACTATAATATTTAAAAAGGGAAGTGAAAATGGATATTTTGGGACTGGGGATTTCCATTCACCTTTGAGTTTCACTATTACTGTATCACTCCAATTCATATATCCTATTAATGTTGAATACAACATTGAAATGGTTAATTTTAACCTATGATAACATTTATGTTACAAGATTACCTTTATAAGAACCAGAATCATTATTTCAGGTATGGATCGTTATTTTGGGTTGTTTTTTGAAAAATAAGGAAGAAAGGGTATTTTTATGAGTAAACCCCATGTAATCTAGAATATGTGACATGTACCCAGTTTCTGCACATAACCATGTACTGGTTGTGTAAAGGCCGAGTACATGGCTATGTAGGTGACTTGGAAGACCACTTAAAGAGGGGATCGGTTGAGGCAAGTACACTGAGTTTACATTAAATGAATATTATTGGTACTTTTCTTTTTATTTTATTAATAGGATCGGGGTTGTATCCCATCCCTAGAATTACTTTCTTCTTCTCCCAGTTCATACAGGAGAGCGCAGAGAACCAAAGATCTTTGAGATCCTCCAATTTCTCTATTCGAGCTCCGATTGAGATGTCATTGGGTGTGTTGGGTTCCCACCGACTAGTTCTCTAATTCCACAGAGCCTCTCATCCTGATTTCTTCTCTCTCTTGAGTTATTGAGAGTTTATATTTTTTACAGTTTTCATATATGTACATCGATCATGGAAGATTAAAGAGATGACGCTCAATATTGTTTGTTGTACGACATCGAGATACATGGTTTGTGCCTTTCGTTGGTGGTATTTAGAATATAGATTATTAATGTGTCGAATATCATTGTTTAGGGTATTGTATGTTTTGGAATTTAACCATGTTTAATGTATGCTATTATATGTTTGTTTGTGATAGGGTTATTGATTGTTCATATGGTTTACTACCTTGTTTATGGAGGGGTTACCCCTGTTTTTTTGTTATTGTTGTTGGGTTTAGAAATCATGTTAGGAAACATTGTTTTCCATGCCAACTATTGTTAGGATGGAGCTGTTGTTTATATGAAATGCACATGTTTCTCATTATGTAAGTATGATAGAGGGGAATTGTCTATGAGATCTTTCTGATGTAGGGTCATTTAATTATGAATTGTTACAATGATTGACCAGAGGTATTGACTGTGAGAGGTGTCATGGGTTATTTTCTAGAGGGGTTAGATTGTGAGAACTAACCAGAGGTTCATCATTATATAATGGTTGGACCACATGGTATTGACTGTGAGAGATGTCATGGGGTCATTAAAATGTAGACCAAGGGGGTTTTGACTGTAAGAGCAATCCAGATGGTTGATTGTAAATGAATAGTTCTATTTTATACCAAAGGGGTTAGACCAGGTGAGAATTACCATAGGGTGAACATTATTTATTTATTTGATGATACGTGAAACCATGGGGGATTAGACTATGATAACATTCCTAGTTGGTTTCTTATGAATGATTATATGATTTTGACGACTCTGCCAAGCCAAAGCACAATATTGGACTTTTTTTCTCTTGATTGTTTAGAAGGTCTTTTGGGAAATGTAATATTATTTTTATACTAGGGGATAGAAAGCATAGGCTAGATACTGAGGTCACATTATTCAATGGATTGAATAATCATAAAATGTAAATGAATGAAATTGAAAACTATAGGACTGTTTACTTTTGAGTACTTTCGTGTTTTTTTCTTCATTTATGCATATTACCTACTATATATAATCACTTACAGTATGTAACAACTCTTTTGGTGGTTTTCTACTGGTATTCATCATATAGACTACATGGTACATTATTTTTGACTCGAACAGTTTATATGGTTGTAGATATAGATAAGTGCAAGAGACATTCTTCATCAGGTACTTTATTACTACTATATATAGAGAGCATGGGACCATGTATGGGCTTGAGATGCTTATGGAGTTTACTTGTTTCTTTTGTACCTTGGATTAGTATTTATTTCTAGAATTGTGACATCTTTGGCTGCTTTCCCAGACATCTGTGACATAAATCATTTATATATGTTCCCATGTTTTTTATTTACTATTAGTCTTTTTTTATTTTCTTGTTGTATGATATTAATTATTCTGTAATTGTTTACTCTTTTTTTTTGCTTTGTTACTTTGCTAATGAGTGAATAGTTTCCCTACTATCACACCCAAGTCCATTACTGCTAGTCGGCAGCTTTTGGTGTTCGGGGAAATGCGCTTGAGGCCATGTGACCAACCACATACGGGGAACCTGGCAGAACCCAGATTCAGGACATTAAAAAGTGTTATCAAAGGATTTTGTATTATATATTGTCTTATGATTTGGAGCCTATATACATGTATATGATGGAATATGTTGTTAGAAATAAGTTGTCCCCGAGAGTAGCTATCACATGTAAAGGGAAAAGCTGATTTAACTTGAATATGGAAAATTTATCATTTTTCAATTATTACAGTTGATTTGATTTCACTATTCGGTGACACGATTGTTTTTTGAAGTTATGATTTATTTCATTGTGGTCCTATTTCTATTGAAACCCGATGAGATAATGGTATTCCATCTCATGCATTATATACGACCTTTCTAGAGATCACATGCCATACATTCTTATCATGCCATTTATATTCCATTACAGATTTCATGTTGTTGTGATATATATTGTGCTAGATATGCATGCTGTTGTTATGTATTCCTTGATAGAATACCTAATATTTTGGTAGTGTATTGGAATTTTTAAAGTTTCTATTGGATGTATGACATGATATGGTCCCTGAGTTGTTATGGGCCCTCTTGGATTGGAATTTGGTGGATCATGTATGGACATTAATTGATTTTTTTAATTTTTTAATGTGGAATAGGATTCCAAACGTTTATTTACAGGAGTATGGGTTCTCACAGGATGAAATTTGTCATTCAATGGTCAAAATTTTATGTTTTTAGGGGTTCTGAATATGTTTTAGAGGATTAATGTCCGGTAACCTAGAAAACACAGTGTGTGGTGTTATGGACACATTCCATGTGTTCTTTTGTTCTATAAGAATCAAATTTTCTTAAGTACATGTCATGTACATTTTGTACACACTGTATAGCTTTTAACAGTGTGACAAACTGTGTGAGCATAGACACAGAGTTGATAAACTTTTTGGAAGAATACACCGTGTCTATATTATACACAATGTGATATAAAGAAGAATGTATATGTCCTTGTGAACAATGACATGGTTGGATTAAACATATGTTGTACACACTGTGTCTCATTTATGTATGACATGTCGAATCAACTGTATGTCCGACAGTGTGACCAATGACACGAGCATATGGAACTAAAATATTACACTTTGTGTCTAGGGTAAACATGCCGTGTAGTGTTACCCAGGAGCGAACCGTGTAGTTCTAACCATGTAGAAGAACTCATCTAAGAGGGAAAATTTATGTACACATCATGTCATAGGAGGAACACACTATTTGTATGGGTGTTAAATGACCAGGTTCAGTAGAGGTTCATGACATGTTGTAATCTTAAGGTAACACATTGTGTAGGGATTATACATCCTGTGTAACCTTGTTTTTTAAAACATGAATGTTTCTTCTAGTGTTCCATTCATGAATATATAATTTTTTATCCTTTATAATACTGTACAAAGGTGTTTGATAAACCTTGTAGGGTTATTCCCCCATGACATCATCCAATTGTATGCTTGGTTTATGTCAATGAACGAACACCATAAAGGAAGGACAAGGTACTACCAGTAGATCCTCATGTTCTTCCTGTCTTGGAACCCGTTCTTATACCAGATATAGGTGTTGATGAATAGTCCCATGAAGGATTTTTGAGGATGTTACATACCTTACAGGGAGCACCGCATCCTACCCTATCTATGGAATAGCTGGTGTCGGTGTTCCGGTATCAGCATTATAACACCCCGAGACTTTTATGTTATATATATCATCAAAGGAATCTTTTTCTACACAACACTTTCTTGGCATGCTTTACACGAAATCGCGACCTTCCTCGATAGCTTGCGTCGTACGCAATACCGAGTTTCACTAAACAACGATATGCTATTAAAATATTATTAAAACTAGCCGTTATGAATAGTAATAACCACTTTTTCAAATTTTATAAATTTTATTTTTCAAAATGGACTTCATTTTTGGATTCGGAATATCGAAATTAGCCTAGGGTGAAATTTTTGTATTTTTCTGAAAACTTTCAATTTTTGATGAATAGTGAAACAACTAAGTGGTAGTTAAAAAAAAACTGAATTTTTCATAAAACTTAATTTTACCGCTTCTGTTAGTGGAATTTTGAAAATCCGAGAGACACGGTTAATATCAAGGACTAAAATGTGGGTCAATGAGAAGAAAATAATTTTTGTTGAATAGTAACTTTTTACTTTTTTTACCACGGTTAAAAGTAAATAGGGTAATTAAGGGTAATGATGATATTATTATTACCCTAACACATGTCCTAATTCTATTTTATAAGTGTAATTCGACCAAAAACAAACTTAGGAATAATGTATGACCATTTAGGCCCACATGGATTAGATTAGGACATTTATTATTAATTTATTTAAAGAAGGGTTAAAATAGTTAAAATCAAAGTTGAATAAGTAAATAATTTTCAATATGAGGTTATATATAAGATAAATTCGACTATAAATATTCAGTAGAAATCTAAAAAGATTTCCCACATAATGGTATTTTATTTGTAATTTTTAGACATTAAATAATATAATTTAATTATCACACAAAGATGATGCAGTAATTATCTTATTAATGAAATATTGACATAATTAATGTTATAAACACCAAAATAAATGTAATTTGAGACTTTTTATGAATTACACTAATTTTATAGGTTAATATGACATGTTAGTATTGATTTAATTAACTTGTTTCGAAATAATAATTCTGTTATGTGTTTCACAAAAATCAATTACTAAATAGTGTCAAAATTGACATAATGTAGTTTTTAAAACAAATATTATATTAGTAATTGTTATTTTATTCCTAAAAATCTAAGGTTCGGCCCAATGACTTATATAAGGTTATATATATTAATAATAAACAACTTGGGGTTTGTTTGGCTGCTTATAGTATGTTTATTAACCTTATAGTATAAGAACACAAGAAGACACGGTAAAAGTAAACATATTTAACTTAATGTTAAATCTAAATGATAAGGTTAAAATAGGAACCTAAACATGTCTAAATTCAATTGGATGAGAGTATTTCGACCCATCCCCACCTTAGTTTAGAAATATATCAATTTGGAGCTATTTAAAACCGAACTTGACTTTATAATAAAATAATATTTTTAGTTTTCCCAAAGGTGCCCCTCTCCTCCCTTATAAAAAGGCACCTCCTCCCCCTCTTCCTCACACAAAATTGAGGCTTCATGCTCGTCCAAACCCTACCAATTAATCCTCTCCACTTCCCTAGAGACATACTAGAGGTCCTGGTCTTCTTCAAAGACCAATTTTAGTGCCCTAAAAGAAGGTCTCAAAGAAGCATTTTAAAGAAGAGGTAATGTCTGTTACCGATTCTTTCATCTTTATTTCTTCTTCCACTTCATCTTCTTTAGTTGTTTCATTATGAAGTAATAACATCAGTATAACTAATATACTGATATATTATTATACGTATGAAACAACCCTATTTCACCATCTAACCATCCTACGGAAAAAGAAATCACCGCGCGTGCGTACGTACGGAATACCGTCTCCACGCCGTGGTGTAATCTATTTTCCACCACCACCTTAATTGGATGGGTATAATGGTGTAAATAATGAATTTATATGACTATTACAAAGTGATACTGATTCTGAAATAGTATACATACACTCCAATACAATTCCATGATCATAGGAACGATATCATCACTCGTGCGTACGTACGGAATACCGTCTCCACGATGTGATGCGACTCGTTCTACATGATCTTCATTTCATAATGATTATATTAATGAATTGAATGAATTAATATGATATATATTACACTAATACCATTCTGGAAATGAGGTATCTATAACCTAAATATAAGAATAAGAATTTATTCGACAAAATACGCATAAGAACAAAAAGTTATAAACACCCGAATGACAAGTAGCAATGAAATATTATTACTAAGAAGCTATGAAAATGACCATATATGATATAATAAAAATAATTATGATTCTGGAATAAGTCAATAACATTATTTAAATCATTATATAGGAGGTTCGGACACTTACGAAGCAAAACAGACCTAAGGTAAGGGGAAATATCACAATCTCATTTTTATCCGAGATAGTTTATACTTTAGAATTTACTAGGGTGTATTTTATCATCCACATCCATGTTTCCTCAATATGTAATATTATTTCCATTCACCTACAATTGTTTAAATCCTATTTTACCCTTCGGTGAGTTTTTAGTAAAAGATATGAAAGGAATCTGTTGTCGTTTTTCGTACGAGGTACTTTTTTGAATTTTCCGACAAAAGTACGAGAAGAATGTTCTTTTTTAACTTATACGAAATGAATGGATTTTTAAAACATTATTTCCAAGAAGCTTCCTTTACATGTTTTCAAGTTTATTTTTAATCAACTTCTTTTAGTTTAAAATTCTATGACATGTTATGAAAGGATAAATGTTTTTGAAGTAGAAAGGATATTTTCCTCAAGAATGGAGTTCAAGAGTTTTATCAAAATTATTTTCCATCTAAGAAAATATAGGGTTCTGTTTCTATCCCTATTGTTACATGGATTTGATTATGTTGTGATGGAAATATTTTTATGAATTCCTTTATCTTATATGAATTTTTTTATGATTTCACGATGTTTAAAGATTCCCATTTTTATTACATGGGTTATGCAATGATGTATGATTTATGATTTTGTGGCACACATAAGAATGGTATCATTATGAGATGGGTGGGACCTATATCTCCCTCCAATGCATTGGGTAAAGATTTTATATCTTATGAGATAGATATGGATGGAATGGTAGGTTATACCGGTTCAGTGAAACAGGACTGAAACAAGGGTGACTCGGTTCAGAAATGGACTTTGTCCACTAAGATAGTCTGGGCAATGAGTCTTGACAAATAAGATATTATTCTCTATGATTATGTGTGTATTCCACAAAGTTTCATGTTTTAAGTTATGATTATTGTGATTACATTTCACTGCCATGATTTATCCCATGTTATGAAATTATGATCTCTTTTGCAGGTTAAGATTTCCAAAAGTTATGTGCTTATGTATATGATGTGATTGATATTTATTTTGGTTACCCTTACAGAGAATTTGAGCTCACCCTTTTGTATGTTTTCTTTCCCCAGGTCAGGAAGAAGGTTATTAAGTAAGATATGCCAAAAGGGACTATAGATATGATGAAATAAATGGGATATAATGTAGACGCTTTATGAACCAGTTGTTTATGTTTCTTAGTTTCTAAAGACATTATACCTATATGGTAATTTCGTGGTTTTGTTATATGTTGTAATAAGTATGCTTCAATTTTGAAGTATTAACAATGTATGCAAATTATGGGTCGTTATAAGCATCATCCTACATTTTTATCAAATGTAGGACTAGAGGATATAGTGTCATGGATGGAGTCCTTTCTTGAAAACATTCAGCATCTAGAAATTCTTTTGGAGAGGATGGTGAATCTCTCTATATACATGCAACATGATTCAACCAAAAGATATTGGAATGTTGTCTCACAGGTGGGACATAATCAGGATATTGTTTGGGAAGAATTTTAGAGGATCTTCAATGACTACTTCTTCCTTGAGACGTTAAGGGTAGATTGAACCCAAGAGTTCATGCATTTGGAGAAGGGAACTGTTTCTTTGATGGAGTACTCTTGTTGTTTTATAGAGATAGAAATATTCACACCTGTTCTGGGATGTGATGAGTTATCATTGTATAGGTGGATTGAGTTGGTCTTAGGTATGATATCCGATTTCCGGTGGATTTTTTAAGGAAGACATCATTTACTACTATAATAAACAAGGCACTGATTACCAAGAATAATCTAACGGTGTTGGAAGATGTGATCTAGGGCGGTTCAGAATCCATAGCTGGTACTCTTTCAACAGATATCTGGAAGTTCCATAGGGATTCATCACTTGATGTTTCTTCAGGTATCTAGGTGGTATGATACCAGTGCAGGAAGATTCTGCGTAAGACTCCACATTTCATGAAGATCCCAATTTAGTGCTGATCATGTGGCAAGATGGGTCATCATCAATTTTTTTTAGGATTTCATCATCATTATTGGGTGATAGGGGTTCTACCATGACTTCATGTTCAGGAGAAGGACCACCCGTTTCTCAACAGTTAACGAACTAGAGTTTGTTATCGCTTTCAGTCAGAGGAGGTGGTCGCGAGCCTGGTAGTCAGGCTATAGTTTTTTCAGCGACTATAGGGTGGATTATCTTAGGATAGTCAGGCAGGGTCACAGGGCCATCATATAGGTCGAACATTTCCAATGGAGCAGAATGAGCAAGAGTAGGATACTGGACCCTCTAAATATTGAGGTACGATTCTAGTTGACTCACTTTTAGCTTTTAATCTTTTTTATAAAGGGGCTTCACATAGTTGTATACTTGTTTATTTTTTGGATATCCTTGGGCTCTGTATCATTACTTATAAGGATGTTATTATGCTAGAAAATCTTTTGGGTATTAGGATGACTAGTGCACTTTAGTGAAAGGAGTTCCCTCTTGAGTTTGGAGAGTGTCACTTATTATGGGACCTCTATGTAATAGAGTTGACCTGTTTTGATGTAATTCTAAGAATGGTATGGTTACTCTCATTTCAGGACATTGTTGACTATGATTGTCATAGGGTGAGTTTCACGTCACCATAAGCGGGTATTTTCTACACAAGGGAGAATAGGATGTTCAGGCGATTATAGCTGGACTTGAGCATCATGCATTTGGATAAGTTATATCCTAGATTTCTAGTCTATATCTAGACTACTATGGGACTTTACATATAGGGTTTCCTCCAGTTTTGGATAATTTCAAATATGTCTTTGAAGATGAATTTTCAGGTTTACCTTCAGAGCGAGTTGTAAATTTCATTATTGAGCTTGTTCCAAGAGCAGAACCAGTGTATATTCCACATTTTGGGGTGGCTACACTATAGTTTGAATAGATCAATAAGAAGTTATAGAAGTTTCAGGAAAAGGGTTTCATTTGACCTAGTAATTCTCCTTGGGGTTCTCATGTCTTGTTTGCGAAGAAGGTGGATGGTGCCCTCAGAATTTTGTGGATTATAGGAAGATGAACCAGTGGACTGTCAAAAATAGATATCCCTTGACAAGGATTGATGATATCATTGATTTTCATTGAGTATCCCAAGTGTTTTTGAATATTGACTATAGTTGTGGTTATAATCAGTTTCATTTAGACAATTTGATATACCTTATACAGAATTTCGGATAATGTATGGCCAATATGAGTATGTAGTTGTGCCGTTTGGGCTAACAAAAACATTAGCAGTTTTCATGGAACTGATGAACCATGTGTTCTATCCTTACTTGTATTACTATTTTTTAGTCTTAGTGGAAGATATATTGGTGTACTCTCACACTCAACATGACCATGCAACCCATCCTGATATAGTTTTGAGTACACTAAGAGACCATCATTTATATGGAATGATCTCAAAATGACACTTTTGGATAGACAAGATTCACTTCATAGGTCATGTTATTTTAGAGACAAGAGTATTGAAGACCCATAGAAAGAGAGAGAAGTAGTTTCCTAGGAGCAGAAAAATATCCACTTTCAGTTAAAGTGTTTTCTAGGGATGACTAAGAAGGGTGAAAGGCACTTGTGGACTGAATCTTGTGATTCAACCTTCCAGGAGCTAATAGAGAGATTGATATCAACACCGATAATGATTTTTTTAGAGCCAAGAAAGAGTAAAAGTATTTATATTGACGCATCAGGTATCGAAATTAGAGTATTACTTATGTGTGGCGAAGGATTCATTGCATAAGAGTCTCGACATTTGAGGCCAAATGAGAAGAATTACCCAAACCATGATCTGGAGTTAGCTTCAGTTGTGCATGCTTTACGCTGTTGGATACATTATGTTTTGTGATATAATTTTATGGTATTCGCTAACCTCTAAATCCTCAGGTATATAGTTACTTAGTGTGACCTGAATTTGATATAGTGAAGGTGTTTTGAGTACCTTCAGTCTTCTGACATCGAGCTTGCCTACACACCTAGGAATGGAAATGCAGTGGTTGATGTGTTGAGTAAGAGGAATCACAATTAGATTGTTTTGGAGGCCAATAATGAGTGGAACCTTATGTATCTATTATCTGAGATTCATTTGGAGGTACCCAAAATATAGGGTAAGATGAATCTTTCTTCTATAGTTGTTACCTCTACTCTACAAGATCGATTTCTAATGAGGCATCTATCAGATTCTGAAGGCTTAGTCCTACGAGAGTGTGTGTATGGAGAGGACCCTACACGTGGTTGGACCATATGAGGGGATGAGATCTTATGTTTTCAAGAACATGTATGGGTGTCTGTAGACATACATGAGGATATTATACATGATTTTCATTCCCCAGTTTGGATAGATCATCCTAGTGTCACCAAGATATATCGAGATCTACAACATTATATTTGTGGCCACATATGAAGATGGTTGTAGCTGGTCTTATAATAAGATGTTCCACCTACCAGGAGGTGAAGGAAGACCATCAACAACAGGTAGGGCTTTTACAATAGTTACCCGTTCCCAAGTGTAATTGGATTGATGTCGTGAGGGATTTTGTGATGTGTTTACCGAGGTCCCCTTGAGGGAATAATAAAGAATGAGTTTTTGTGACAGACTCATGAAGGTTGAAAATTTATTTCCAATCAAGGAAAACATCAGAGCTGATGAGATTGGAAGGTTTTACATATGAGATATTGAATGTATTCATGGGGTACCACAATCTATCATTTCAGACAGGGATTCCCGGTTTACTTATTGTGTATGGATGGGACTATAGAGGGGTTTGGGTACACATGTACTTATATGTATAGATTACCTTCCCCAGATAGATGGATTGTTTGAGCACATGATTCTAGTTCTTGAGGAAATACTTCAAGCATGTTTCCTAGATTTGTAGTGTTTTTGGGAGAGACATATAAACATAGTATATTTTCCTAGAATAAAAGTTTTCAGGTGAAAATTCAGATGGTACCTTATAAGGCCTTGTATTGTAGGCCAGGCCGATCATTCCTATGTTTGATCGAGGTAGAATATGTAGCTATGATGGGACCTTGTTCTGTATAGGAGACCACTGAGTAGGTGGTGTTTATTAAGAAGAGGATGGCTACTACAGTGTGTCCCTAAAATTTTTTATGTTGATCGACATAAACGACCTATGGAGTTCGAGGTTGGAGATCAGGTTTTCTTTCATGTATCATTGAGGTTGGGATACAAGATGATTAGGAGACCTAGAAAGCTTTCAATGAGATATTTCAGGCCGTTTGAGGTTTCGGAGAGAGACGAGGTGGTTGAATATCGATTGTGGATGCCTACGAGGTATCTGGCCATACACGATCTCGTCCAAATATTTCAGCTATGGAGTTACTTTTCACACACATATCATGTTTTCTATCCTGATTAGGTTGACTTAGAGGTCGATACTTACTTTTAGGATACCCCTATACATATTTTGGATCACATCATGAAGGTTCTCTATGGATGGTCTATTTCTCAAGTATGGGTGCTATGGCAGAATGGGCAAGTATAAGATGAAACCTTAGAGAATGAGGCTAACATTCGATCACATTGTCCAGAGTTGTTTGAAGTTTCTTCTTCACCACCCTTGGAATGGAAATTCCAGGATGGATTTCATTAAGTGGGGAAGTTTGTTAGAACTGGAATCATCATTTCATGTATGGATCATTATTTCGTGTTGTTTTGAGAAAGAGGGAAAACAAGGGAAATTTTATGATTACACATTGTGTACCCAGTTGTTGCTAATAACCATATACATGTCATGTAACACCCAAGAACATGGCCATGTAGGTGACCTGGTATACCACATAATGTTGGTGTTGTTTGAGGCTAGTACAAAACATGCACATTAAATTAACATGCCATGTAATTTTCTTTTTATTTGGTTAATCGGAATGGGGTCATGTGTCATCTACAAAACTTCTTTATTCTACCCTCGGTTCGTACAGGGGAGCAAAAAATGACCCAAGATCTTCGATCTCCTCCCATTCCTCCATATGAGATCTGATTGATATGGTGTTGTGTGCATAAGCTTCCCACTGACGAGTTCTCTCTTCACCAATAGCATCTCTTCCTGATTTATCATCTCTCTTGAGTTATCAAGGGTTGATCGTTTTTACCCTTTTGTAGATCTATGTCATTTTTGGACGATTCAAGGGATGAAGTTCAAGACTATTCATCATATGATATCGAGGTAGGTGGTTTGTGCCTTTATATGGTTATATTTGGATTATATATTCAAAAAGTACTGAATACCCTTGTTTAGGGTATTGCATGTTTTGGAATTTTACATTATTTAACCCCTGCTATAGTCTTTTTGATTGAGAAAGGGTTATTGATTGTGCATAATTTTTACTACCTTGTTTATGGAGGTGTTTCCCATGTTTTTTGGTTATAGATGTTTGATCTAGAAAGCCTATTATGCTGCATTAGTTTCCACACATAGTGTTGTTAGGATGGAGTTGTTTTTTATATAAAAGGCACGGGTTTCACATTATGAATGTATGAACAAGGGTAATTGATTGTGATAGCTTTCCGAAGTATGTTCTTTTAGTTATGAATTGTTATTATGAATGACCAGAGGTATTGACTGTGAGAGAATTCAATGGTCATTGACCAGCGGTGTTAGACTGGGAGAGCTACCAAGAGGTTTGTTATTCAATAAATATTAGACCACATGGAATTGACTTTGAGAGCGATTAGGGGAATGTTATAATGCAGACCAAGGGGGTATTGGCTTCGAGAGATACCTAGATGGTTGTTTTTAAATAAATAGTGGAATGTGAGAAAAAAGTGGTTAGACCATGTGAGATTTCACAAATTGCCTTTTTATTTATTCATTTGATGATATGTGAAACTAGATGGGATTAGACTATGAGAACATTCCCTAAGGGTTTCATGTGAATGATTGTATGATTATGATGAGTCTTACAAGACAAATCACAAGCTTGGACTCTCTCTCTCTTGATTATATAGATGTTATTTTTAGATTTTTGTTATTATTTTTATAATAGGGGATATAGAGCTTAGGATTGATCATGAGGTTACATTATTCAATGGATTGAATAATTATTAAATATAAATTAATTTAATTGAAAACTGTAGGATTCATTACTTCTGATTACTTCCTAGTATATTGGTTCGTTTTTTATATTAGTTTCTATATATATTCACATACAGTTAGGCACAAATCATTATGTGGTTTCTTACTGGGATTTGGCTCACACCATATTTAAGTAATTCTTTTTAACTCAAATAGATTATATGGTTACTGGTATAGATAAGGGAAAGAGTCCTTCTTCATTTGGTACTTGATTTTTATTAGAGATGGAGAGAATGGGACCATGACAAGGCATGTAATGATATAGGAGTTTGATTTTTTCTATTTTAAATTGGTTCATCAGTTTATTTCTAGCATTGTGACCTTTTTGGATTCTTTCCTAGACATATGTGACATGAATAATTAACATATGTGCTCCGGTTTATTTATTTTCTATCATTCTTACTTTGTTTACTTGTTTTATGGTATTACTGCTTCTGTTACTATTTAATATCTGTTTTCTCTATTTTACTCTTCCACTGAATGAATTTTTCCTCCTAATCACACACAAGGAATTAATTGATAGTCACGGCCTCTGGAATTCTTGGAAATGCTCTCGAGGCCATGTGACCAACAGTATACGAGGCACCTTTGGGCGGCACCTAGAACCGAGATGTTACAACCTTTTTATCCAACATTTTTTGAGGATGATTAAATTGTATGTCATGGGTTGGGGAAGTTAAATACAAATTAAAATGTGGGTTTGGTCTCCCATCCGTGGATCTATATAATCCCTCAATGTGTACATATCAACTTGGATGACATTCGGGTCACCCTAGTTGATCAGTTCATTAGTGTTTGGTCAATAAGAGTTGAAATTTTTATTTTTATTGTACAGAGGTGGGAGTATTTATAGGGAAAATTTCTCTCTATAATTCAAGACCATACCCTGAATATCGATTGATTGATGATAATGGGGTATGTAGTGTGGCACATAGAATGATGATCTCACTTGTAGAACCCCCTACTTGAGGTATGTATACTTTTTATGCCTTTGCATGTATTTAAAGTGTTTGGGATGATTTGGGAAGAGGATGGGAGAGATTGGAATTGTTTTGAATAAGTTTGTGGCCTTTTAAGTCTACATTGTTTGAGCACAATCAGGCGAAACTGTGCGAGGTGAACTCTGTGGGAAGTAGGTTACACACAATTTGTGCATGGTTTTCATATCCGTGCGGTGTAGGCCATGCAAGGTGCCCCTTCGAGGTAGCAACAGGTGCACGGTAATCACATTGTTAATCTAACCATGTGATCTAACCATGTGTCCCTTTAAAACTGGGGTTTTAAAATCTGGGAGTAGTAATGATTTATCGAAAAACACCAAAACTCTCCCTCACTAGAGACCCACTTAGGATTTTTGGTTCTCAAGGGTTTTAGGGTCTCTCTCACTTGTTCTGGAAGCGATTCAAAGGGGTTTCATGGTGTTTTAAGGTGGTTTCTCCTGGGAAAGTCTCCTCTATACTTTTCTCTTTGGTTTTATCTAGATCTACTCTTCCCTCTCTCCCAGTTTTCTAGATCGACATCTATTGTGTGTAGATAAAGTGTTGATGTTCATATAAATTATGAGATTAATGATTGCTGATGTTTGGGTTGTTAATCTAGAGTGGTTTCGGTGGAGCATTTGCCAGATTTTTGGTGTAGTAGTTCGTGGGTCGATTTTGAAAAAACCCTAAAGGTTGATGGCTTCTCTCTCGACTACACTTGTTTTTAACTAGTTATGTTGATTTCAATTAATTTGTTTGGCTTGAAATTAATTGTTAATATATTGGGAGAATCATAGTGGAAATCCATTGGATGAAGATTGGGGGATTTTTGTGTGAAAAGGGATATTATGGAAATAGGGGTATTTGTTGTGTTATTTTAAAATGTAGATTTTAAAATTAGTTTCTTGGTTTTTATTATGAAAATGTTTTTCATTAAAATTTGGTTTTATTGATGTGTGGTAGGGTATGGAAAATGGTTAAAGGGTGTATTCAATAAATTGGTTATTTATTTAAGTGATTTGTCTTGTGTTGGAATTGTTGATGTGCTTTTGGTTTTGTTTTGTGATATGTAAATCGTTGGCATAATGTGGTGACCTCGATGTTATGTACTTGTTGATGAATAAGTATTGTGATTTTTGTTTCTGAAGTGGGCGGGAAATTCCACTATAAACTGAGGATTGATAGTGGATGGATGAGCCACCATTAAAGGATAAGTGGGTGGGAAGTACCACTAGATGGGGAAAGGATAACAAGATTTGACGGAAGTGCCACCATGGTTGTTTATCATTTTGGGTGTGTGAGTCCCCATTGTATGATTTTTTTGGTAGTGTTTTGCAATATGGAAATGGGTTTGCTATGGTGAAATTGAAATTGTGTTGTTGCATGGTTGTTTGTATATCCTTCGTGTTGTAGGAATTTGGGTGTAAATGGTTTTTTAAAGGAGTGTTTGGATTATTGCTAGTTATTGAACTATTTAATGTTTTATATAAACTATTTTATAAAAATTTCTAATGGTTTTATCCTAGTGGCATTTTTAGGGATGTCATTTTGGGAAAACCAGCTGAGTATATGTACTTTACCCGTGCTTTGGATCTTTACTTCTTTTGCAAATGTTTTATTACATGGCACATGAAAGTCTAAATTATCTCATATTACTAGCAGTTCGGCTTGGTTATATAGTGATGTTCTGGTACTTGGAGAATGTATAATGATGTGGAGCTATGGATAGTGTCCCAGTTCATTGGGGGGTCTTGTTGTGTAGTCTTCATCTTGGTATTCTGATATTTTTCTGGTCGATTGAAATTTAATAATTGTTATGGATTTGTTTAGTTGTCTTTTTGAAATATATGGGTTGGGCTGTTTTTTTAAAATACATCATGTAGTTAGTTATTAATGGTTTTTTTGGTTAGAATATTTTATCTCAAGGGAAAATTAATCACCAATTAATTCTCAAATCCATCATCATTTATTGAAAACATTTGGCATTATGGGAATGTTTCTTAATGCCAGTATCATTCTCCACTCTCTCAATCCAATGAGATGGGGTGGGATGTTACAAGTGTAATCAGTTTTTTAGTCCCTTGAAATTTATGTGAGAGAAGTTGTTTGGTCATTTGGTGTTGACTATTGGTCTTGGTGTTTACATTCCATCTTGGTCAATTCCATGAGTCACGTTGGTCTCAAGGCATTGGATTGTTGGAACATGGAATGTATTAAAAAAGGATATAGCTGAACCTTTTATGTTTAACTTAAAGTTACCATGGATTTTGGTACATAAGTATTTAGAAATACTTATAGGTATTCGATGTCTCATTTTTGTGGGTGTATCCAATGAGATGATAATGAAATACATGGTATAAATGAATTCCCTCCAGGTTTCATATTTCATTAGAGTATAATGATTTATAGTGAGGTTTGAATTTGGGGATTTTGGAAACACTTAATTGGGTTTCAAAATGGAAGGATTTGAGACATAAAAACTAGTGGTATATAGAAAATGGGTTGATTTCCTAAATCATGGTGTATTTTCAGAATAATGCAGTATGAAAACTGTGAAATTTTCGAATTCTTGGTTGTGATAGTTGTTATGAAATTGATTTTGAGAATTTTATTCCTTTACTTATTATGGTAGTGGGACATAAGATTTTTTATTTATTGAATTGTATCTCGGTAGGCGTTTTAGAGACCAACTAGATGAAGCTTCTAAAAATATGGTTGCACCTGAGACTCAAGTGAACTAGTAGCTAGTGCAGAGTATAGTGCAAATATTCCATGCTATGGAAAGTGGGAATAATGTGGATGAAACAAAGCATGTGGACCACATGGTTCAGTTTCAAGGGCATAATCCACCCATGATTAGGGGTGATTCAGTGCCACAATGGGCTGAAGTGTGGCTAATGATAAATAATATGATATTTAAATTATTTTTAACACTCACATAGTTTAAAGTGATGTTATCCATGTATATGTTGGAAGATATTTCCCTTCAGTGGTGGGAGACAGTAATCCAAGATGGGAAAGACCACTGTGTGTCATGTTAGAGTTTTCAAAAAATGTTTAATAAGAAATTCTACCATCATACTTTCACAAGTCAGCTTATAAAAAATTTCTTCATTATTAATAAAGGGAATATAGTGGTAACATAATATGAGGATATGTTTATGAAGATAGTTTAGTTTTCACCCAAGGTGGTGGGTAGTACACCGTTTAAGGAACTAATATTTTCAGTTGTGTTGAGGCCAGAAAATTATTCCAAGAGAGCAGTGATGTGTCTAAATAATTACACAAAAATGGTGAAAAGAGTTACGTTGGGTGAGTGGGATGTTTTGAGGGATACAAGCAGGGGAAGAATGTTGGTATCCAAGTGGAATAGTGGGAACTGAAATGCTTGGTTAATGTAGAAGAGGGACACTTATTTCTTTGGTGAGATTACGGCTCAGAATATGACTCCAGGATCGGTGAAACCTCCTTAGAAGCCTTAGAGTATGCTTATATGTTTTCATTGTGTATCTATAAGACACATAAATCAGGACTATGTCGCACAACCTCAAGCATGTCATAATTGTAAGAAGATGTGGTATATTCATCATTATTTTCAGAATGCTTTGAGGTTGGGTGTCCAGGACACTTATCATGGGTCGGATGGGTCTTATTACTCATTGGGAAGGGGGAAGTAGTATACCCTTATTTAGTAAAGAATAGTGGCCCATAGTGATTCTCAGAATACCATGACACATCCACATTATAATAAATATAAATGTGTTGAAAGCAAGTAGTTTTTTGGGGATCCACATGTTTTCATGGATGATCATTCAAGACTATCCATATTGCGAGGTATAGTTTTTTTATGTTGATGCATGATTTGTTTGATACATATGCTTCAAATTATTTCATTTCATCCTATGACATTAGTTTTTTGGGATTACATGTGTAAATGATGCCTTCTTTTTTTGAAACAAAAAAATCCTTTGGGTCAAAGAGATTGTCGATCCATCCTATGTAGAGCGTGTTTTTTTGTGATCAAAATTGAATTGATGTGGGATTTCTCTATGCTCGAGATGGATACATATGATATAATCCTTCGAATGGATGTGTTAGCAGTGTTAAAGGCCCACACTGATTACTATGTGCCAACAAATATTTTTAGGATGGAGGGTGGAGTTGAAAAACTCTTTAGATGGGATAAGAATGAAATGATGGGTGAAAAAAAATTGTTAGAAATTGATGTAGGCAAAATCATGAATTAGTTAGCAGATTTTTTGTTGGAATTTGTGGAAGGTGTTCCACACCTTGTTCTTCTGGATGTTGCGGACCAGATTATGGATGTTTTTCCTGATGAATTATTATGTTTTCCACCCGTGAGTAAAGTGGAGTTTATGATTTATCTCCTTCTGGTGATCATTCCTTTCTCACATCCTTCTTACCAAATGGACCCAAAAGAAATGTTTGAATTAAAGGGGAGTTAAGAAGATTTTGAGAAAAAAAAATTCACCTGGAAAATAGAATCTCTGTGGGAAGCACCCATTTTTTTGTTAAAAAAGAGGGTGGAACTCTACGGCTCTATGTTGATTATTTTTGACATAATCTGGTTATATAATGATACTATATACACTTCTATGCATTTATGATTTTATTGAATAGTTTAGGGGAGATCATTGGTTCTCTAATATTGACTTGAGGTCAAGTTATCATCAATTTCACATTAGGATTAAGGATATCCCCAAAATAGCCTTGTGAAGTAGATATGGCCATTACGAGTATGTGGTTATTCCCTTTAGTCTAATGAATTCACCAGAAGTGTTTATGTAATTGATGAATCATATATTTATAATATATCTATATTCTTTTGTGGAGGTATTTTTTGTATTATATACTGGTTTATTCGAGGAGAAGGGTAGAGTATGAGCTGCACGTGGTGATAGTGTTGTGAATCTTGAGGGATCATCTATTGTATTCAAAATTTTCAATGTGTGACTTTAGGATACAAGATGTTTGTTTCCATGGCCATGTTATTTATGAGAAAGGTGTTTTAGTTCATCCAGAAAAGATAGAGGCTGTTATCTCTGAGAAACCACCAACAAAAATTTTTAATATACAATTATTTCTTGGTGTATTTGGATATTATCGATGATTTGTTCATGATTTCTCAAAATTGGATTCACCGATGACATATTTGATAGGGAAGAATATCCCATTTAAATGGGTTGATCATTTTCATAAATGCATTGAATAGTTAAAGTATCACCTTACATCACCACAAATCATGTTTTTTCCTGAACCAGGGAAATGCTAAATTGTGTATTATGATGCACTAGGATCAGGATTTTCCTATATTTTCATGAAAGAGGATTTTGGTGTTTCAAATGGCATAATATAGTGTAGGTTTCATGATATGAACTTCCCAAAACATGATTTTCATTTGTAAGTAGTGGTTTATGCTTTACAAATGTCATTTCATTATCACATTGGTGAGAATTTCATGGTGTTTAATGACCACAAGAGTTTCAAGAGTATTTTCTAACTGAAATATTTGATCTAGGGGAAAAGTAAATGGATAAAATAACTCCATATATTTTATTTATACATAATGTAAACATCAGGTAAGGGAAATTATGTTGCGGATTCACTAATTCAAAAAAAAATGATTAGGTGGTGAAAAAAGAATCAGATCAGCTGAAGTTCATGTCCTTCATTGTATACATGTGGTTTGAATGTAAGGAATAGGGTTCTAGTGTGGCCTTCTTTCTAGTATTATTGGTTCCTATATAGAATGTTTTTGTAAAAGAGGCACATGCATCTAATTCTTGAATGATTGACGATTAGGTCGAAACTCAATGGTTAGGAGACCATTGAGTGTTATGAATTGAATGGGCCTCCAGTTTTTCACCTTTGGAATTAGATAGTTGTTCTTTAGGCTTTTCAATAGGAACATCTTAGGGCTTATCATCCTTACAGGGGTGCTATTGATCCTAGAATTCAATAAAATGTATGAGATGTTGAAAGTACAGTTTTTGGGGGTTATAATGAAAAGAAAAGTGGCAGAATTTGATTCTAGATTCTTGACTAATGGGACTCTTTTTTTATATACACTTGGGAGTATAAGAGGAATATTTTAGTAATTTTCATGAAATTATTAATTTTATATCATCTCTCCATGATATTACTAACATATATTATTTTATTTAAAATGATTTCCAAAATATTATAGATTTACGTTATTGTGGGGACACCATTTGTGAGTGGCCTCCATTGAATTTATAGTTTTCATTATAAATTATTATATGGATTTATCAACCATGAGGAAGTATGGGTTGGGGTATTATCTTACATCATTATGGGTCATCCATATTGTATGTAAAACATATTTAATGAAATGAATCATCATTTGAGAATTTATAATGTGAAATGATACATAGTTAAAATGATATCTCAATGATAAAATTACATAAATGATTAAATTAACCACCAATTATATTTGGGTATTCTTTATCTTCTCCCTCTAAAAAATTCGAAAATGAATTGAAATTATATTTATTTATTTTACAATTAACTCAAACACCCTTATAAAATAATTAAATTTGGTTTCTAATTGAATGATTAACAATATAAACACATTTTATACTGTTTTGTGACACCACATATGTTGAATACATGTGGATGTTATAAGTATAAGTTATTTAAATGCTCTATGTGATTCCAATAGACATTGTCTCAGATAGGGAACCTCACATAAACTCTCTGTTTTTAAGGGGCTCAACTAGGTGATAGAAACCCTTTTAATATTGAGTATTGTATATCTTTATCTTTCGCAATTAAGATATATATGATTATTTAAACAGTAAAGGATATGATTTATTCCTATGTTTTTCAATTTTTAGGTTTTTTGGATATCTTTTTATGGTTGATTTGGTTTTCATTTAGTAATAGAAACCAATATCCAATCAATATGTTACAATTTTAAGTATTGTATTGCTAACCCTTCAACACACCTTTCTATTTTTCAAATATTTTTGAAGCACCAAAATAAGTATAGATTTTATTTTTGAAAATAATTATTATAGTGTACACGATTCATTAATGTTTATTAAAAACTAAAATATGGTGAAAATACTATGTGAATCACGTTCATTATCCATTGGAGTTTTTAGTTAGTGAACAAGTGTTCATGGAAATATCACCCGAGTGGTTTCACCAAAAAATTTAAAAACAATGCGATCAACCATTTATATATGTTGTAATTTTTTGAAAACATTGAGTGGAATATAAATGAGAAATATTTGTTATATCAAACACCTCAAATGGCATTATTTCACAATATTTTCATGTTTCCTAAATCATGTTGTATCCTCTTATCACATCACAAGATATAAATTTGGTTTACATAAACATAGAAGCTAACATTTTCACTATCATGAAACCCTTTAAATATTAAAATTCATATTTAAAAGATCTACATGGAAATTATATACTATCTATTACGGTTTTAGGGAAGCATTGGTAATGCTCACATGAAATGTTTGAGAGGTATTATATGATGAGTGGGAATTTGCATCATATAATTGTGGATCAACCTTCATCATTCTATAATTCTAGTGATTGAATGAAAAATGGAATGATGAATTTTAACAAACCATATATTTTAACATATGAAATTATCCTTGTTATTCTTCATCTTTTTGTATTTTATCTAAATTCTAATCTAGTGGTTTAAGTGTTTTTATATATGTTGGTGGTTTTACATTAGTACTTATTGAGTTTTGGACCTAAACATATAGCTTCTGAAGGGGAATGTAGTGCACTATCTCATCAGGGAGGGATGTTGGGAAGAAAGTGAGTTATAGGTTGATGTAGCAGTTTCTTGTATACATCGATTAAATGATAGGCCAAATAGTTGAATATTTATTCTATAGTAGACAAAAGACAGACCGTGGGTTGCTATCGGTTGGCTGATTTCACCACTAGGTATGGTAATTAGTAAGGCTCGAACATTATTTTTTCCAAAAAAACTTTGATTTTTCTCATATTCCTTATTCCTCAACTTAACATATTTCAATAAAATGTTATGGTTTTATTTTTGATTTCATTTTCTATTATTATATTATTTCAAATTAAATATAAATTTTTATCAATGTAATGATAATCAATTATTATGGATGACACTATTTTGGTCATCAATCCTCATCTAACTCATATTTTTATTTCATTAAGTCTATATATTTCATGGGAATTAATTAGATCTGATTATCTAATTTTATTCCCCTTATAAATATCATTTAAATAAGGATTTCTCCCAAATCCTTAATCCTCTATGTTCATTGTATTAGAATTTATTTTTTATGTTAGTCAATATATTTCCTTGAATTCATAATTAGTTAATATGGATATTCATGAATGGGATTTAATTGATGTAGTTCCATCATTTATTACTTGATTCATTTGTTCATCAAGTCATGTAGTTTTTATGTTTGTATTGAAATTATAAGTGTTATAATGTAGTTTGTTTTTTAAAAATTGTATTTATTCAAACAAGAATTTTTTCATTATTCATGAAATTTTTTGTATAATTAGTTAAAGGAATTAATAATGTTTTCATTACATGTGTGGGTTTGATTGTGTTTATAAAAATTGAAATCCCCCATTTTGAATTACTAGTGAAAACCGTTTTGAAGCATGTTTTATTTATTTTCGATGATTAAATTTCCATTATTTGATGAAAATATGGTATTCAAAATCGTTATCAATGTTTAATGTAGGGATTTATAATTTGGTATCATCATATACCCCTTGAACTATTATGATAGGGAAATGTGTTCCCTGAGTATGCTAATTTGCAGTTGGGAGACTCAATAAATGGAGGTCTCTTACCCCTTAGGCCTGTTATACTAGGATAATATAGAAATAATGTGGCATGATGATATCAGGAATGGTATGGTCGTCCTTACTAACCTATATCTAATATTACACCATGTAGTATTATTTCAATGTTGGTAACATTTGAAATGAATGATTGAGATTTTATGAAAATGTTTTGATAAAAATTAATATGGATATGTTTTACAAATTATGAAAATTGGGATTTTCCATGATTTATATTACTCCTTTTAAGATTGTCCCATATCACTTCCTCATTTAGCTAAGATAATTGGGTTAATATTTCAATTTATTTGATTGAAAACATTGTTGAATCTTAGTTTGATTATTTTTTTATCAATATATAAACATAACTAGGTGTATATTGACCTTGTTTGTTCTGATGTAGGTAATTGTAAAGAAATATAAAGTAAAATTGCGGTTTTTTAGCATGGTTTGTAATTATGGTAGTTACTATACGATAAATGTAGATGGGTTTTCACTATATCTCTATTTTGGTTGTGTTTTTTAGTTTTTTGAGACCCTTTTTTTCAACGTTGTTCATTTTACATTATGGTTTTGTATTGGTATACCAATATTATTCTTATTCACATCGTCATGTTTTTTGTTATTTTTAAACAAAATTATTCCCATAGATATTTCATGATTCCCATGAACATGTCACTCCCTATAAAATCTATAACTCACTTTAGGTCACTTTAAGACAACTTCAAGTTCTAGGATGATTGGTATCCTCTGTAGTTTATTTCAACATATGTTTAGAATAATCTAAAGATTTTTTTTGGGAATTAATGGGGATATTTATCAATGCACTGATATTGGAATTAAAATTTTTATTATATATATTTTTGATCTATTGTTATGAATCAACTATAGTACTCGTATGTTTTTTTATTGTGAATGATATGGTTGTTTACTATAAATCAAACTAGTTAAATATTCATGGAATGAATTATCATAACAATGATATTTATTTGGTTGATGTAAAATCTAAAATGATGATATGGAATCATTACACATATAGTGATTTGTAAGAATATATATTTATTTGAAATGTCTATAATACATCCTCTCATAGAAACATCCCTACTTTAGGTAGAAGTAGTTTTTATAAAAAATCAATGAAAATGATTTCCCAATACCCTATCAACAAAAGATTTTAAATAATGTTGATTATGCATTGATTAATTAATATTATTTAGTAATGGAAACATTGAGTTTTCAAAATGACCCCATATTCATGGATATAGATAATTTTAATACATGAGACATTATTTATGTTGAACCATAACATTAAGATAAATTGATTTCTAAAATATCCATGTTTGTGAAAACAAAGAGCTAACATCTTAATGATAATAATATTTAAAATAAAACAAATTTTGGGAATTATGTGATGTTGATAAGAAAAATATATAATGAGTTTATATTTAAATTTGGAAATATATTTTTAATACCATTAATTATTGAGATGGAAGAATAATTATTGATGAATCTCATAGATTAAATATTTCTAAAATTGACTGAAAAAAATATGTCATGGGATTTGAAGGAACATTTTTTATTCGATAATATATAACATTAAATAACTAAATATGTATTAAGATGTATTAATTATAAATATGTATATTCTGTAATTCATCATCCCAAATGAATCAGAATACATCTCAATATTATTATCTGGATATGGGGTTGTATTACTATGGACATTAAGAGTTGAATTCAAATGGATCCTTTAGAAAATGATTTCATATGTCTCTTATTAATCTCTTTATGAAGATTTCACATTAACTCTCTATACATTAAGATAAACCTCTTGATAAAATGTTGTTGATATATATTAACGATGTTGTGGGAAATCATAGTGAAACTCTTCCTATTTTATTAAATCAGGATATTTGGTTTATCTCAAAAATATGGAAGTCATTATATGGTTAATAAAACTGATCTATATTTGAGAATTTTCTATAATCCTCAAACTTATTTTTAGTGTGAATGTACTATTAGACCTTCCAATAACTATTTTTGGAATTTCAAACATGATTTTCAAGTTATATGGAATAATACATTAATTGGATGGAATTTTTATGCAATAAAAAATTTATTTTATGCATTCAAATGATACTATATAATGCATCGTATGGTAAGAGGACTTTAGTCTGACTTTTTTTGATGAAATAGGTTAATACACACATGCATGCACATATATCATTTAAGAGACAATGGTTATATTAATGATTACTCATATTATGGAAGAAGAAGGTAGATAAAAACATTTCTCTGATAACTAAATGAAGGTCATTGAATTTTCCGTGAAAGATCGTAATTTCATTCATGTATCTCTATTTATGGGTGTTGTATGGATCAGTTGGATTCTGAAATTATATCCAAGGTACGTCATTCCATTTCAAATTCTAGTGAAAATTATGGTTTCTTCATGACATTTTAAAATTCAACCAATCCTCTCTATTGTTCAGGATTAATTCCATATATCATTATTGAGGAAGTACATGATATACCTAATGCATGTTCACAACATATTGGAAATAGAATTAGAACCTAATTTATCATACAAGGAAGAGATTATCCAAATTCATGAAACTATATAACAATTGATGTTTATTAACAATAATTTATTAGTGAATGTGATTTAGAGAAATGATAAAATAGAATCGGCAATGTGGGATTCCAAATATAATATTAAGAAGAAAATTCCACATCATTTCATGAGGTGGTATTCAATAAAATCCAAGGAATAAATTTTTGGAAAGCGGAAGAATATAACCCTGGAGATTCAATTGTACTATCTAATATTTTCCTTATAATATAAAATTGAATAAATAATATTAATTTATTTAATTATGTGATTAAAAACTATGTTATTAAATTTTTATTTTATGGAGTTTTTATTTAAAATTATATAAGAAAATTATAATGAATTTTTGTGATTTTTTAGAAACAGATAACATTATAATTATTAAAAAATAAATATTTTAAAAACTATTAATAATTATATCATTATAATATGATTAATATATATGAAATAGTTTTTACAGGGCTCGAATATAGTCACCCAAAGCTAGTGGTTTCTTTATTACAATAGCATGTGATACAAGGAATCACATCCGGAAGGACTAAATAGTTTTATAGTCAATGTGTAATTGACACACACATTAAATTCATATTAATTTTACAATAAAAATACAAAAATTAATTGTTTTGATAATAACATTATTACCAATGTCCTATCCCAAAATATCAATTGGAAAATAAATCCTAGTATATTGGGTATCTTAAAACATAATAAATTGTTGTACTCGTATGCTCAAAAAATGTATGAGTACAATGGAACTATAAATAAATTTGGTATAATGAATATGAAATTTTATATAACTTAATCACATACAATTTATATATAACATGAGTATAACCTAGAAGGAATAAGATAATTAATATAATTTCATATAAATAATCACATAAGCCTCAAAGATTCCAATGTATATTATAACTAATAAAACAATCAAATGTAATAACAAGAAATGAATTCATAATGTTTTTCATATCAAACATACCATAAAAAACTATTCTATAAAATATAAAACTATTGAGGCTTCTTCAAAGATATTTAATTCCAATGGGTAAAGCCTCAACCAAAATATTATCATATCTATCTCATGAGACCTACAGATACATCGAGGTGAAATAGTGTTCCAAACCCATCAATTTGAAATTCCATTTAATGGGGTATAATAATATTTAAATCATTATCAATAAAATTAGTCATACTGAAATAGTAATATACGAAATGTAAATACTTACCCCATAGAATAATCCAAATAAAAAACTATTCCTGATAAAATCGTGAATGGTATTACAATTGAACATAATCAATTTAAATTATCACAAATAATCCTAATGAAATACTTATGATATCAATAAAATGTATCCCCAATGGATAAAAATTAAATTATATTGTTTATTTTTTGATGAATTTAAGTACCATAAATATATCATAATGTGATCTTGAGGAAAATATTCTTTTCATTTTGAAATTTATTTTTTAGAAATAATAGATAAAAATCTGTTTTTGGAAAAATTTCTATTTATAATAATCATTAGAACCAATAATTTAATCTTTGAATCATTTAGTTGTCATGACAAAATCAAATTTAATACATGCTGAGTAAGATAAAAAAAGATTCATTTCACTTTTTTGGTAAATGGAAAACATGAATTATTTTATAGATGACATGACTGTTACATTCCAAAAGAATTTAAAATGTATTAATGGATACAAAATTATTTAATATATAAATTTTAAATTGTTCAAAACATTGTTATAATCCATGGGTTTGTATAAAAAGGATTTCTAATAGAAGATAAAAATAAAGTCATATTTTTTAAGAAAAATTTTTCTCAAACATTTTTTATTCCATTTGGTATAAAAATGGTAATAATTCATAAATAAATAATGAATTAAATGGATAATATAATATCATTATTTTAAGATATAAATATAAAATAATTCCCATAATATATAATTAATCATAAAGAATCTCAATTAATGATGTGACTGCCAAACAACACTTACCATTTTGGTAACTATTGAATCTTAAAACGCATAAATGAAAATATGTGTAAATATTTTATAAAGAATATGAAGATAAATTAACTCTTGGTAAAAACAAATAAAATGGATGTATATTCAACACACTAAGTAAATACAGGTTAATAAGTCGCAAGTCTCATAGATGTATATATGAGATGAGAAACCCTTACCTTATATTCGGCTCATTAGTTATGTTTATTATCTTCATGAATAATAAAAATATGTTACTTAATTTTTTATTTATGTTAGAATTTCATGTTTATTATTCTATTTATTTAACTTATTACTTTGTTTTATATGAATACATAATCAATTATGTATATGTAAGATATTTTGACGATATTCAGCCTCTATGTCGAAAATGAAATTGGTTCAATGAATTTGGTCAAAGAGAACATTATTTAATATTATTTAGAATAATAATAATTTGATAATTATAAAATTTATTTGAAAATAATACTTTTTATACTAGTCATGAGTGAAGGAATTGAGAAATTAAATACACTATGACTATTGAGACGATTTTTCAGACGTACTGATGAGTAATGCTTCAACTTTTGAATGGTCATTATACAAATGATGTAGGTGATATTGTATATTTCCATAATGAAAATAATATCAAAAAAACAATAATTTGTTTCAATATACATACATATATCAATAATTTTTTGTGTTGATGAAAAGATACTCACATCGTTTTAGGATTACGATTGTCCAGAAGTGAATGACGACGCTATTGTCTTTTAGTAAGAGAAATGGAATGAGTAAAAATAATATAAATTTTATTTTTAGAATGATAAATATTAAAATAATATCATAATTATTTAATTTATATCACAAACACACATATATATATAAATATATATTATCCTTAAAACATCCCATGTTAATTGTTTTATAATGATGAATAACATGGATTCATGTCGAGGTAATACGTTGTACACACGAGTACCATTATCGTATCACCTAAGGAATGAAATGAAAAAATGGAATATATGATATAATTTCTATATAGTTATATTTTAGTTATAAATATCATATATATACATTATATTTATCATTCTACCAAATATTTATAGGTTGTGATGTATAAATGAATGACATTAGTTCAAAAGGATGTAGTCAGTCTCACATAAGAACGATGATTTCATAACACAGTTTATGGCTATGTAAATGGTTATAGTCAATAATATTAACATAAAATATCTTTATATTTAATATGTATAATTTATTATATCAATATGGTGTAATAATTACATTATGAGGTTCCAAAATAGATAGAATAATAGTGCACCTTGAAGATTGTTACCTCTTCATTAGGTATCACCATTTAGTTTGCACCAAAATCCTTCATAAGATTTCATTACTCCTGAAAAAAATGTTCCATGATGATATGATTGTATATGATAACATATTTTTCAGGTATATTAAATTTTATATTGATAATAACCTATGAAGTACATGAGAGAGGGTGTGAGCTTTTATAAGTAATGTGAGTTACGCACTTCAATTTTTAGAATAAAAATGTTGTACTGTAATCTTCCAAATTCCACATGGGAAAAATATTTATCATTTAAATGTATAATACATTAAAATTTTGAATTTTTTTTAAATTTTATTTTACATTATTATTTTTTAATATTTAGCCCCTATATTTTTAATTTAACCCCTATAAATCCATTTTAACCTTAACGACGATAATTTATTTTTATTGTATTCTCAATTCAATTTGGGGAAAAAAGTAACTTATTAAAGAAAATATATTATTTTTATTCAATATATTATATAATTTTTTCAAATTTTAATTTGAAATTTTTTTTGAATTGAATTAATAAATAAACTGTCATTAATGAAGGTAAATCAGCTTTTCAAATTGAAAATGTCCAAATGTTTAAAAAAAATTATAACAAATATCAACATAAAATTGACTCTAATTAATTATATTAGATTAATAGACGTATAATTTAACAATTTTAACATTAAAACTAATTAATAATGTAATATAACATTAGAAATAATTGAATATAAAATGCAATTTTCAATTAATATTATATATTTTTCATTATTCATTTGGAAGAAGATGATTTTCCAAAATATACTACATAATCACCATAATATAATTTTTTTATTATAATTTAAAGTATTATTTTAAAATTATCAAATATATTTTATCAATTTGTTAAAAATTAATTTATATTATATGTTAAATGTTCGACTAAACTAACTTTTAGAAAAAAAATACAGTCCCTTAGAAAATATGTCTTTTTCATTGAATTGATTATGACTATATTTATAATCAATATATGACTATTATTTTTATTTTATTATTATTATTATTTATACGATCCAATTTATCACCTATGTGATAACATTGATATTAAATATTAATATGTTAATACTATTTCACATTTTGTTTAAACAACATTGTCGCATGTAATGGAAGCTAATCTCAATGTTCCCTGATACCCAATATAAAGTTAATAATTTTTCCATGGCCTTATATTTTATATAATGTATTTTTAAAAAAATTATTGTAATTTATAAAGGTGTTATATATTTTTATAATCATAGTGTTTCATGTTATATAAAATGTTTATAAAAATGATCTTATTTTGTAATTTATGGGTATTACATATTTTTTCTAGAAAAAATATATATTTAAAAAGTAATTTTATTCACATAATAATGTAAGTTAAAATTAGAAATATATTATTACTATTTTGGAAGTCCATGTAATGTTTTTTCTAAAATAAATAAAAATTTTTTGTTTTTATTTATTAATAATTTATTTATGGTGATCCTCTAGGTGTTGGTTTTGATTAAAATTAAAATATGTCTCCATTTATTTAACCTAATACTGTTAACTTCATTAGAATCAACACTATAATTTATTATGATGTAAAAAAAATTTATGCTTAAAATAATCTTTTTTTGATATTTTTTATAAATTATTATGAAAATAAAATTTTCCTATTATATAAATTGAATAGTTTAAATGGATTAAATATTTGGAATCAGAATAAAAAATATTAAATTATAAGGTTACATTTTTCTAATGAATTTTAAAAAATGAAAAAAAATTGTTACTCTAATAACTATAAATAAGTTTTTCTATGTGTTAATATAGTAGTTAAGGGTAAAATTATAATAGAAACATATCTAAATCAAATTGTATGAAGTGATTTTAACACTATAACATCATACCCTTGAATAAATATCCATTTGGTGCCACTTTGTGTTATGAAAATATCATTATTATATTTAAATAAATTATTTAATTACTTGTGTGTCCCTACCCTATGTAATAAAGGAATCTATTATCCACCCTTTGTCATAAAAAATTGATCAATCAGGAAATTTCAAACCCATATAAAAACCTTTTTTACATTCCATCCATTCATTCTCTATCATATATTCTGACCATAATACTACTATATAATGGTGTATGATTTATTCCAAATGGATGTCACTCATTGAAGAGGTAATCATCATTCCCAACTACTTCTGTGTTTATTTCTTCTTCAACATCATCTAAATTTGATGTTGCCATCCAACAATAGTGGATCAATTACAATTAATATATTGTGATTTTATTATGAATATGTGAAACCATTTTCTTCCTTATTTCTAGAAAACTGGAAATTATTGTATTCCTTCTGTGTACATGTGGACTACAACATTCACATAAAAATATGATCATTTACCTTATATAGGTTCTATTAGGATTAATAAATTTATAGTTGGTGAAGAAAGGTATGGTATAATAAAATTTCCCAATATTTGGGTCATTCCTTTGATAAAAAAATAATAATTTACCCCCTTCCCATCAAAACGTATGAGAAGAAACAAAAACATCCATGATACACAACCATGTCACATGGATCACCGAAATTGGGATATGTCCTTGGATTAGACATTAAAATTGTTATGATTTAATGAATCCACTAAATCATTATATTGTTACATGGTTTCAGCAGAATAAATCTTCCAATTAGATCACTACTTATCACACAATGATAGCTAACTTCTCTCACATCTTAAGTCTTCACACTACTCTTTAAAAATATTCTTCTATAGATAACATGAATAATCATTGTTAACAAATCATTTATTAAATCATGATTATATTCATTTATAAATATATTGAATTTCATTTTACTATATAATATCTAGTAAATTCATTATAGTTTCATGAAACATTATTTTTTTAAAATCATTTCACAACTTGAACACAACATTCCTAACATTAAGGTAACATTTATGTATTATCTTATAACTCAAAAACCATGGCATAATTTATGTCCTCCGGGGAAATACAATTTTTTTCAATATTCTGTTCTTCATGAACCTCTAAAATTTGAAGAATCATATTTATATACATGGGAAACACCTCTGGAAACAACCATGTGTGCTACAACAGAGTTCACAACGTTACATTCTCACAGAATTCCATATAATTGACATCATTTTTATTTTGAAACTAATTTCTATCACAAAAATATATCAATATTTTTTTATCTATATAACATTATCTATATTGATCATCACAAACATCTACACAACATTAGAAATTTCATGGAATAGTTTTCGTATCCCCATTTTGATGAGGTTCACTCAAATCAATAATTCAACACAATATAGAAAAAATCCTTAAAAAGTTTATGAAAAAATTCATTTGTAATAAAATTTTACCTTTTAAGAAAACTCATTTTCTTTTAAACAAAAATTTTCACTTATACATTTTGGAAAACACTATGAAAAGTCAACATCTTATTAATGCATCATTAAGAAAAACTTATAAATATTCAATGAAACTATAATTGAGATTTTACAATATAACATGTAAATAACACTTATGGAACATCACAACATACCTTTTCAAAACTCATTTAAAAATTTAAATATGTCAAAAAATTCTTTAAATGAAATTATTGCGGGTTTACAACAAATACTCCACCTTTGGGTTTGTTTACAACACTCCAGCCATTGAAAAAAATTAATCCATCTATTTCCCTCATGTTAAAAATAATTTTCAGTATTCAATATTCTATAAAATATTCAATTCTTTGTAATCTAAATTGAGATCAAAAATTTTTCTCAACAAATAATATAATCCTAGACGAGTCATGATCAACCTGATAAATAAGAGTATCTATAAATGTTCATAAATGAGTCATTTGTTCTCTTTCTCATCATTACTGGTAAACCTCTCATATCACAAACTCCATAGGATAACATTAATGATGTTATAACATTGTATGAACATCTTCAAAATCATAATATTTGAAACTCCCTACATTTATTAACCCCCCTACTTAATTTTTCTTCCACCCATGAACACAACCTCTCCAAATTTTCAATAATCCCAAAATTAACTATATTTTATTCCTAAATATTATAAAGTTCATATATTATCACATAGAAAAAATAGATTATTTCTCAAGTAGCGGAGTTCTACATCCACTATTTTTCAATATTGTAGATTTAATAAATCTCTAATATCCAACCATTTTTATTCAGATGCTAATTTAGGTCTTACATTTTTCAAAATTTATAAAACCTGGTAGTCTATAGGAATTTACCCAAAAATTCACTAACCCATGATCCTCCATCTATATGAAAATATGATAATTTATTTAGATGATATCTATATATGAGTCATGGATATAATTATTTCAATGATTTGCATCACATTTTTATCACAATGGATTTAGTCTATGTATTCACATTAGGTACCATATCATCAAAAATATTTATCTATCCACAATATTTGTGTGGAATATTGATTATCCCTAATAAATTCTAATTCTATCGTTCTCAAATAAATGCAATATTTTTTCTTTAATTTCTATGAAATATATAGTAAAAAATTATTGAATTTCCAAAATAATTATTATTTTCAATCTTTTGTTGAACCATCCCATTCTCCATCTTTATAAAAAATTAATAATTTCTTATATTTTTAATTTAATTGAAAAAATGGAATTTACTATAACCTCACTAATTTAATGTTTTATTTTCATGGAATGTAAGTTGTTTTCCTTGCGAGTTCTTTGATAGTGAGCTTCCTAGAATTTTTTTAAACTATTATTTGGTGATTTTATTATTATGTTTTTCTAGAAAATCATAATCTACCGGTATTATATTATATGCAACACATTTCTTTTATCTTATCAGGATACCCTCATTCAAGTGGATACACTAGTATCCAACCACAATGATGTATCAATTCCAATTATTATTAAAATTACATTGGAATATTATTATTAAGAGTAAAATGATTCTTGATTTCCATGCATCACATATAACCCTAGGAAAAACAATATCCCTCCAATGATTACCATTTCAAACTAGCATCTTATGAATTTGGAAAACTATGTGTATTGTTCTATATTCAATTGACCAATGATTATTTCATAAATATAAACTAGAACCATCATATCTTCCATACTCATATTGTATATTTTTATATATATATTGATTTTACCAAACTCCAAAACGTTTGAAACATATCATTTTTAAATTATAATCATTCCATGAATACCAACCTCTATATTCATGATTAAAGATCCAAAAAACCACTTTAAAACAAAAACATATTGTTCATATCATCATGAATGAGAATCCCATTAAGATGGTCGATATACACATAAAATTCCATAAATGTATTCATCAAAATCTACTTTGAATCCATCTAGATGATATTTAAATTCTATTGCAATATTATATATTATAATAGGTGACTAGTATTTAAAATTTTAATATTTGAAAATGTATAATATACATAAAACCACATTATCACGGAGTATCCATTTCACAATAGTCATACTTTGTTTGAAATTGACATTCCATGTACCAACAATTTTTTCAAGGGGACCCATTTGGTTCTAATAATATTCTTATCTTTCAACCTCAAAATTATCTCCCATGTTTTGTTATACATGAATTTTTAATTATATGTGTTTATAGAATGAGAACAAATTTTTTCACTTGTTTATGTTTTATAAGATTTTGGATCTACCTATGATAGATTGTATGATTAATATATAGTATTCATTTCCATTATTCAAATAATAACTACCCAATCATTGATGATGTTCTGCCTATCAATTTATACACATCTAATTATATTATATATATGTGTGTTAAAAATCATCCATATCGTCATCATTAAATTCTTCTATATCATCATGTTCCACTTATTCTCCCACTGAATTTATTTCATTCTCATCACTAGAATCAAAAAACTATTCACTGTTTAGTTAATGATATTTTTTAATTCTATTACAGTGAAATATTTATTTTTAACAACCTTTTCTAACCTCTTCTAAAAAATTTATCTTATTTTATTTTTCCTTATAATCCAATGATTATTCCCTCATCTCCCGTATATTGAAACTAGATTAGATTCACCTTATTGAGAATACAAAAATTAATAATAATATATAATAAGTATTTTAATAATGGATTCTTTCTATTACATTTCCTGTATAATGTCTGTTCATTTCTATACACAACAGGGATCTATTGAAAATGTTGATTAATGACATGACTGATTACTTCAAATACATATCTAGTAAGGCCTTTTCATTAACAATTATTATTTTCATGTTCTAATTAATCAAATTTCACCTCTTACCCAAATCATTTGGACGAGGAGTTCTCACTTCTAAAACATGGGTTTTTATCATACGTTACCTGAGATAATCCTCAACATGGTTTTTATTTAATTGTATATTATTTTTTGTTCAAATGTTCATTATCTTTTGAAAAATAATACTTTTAGATTCCCTCGGGTATTTTTTAATGCAACTAAAAACCTCAAGATTATTTGATAAAAAACATATTCTTTATATATTACTGAAATCATAATTGGAAAAAACGTAATACAACATCATACAGATCTGGGTGAGATAGTCCAAAAACTTCTATATGAACCAGTCAAATAACTCCTTTTGACAAATTTTCTTATTCTACTAATTCTCTCAAATTAACTTCATTATTGAAAATCAACACATATTTTCGTATGTTCACATCATATCATATATTTTTCATTGGTTGTGTCACTTTTCACAAGATCATTCAATGATTTTTGACATTAATGCACATAATGTAGATAAAACATTCCATTTTTATCCTCAATGGAATGAAACCACATATCTTCATATCTAATTATAGGTTACATATTTTTATTCAAATTTTTTTCATATAAAATAATTTTATCATACGTTACCATGGTAATACATAACTACTTATTAATATTTAGAAAATTATCTATTTTATATAGTTGACTAACACATACTAATTTTTCCTAGATACCATCAATAACCATGAAATATTCATGTCTCTTATATTTTCCTCCAATATTTGTATTTTCCTATGATAATAATTTCCAGGGCCATATCATTTCCAGACCTAATAATTCTTTCCATGTTGTACCTAATTCCAGCCACCATAAACTTATTTACTATTATATGGGAGGTCTATACACTATCAATTATCTAAATTTTAGTTTTATATGATTATTTGTATGAAATATTTTCCAATAAATCCTACTTATACCTTTTCTATATAATCCACTTCTTTTGCATCATACATAATTTTTAATGGTATCTTGATCTTCCTAAATGTACAATAGACCTAATTAATCATAAGGGATGAAATTATAATATTTTTTTCACCTCATTTTATGATTACTTTATCTTCCCCATATTACCACTTTTTTTCTATTCTGGAGCATTACCCTTCATTTCCAATGATAAAATATTGGGTCATGTGGCTCAATCCTCCACACTAGTAATACCAACCATCTGTTATCTCAGATATGGATGTAGCTACATATTTATTAGGCTTCTATACTAAATTCCACTAGTTTTTTCACCTAATTGACAGTTTTTTATGTCATATCTTGGGTCAAGTGTCTCAATATTTTTTTGACTATTCATCGCATGTAGATAAGTTGTACATTAGGGAATTTGATATGTATGACCCTATATTTAACTTTTATAGTAAAACCATTGATCACCATAATCTATTCATTATCATTGTTCTCATACTCAATGATATTTAAATAGTTCTATATAATTTGTGACATAATATTTTGAAATTCATCATTCATATTATAGTTCTCTTCATCCAAACATTATATATATAGTTTAGAATCATGAACCAGTATATGGGATATCACTATCAAGGTACTCTAAAAATCTATTTCATCAATAGATGATTCTAATATATCATGTAAATCAACTCTTACATAGATCTCACCTTCTTCATTATCAGAGTGATGAACATGATTTTCATGAACATACATATCAATATTTTATAATGTTTAATTATTTTTCTGCCTGTTGTTAAATTTTACCTAATTATTTTGAGAGGTACTTGAAGAATATGGGGGTAGTTCAAATCCAATGGTTTTTTAAATTGTAGAGACATATAGAACCACATGGTTAACACACAATTGGTTCAAATCCTAAGACACAACTATGTGGGGTAGTAAATGCATAAAAGAGACCCTACAGTTTTTCTAAATCCTTGTGGTATGGGATACATGATCATCTAAAATGTAACATACATGAGATAGTGTCTTTTAATTTGGGCTACAAATTGTTATCCCACACTTTTTCTAAGCCTATGAGAGGCTGGTTCTTGGGTAGTGGTGGAAGAATAATTGTTTCATGATTTCGAAACTTTCGTGGCCAAACTGTGTGACCTAGTTTATATGGGGGATTTTAAAATACATCACATCAAAATAATTATATTTCTTTACTCTCTATTTTTTCTCATCTTCTTGTGTATGACAACTTTCAATCAAGTCAAATGGATTTCCTACTGTCTTATTTTTACAGATTTAGATAACTCTCACATTTTATCACCATTATGAACATCATTAAATGTGTTATACCCACAATGGTATGATATCTATTACTATTATTTCCTATAAAATTTTATATTCTAATTTCATATTACCATTTGGTGCAAGAAAAGTTTCTCTATTTGAGGAATTTTTTTTGATTTTAGTTATTTCTTCTATTATTCATCAAATTACATGCTAATAATTGAAGTGTGGTCATCCATCAACCTGTTCTAGTTGTTATATTTTTTTACATAAATGTATTGATGTTTTCAAAGATTCATCATTTTCCCACATGAGATAAATTTCAGTGTCTTTATTAAAAAGTTTTTTACTTATTTAATTAATTTAAACATGTTATTGAACCCCTAGATATACGTATTAATTATTACAAGTTTCTTTCCTCATTTTTTTCCACGCCTTGGGAGTGATAAATTAAATTTCAAATTTTATGTAAATGAATAAAATGACTAAACCCAATTTAATTAATTATCTTAAATATAAAATGTATCTTGATTATATTCGATTGATGTGTTTTTACATAAAATAATGAATGTGGGTGGATAAGACACACAACTTGTAGAATATTTATAAATATAAATCATATGGAATGTGACACCCATGGTTAGATTGGGTAAAATGTTTATAAATTTTTTATAGGTAATTCCGCATGATTATTATTATTGGACCATTTATAAAGATCGTTGATCAACATTTAAAGCATTTTTTTAATGAAATTTCATGAACAATTATGTAAGGTGATGGTAATGAAGCCTCAATCTGTTATCTTTCATTACGGAAATGGTAATGAAATTAAATGTTCTATTTGATTTAGTGTTGGTATTGTTTACACACCCCAATATATATAGTGTTGGTCCTGTTGTCTCACATTAAAATGAGGTTCATGGCTTGTGACCTATGTTGTAGCCCTTGGCTCATTAGACTAGTTATAAATTCTTGAGTTACACCCTAGTTCAAACACGCACATATAATCCATGACCAAGACATTATATGTGTAAATATGTTGTATTCATATAAATTTATAATTAATGTATATATATATAAATAAATAATACACACACACACAAATATATATATATATATATATATATATATATATATATATCTGGTAACTGATCAGCAACATTCCAGTATATAATGATTTAGGTAGAGTCATCCAAGATTCCTATTCCAACCTAGGATGCCACATATTTTTATTTACAATGTTGTGTATTTTTTATGATACATTCATATTAATATGTTTTTTTTAATTTAGATGTATTATTCTAGACTTCATTTGTGGTGTCCCAAATATTATTTCATAGAACCTACTCAAGAAACCCTTTGTAACCGAGTTGACATCCTTACTGCCTGTGTGGGTAAGAGATTTTTTCATGTCACTATTGATTGATTTTGATTAATTATATTATATATAATGGTAGAATATGATCAAGATAAGGATTATGATGATATTGGAAATTTCATAAGATTTGTTTTTATTTTTCTATATAATGTTGTTTCTTGTTACATATATCTTATCTTTCAATTTTTTGTATATCAACATGCCATGATATCGTCAAGTGTATAAATAAACCTATATATATATATATATTAATTTCTATTAATGATACTCGGGTTCTTATTCTTCTTTAGTTGATTAAGTATTATTCCCACTATTAAACACTTAAAATAGGTTCTTGTCTCCCAAATGTTCCTCTTGTAACCATTTCTATTAGTCAGAAAGCTAAATTGTATGGGTATGTTCACTTAACACCATGTGACCCACCAGATTAGGGAACTGATAAAGGGTATCCCATGAAGGAAAGCTACACAGCAATATCAATGGATTATTTTACATTTGTCATAATTTTTTGGTGTTATATTGGGGACCAAGATGAAATTCAATTTCCTAATGATCATGTTCCCCAGAGTATCTAACCCTCAAATAGGAGAAATCCAAATTATAATGAATGATTTATTACTATAATTATATTATTCCTACAATAGTTGATTTGACATCACGGTTGTGTGAATAACATATGTTGTAACGATATAATAATTGAAATTTTTATAATATTTATTTTATATTTATTTTACCATTGACCTTGTATGATAATGAGTTAAAATATCATTCATCATTAGTGGAATTTTTGGATGTATATTCTATGTATTTATCCACTAAATAGTTACATATTATATTCATTTAAAGAGAAATATAAATTGGTTCCTATTTTTATATATTTAACTATGATAGCATTTATCATGGGAATAAGATAATTGGATTTATTAAAATATCTACATAAATTAAGAAAAATTCCCATATATATTGCTGATATACCTTTAACAAACAAATTATACCTTTTTTTTGGATTTTTACTTCTTGGTTCCTTGGACTGAAATGACATTAGATGATTTGATTACATGAATTACAATATTAATAGTTAATTTAAGTACATAAATATTTTAGTAATGGTATTAAATTTAAAAAATCAATCAATAGGAATAATTACATCATTATATCGTATATAAAATCCATGTCATTGTAAAATGAGGTACCAATTGAACTTTATATAAGTACATATTTTATTAATTGGGAGTGGTGGAATATATGGATGGAGCATGATATATATATATATATATGAGTGTGTGTATCTATGTGTATAAAATATTATGTTCATAAATAATGTGGACCATTAAAAAATAGTTACCGTTAAATAGGGATGTCAATTTAATATTAAAGGGGGTCTTCCTCTTTAAAATTCAATTTAATCTCCATATATATTGATTTTAATTGTGTCATACATGACATATATTGAAAATCAACATTATTTTATTGTAAATGGGGGGTGTATTTTAGGATTATTATAGCCTATTTTTCTCATTATATATCATTTAGACAATGATATTGATATTGGTAGAAAAGTATTAGTTAGAAAATAGGATGGAATTTACCTATCATTTTTTATATCTGCTATCTTTTAAACTAAATTATTATCTTCTGAGGTATGGGTTTTTCATTAGATAATCATTCCATAATAATAAAACCAAGTCATACATTAGGAAGGTGGAGAAAACCATACCATTGAGGATGTGGCCCTAAGCTACTAGTGATACCACATGTATTTCCCCATGTGGAACCTCCTATAATACCAAATGTGGGAAAGAACACTATGTTTTGAGAGGTTTTCCTTCATATGGTGCAATAAATGAAAGGCATTTTGGGTCATGTCCTTACTATGTAGGAGTTTATATAGGAGGTTTAGTTGTGGCATCCTATGATCATTTTGTGGGATAGATAACCTCATACTATAGTATAATTTCTAGAGGTAATGTTATTGATATTATATAATCTATAGAAACCACCTTAGTGAAGGGTCATGACAGCTACATATATGTAATGCAGTTCTACAAAGAAATTATGGGATTTAATTTCCTAGGATGAAAAAATTTAGCATATGATCTTGAAGGACATACATGAAGACATCTAATATTACGTTTTCCGCAATATATTTAGGAATGAGAAATCATGATATTGTTAAATTTATATTCTGGACACCATGACCTTAATGGAGTATTGTAATCATTTTATAAAGTTATATTACTTCGCACCAACTCTTTCTAGTGATGAAATAAAAACTATAAGGCCATCTAGGGATTGTCTAGTGCATCCTATACAGTCATAGGATAATATCATTTGGGTAACCATTAATTTCAATATAGTTAACCAATCCATTACTAGAGAGTTTAATTTGATGGAAGTCGATGGTGTGATCTAGGGAAGCTATTTATCCACACCAAGAAATAGTTATTTTGTAGGATGAAAGAAAATTTTTTAGGTTTCACTCATGGTAAGTACCAGTTAATTAAAACATACCAAAAAAATTCAATATATGTAAACACTGTTAGAATCTAAGAACCATGAATCCCTTGTGTATGTGGGATAAAATTTATTGTAGGGGTTGTGGTAGGATGGGTAATATGGAAAAAATTTGTTGGATTTTTTCACCAGTGTCTAGAGAGGTAGGTTCTCCACTAACTCCACACTATAAAGCAAAAATGGTATTATCTAACAATGTAGTTAGGTTGAAAACCAACAATCGTTCATGCCGAGGAGGTTGTAAAGGAAAGGTAAATTAAACTCACGATTAATAGCTTCATAGGAGTGGGACTTATTATTTATGTTAGTTTGAGAATCATGGATAAAATATAGGCCTGTTATATGTTGTAACACCTATTCCATAAATGGATATTGTGAGTGAATTTATTGTTCAAGGTACTATACATGAATCCACTAATCTAATTTCTACTATATTTGAAAATGGGTCATCATATTAATTTATATTTGAGAAAATTCAGGATCGTTTGGTCCTTGAGATAGAGTAATTATGTTGCAAAATTACACCTTATACTCTATTGAGTATCAGGTCAGAGTGTTTTATCTTATCTAAATATTATCTCCTCGTGATACGTGGTTCATTTTTCATGTTGAATATTTTCATTATCAATAGGACATGGTCTGATATAATTACTAGGAATTACATGTTAGTTCCATATTGATCCCATATTTAAATTTATTAATAGTGGGTGATCATTTCATAACATATGGTTGGTATACATGTGTAAAAGGGAGAATGACATGTTCATGAATCTCAAGATTGACCCATGAATTGCTGCGGGGGGGGGGGGGGTAGATGACACCCAATGTTGGAAGTATTTTCTTGGATGATCATGTTTTACAGCCTAATATTTTCCCTCCTATAGGTTCATTTCATTGATGTATTCTCTAAAAAAATTCTATCCAATATCTATTGTGATAGATAGAATTCACCATTTATCTAGTATTATGAGTTGAACCCGTGTACATTACTCCTTATAGGATGATACCTACCAAACATCTAGAGTTCAATAAGAAGTTGGGGACCCAATAGATAACTATTTTATCATACATATTAACTCTCAATAGGGTTGACCTAATCTCTTTACCCTGATGGGGGGTAGTACTATTAGGCTTTGAAATGATTCCTAATGTATGAACCAACTCATAATCATGGGTCAGTGTCCACAACCTTGAATAGATGACCTCTATTATTAGATCTAAGGTGATATGGTTTTGTCAACGATATACATGACTTAATACATTCATCATGTGTGTATTATGACTTTATACATACCTTGTATTGAACTCTGATGTACGTATGGTCTTCATGAATATCTTGTTATGTTTTTGTTCATAATTTATTCACATGTATTAATTATTTACTAGGAGATAATTTATTGGTATTCATGGATCAAAATTGCATAATGTATATTATTATATATTATGATCCTAATCTTAGGAAGCACAAATGGGTTCAGGGATTACATACCATCAATATTGAGATTTACTATATTCAGGGAGTGGGAAATTATTTATCCATTCTATTGAGATAGAAGAAATAGACACTAAAATATCAGGTGGTCTGTGGGGATTTTTATATCATGAAATTTTTATCAGATATGATTGGTAGGACTCTGGAATAAAATGGGTAATCTATCCTCTAATCTTTAGAATTGTCGTCTACCATTCTAGAAGTGGTATTAATGTTGAATATTTATAATACCGAGGGATTAGTCATGAGGGAATGGGTCTCAAACGAAAAGTTTTCATCTTATTGGATCGTGGATAAGAACGATACCTCACACATAGAAGGGTGTGTTTTAGGCCAATCAAATATCCATGACTTATTATGAAAGAATCTCAAAACTCGATTTGGGAAGTACATCTGGTGGTATCTAAAATGTAGTGAGTGTTAAATAACTAATATCGGTGGCCTATCATGAAAGTGAGGTAGATGGTTTCATCAATCGATCCCCCATGTTCCACAAGATGAGGGAATAACACTTGATACTATACATCCTTTTATAGACATTATCCATTCAAAGGAGGAAATGAGATAATTTCTCAGTATATTTCTTTGAAGAATTTCCAATTTCTCATCGATGAAACGATAATGTTTGGGTTATCATTGATTGATTTATGATGGTCTCCCATTTATTTATCAATTATATTTACCTTATCGATACATTATTTCTCAAGGCTATGTTTCACTTAAATTCATACATTATCGAAGAGATCCATGTTATGTTGTATTTGACTATGATGCTCATTTCATGTCACCGTTCTTGAGAGGAATATAGAAGGAATTGGGTACACAATTTCTTCTATGAATGATATATTAAAATTATACAGACAATCAGTTAGATCATACGATTCAGGTGTTAAAAGACACACTTCATCCATGTGTCTCTATCATTGGGGTTTTGTGTAGAAACACATAACCCTAGTTTAATTTACATAAAAAATAGTTATCACTATGCCATCCATATGTATTATTTTGAAGAATTAGTTGGTAGGTTGTTATTTTCATCTCTATTCTAGTTAGAGATAGGTGATTCAGAACAACATGGTCCATATTTCATGTTGAAAACATTATGGTAGTTTGTTTTTCCAAAAACATGTACGGACATCTTAGACAAAACAACATTAACATTCTGACTAATGTTGAATAAATATTTCTTTTGTTGTTATGGATTAGGTATTTTTGAATGTTATTCCATGGATGGGCCATAAGCCGATTTAGAGACAATGTAAACCATTTCCTTAATTTAGTGGATAATTTTAGATCATAGAGTGGATCATAATAGTTTATAATAGGATAGAACAAACCCAAATATAATGTCCTATGAATGATGTTTATCACAATAATCAACTCCAACAGTATTATCCACACCCATATCATTTTTATATACTAAGGATGTTGAGTTAATGTTTTTTCTTCCTTTTTCATATATCTAATGCGTGTTGTGGAACAACGTGAAAAGATTATTTTTGAAAGTTCACTACCATTAGTATGAGTTCTATAGATGAATGTCTGATTGCATAATGATTCAATGGAGAAGAGGGATGATGTACAAGCCTTATGGTCAGTGATTTTATTTGATTATCCATTTTTACCCATAGATGTGAAACTCGAGACTTAGTAAATTTTAAGAGCATGGGTTGTAATGACCTATATTTTAATGAATGTGATGATTTTTATTTATCTATGTTTATTTTTTTCTATTTATAAAAATGACCTAAGCCCTATGGAAGGTATTGGGGTTTTCTGTTTCATGTTCACATCCTAGATATCATGAAAATTGTGAGATACTCTATCTCACATGGTAATACCCAGGTTAGGGTTCACTGTGAATCTCAACTGTGCAGGTAACATTGTTCTAAAAAGGAGGTTGCATGGTATTTTTGCAACCTTATTTGTTGGTCCACATGAGCATTTGAATTTTATCACACATGATACAATGTATTTTCTTATAGGCTATGAATATATGGACAAACAATGAGCCTAGAATTTATGAGGGTGGTTATTGGGATGTGGGGGAATAAATTTTTTAGAATGTTTCTTCTAACCATGTTTCCAAATAGTGTAACCTCATTATAAGGGGGGGTTATGATTTTCCCCTTATTTTTTTAACTCTGTTGTCCATTTTCTATTATCATTTAGAAAATATCCACAGACATCTCCTTTCCATGGAGCAGCCCCTCCCCCTTTGTTATGGATTTTGATACCACCAGCATCCAATCTAATTTTTCATTTCTATAAGAAGAATTGGATCTACAATGGTACAATCTTGGCTACTCTTCATACCAATAATTATTTACTTCCCATCTCATAGTCTATTTTGATGAAATATCATTTTACCTCTTATCACAAATTTTTTCAATGTTAATATTTTGTTCCATTATTTTTCGAATCAAATATTGGTACTGGATGAGTGGTCTTCCACATACCAAAGGTAGATACTCTAGTCATTTTTACCAACAAGCTTAAATGATCTATTAGATTTTTCATTGTGGTTCATGCTAGAAATTTCTACATGGTTATATAATTTTATTCCCTTAATTAATTAATTTAAAATTGTTATGGAACCAACAAAGACTCAAATTAAATTATAATAGGGTTTTTACCTAATTTACGTGCCACACCATTGAGGCTGATAAATTTAATTTCCTCATTTATGTAAATGTAAATATTATCAAAAAATATCTATTACATTATAATAACTTTAAAATGGATTCTACATTATTATTAAAGTATATGAATTAAATGTAATGAAAGGAATTGGGATTCAAGGATATTTCATGTATTCAATATTAAAAAATGAATCTTATGGAATGTGAATCCCATCTTTAGATTGGGTAAATTTTTTATAATTTACATGAGGTATTCCCCAATGGTGATTATTACTAGACCATGGGTTATGTTCATTGAAAAATGGATAAGAGATTCTATAGATCATGAAACTTAATGATCCCTAAAGTTTGGTGATAGTCATGATGTCTTACACTATTTACCATGATTTTCAGGTTGTGAATGAAATTCCATGTTCCCATAAGTCAGCTATTTGGAAGGATGCCTAACCAAAATATAATTTGTTTCATGCATCATGCCTCTCATTCATATGAAATTGAGGTATGGTAGCATTTTTTATAACCCTTGTCTTGTTAGACTAGTTATGGATAACTACGTCACACCTCGGGTCCAGCTAGCACCTACTATCCATGGATATGGCCCTAGATTAATGTACATATACAATGTATAAAAATGTATACATATTATATATAAAAATGAATACTATATATATATTTTTAAAATTGATTAGACTCTTTCATGCTTTTGTCCATTTACGTAGAGTCATCTTGGTGTCCTATCAGAACTTGAGAGGACTAATATTTATTTTTCCAATATTTTTTATATTTTATCATTTCTGCACACTCATATTATATGTACGATGTTTATATTATTCACAAAACTATTGGTTTTGGGAATTTTATTTTATCACACACCCTACATAGGTTTCCCATGGTATCTGAGTAAAATTCGTGAACATAGTTGTGGATAAGGGAAATAACACTGTCCTCAATGGTTGATCTCCTTTAATTATACCGTGAATCATGTGAGTACATGTCTAATAATTTTCACATGATTATGGTTTATATGTCTTTTGATTTACGTTTTCTGTACAAATATTTCTATAAAAATGTCCCATATATCCCATTTTCCTCTTTTTTTTATATATGCATCACAAGAAATCATCATGTATATGAATAATAATATTTATTTTTATTACTAAAATTTTTTCATGGTTATTTAGGATTATGTATTTTATTATTTATTATTATATGTGGGAAAATACGTTAAATTGATATGGTCTCCCCACCATTCCTCATATAACCTTCACTTCTAGTTGAAAACCTTTGGAATGCAACGATGTGTGTTTGAGGCCTTGTAACCCACAACATTGGGGCACCGGTTAAGGTTATCCCAGTCTAGGAAGTTATAGTCACTCAGATCCCTTATTTTTTTTATTTCAAAATAACCATAATAAATTTTTATGATGAATTAAAAATTTCATTAATTAGTACCTTTAAATCTATAATTATCTTCTAAATTAATGTTATTCTCTATGAATAAATAACTTATAACAATTTTACATCCATTAATGTTATATGAATACTTCATCAGAGGAACTTTATATTCACATTCATCGTTATCTTAAATCTTATTACGGAGACTTACTATATAATATCAAACTATTCACCATTGAAATCAATCAAGTATATGATTCCTATTAATCATTACTTTTCACCTATTTATATTTGAAGAAAGTTATTACATGACTTCATACAACATCTCATCTTACTGGACATCCACTGTAGTGATCATATTCATGTCCAATAATTCCACCTTAATGAAATTCCATTTCTTACATATATTCATCATAATAATTCATCATATCATACACAAAAGTTAGTTTTTAAACTATCCAATGGCATATACCTTAAATTTATATCCCCAGTATATATAAATATAGAATTAACTAAGGTGTAATTATTCTTAGGGTTCCTTGATCATCTATACATCATTGATTAATTCACTATGACTATTAATATCTGCCATGAAAACACTAACCTGTTTATTTATTACATCAACTAAATCATTGGGTAAATTATCATTTCTTCAATTGTGTTCTATTTAACCATCAATTATGTTTTGTATACCTTCTAATACCCCTCATAAATATTATCTAATGTTTCCCACATGGAAAGTGATGGATTGTGGAACAACATATATGTATATACTGTGTTGTGTAAGGATCCCCTAAATCATCTATTTCTCTATAATAAATATCCAATTATCTATGTTCTTATTTATATAATGATCCACTCAATATACTGGATAAAATATCATGAATCATAATTGTAAATAAGTTTATATAAAATTAGTGTAAGCAGTGATTCATCTAATTCCTTCATAATTGATAATGTTTTCATTCGATGATCAAAATGGAATTATTATTAAAAGCATAAATTACATCCAGTTGGAGAGAAACATTTTCCTAATAATATGAAGTAAATAATTTTTTATTCTTAGTTAGGTTTAATACCCTGAATGTGAGGGTGCATTTTGGTATAAGAAAATAAAACCCACCCATTGGGTATATTATTCAATCATTTAACAACACTCTTTTATCCGCTTAATATGGAAATGTGTGATAAAAATTAATACAAACCTGGGACACATCAATTTTACATGGTTTTCTAGAACAATGATATTTTCATGTAGAACACACTGACTATATTGTCTCGCCTTAGTGGGGGCCATGCTATGGCTTGATGATCCCACATCCAATAGGATATGGGATATTTACTAGCACCTTGAAGTATTATCACTAACATGTTAGGACATAGCCTATGTTTAAATAAACACACACAAAAATCTAAATTACTATAAATTATAAAATGAGAAATAATTAAGAAAAAATATATTAAAACATATAATCTCATAACCAGAGTATGATAGGAAGTAAAATAACGTAATTAAGTTAAAATACAGGTCCAAACAAATATTATATAACACAATTTATTCATTTATATATATTTGTAATGTTTTCATAATGCTAAAGGAACCCACCTTAGTTTATCTAGTTTCACTAAGAACTTTATTCACCTAGTCTGCCTAGGGAACTACAAAAAGTTTGATTGTCTCCACAAGAAAAGAAACATGTAGGAAAAGAACATGAATGGGTTATCATAAAAATACCAAGTAAGACACCATTAAAACACAATGAATTCAATAATGAAAAATCCCACCATCTATATAAAGGTATCTATTTACGACACATATAACCTGAATATATTGATATACTCAATAGAGACACATAGGCTGAACGTAAGTCATAACAGTCATATACCTCCCTAGGATTACAGCTCGAAGATTGACCAAAACACACATGAGGTATAAAACTCTCCAGAGACAAATATCACTCATGATGTTTGTCTTAGTGATACTACTCATCCAATCTCTTCCTGAGAATGAATGAACTGATTATAGAAATAGAATAAAATAATCTATTGAGGATCACTACCAGGGCTAGGTAGGATATCAAAACCATCATTTCGATTGACCCACTATGTAGAGGATTTACTCCCTTGAAATTTTGGTCATGTTGATACCCTAAAATCCACATATCGCACAATGATAAATAGATAATATCACTCTGGGCCTCTTGAAGAGACTGAAATGAACCTATCTAGGAATTCTTACTGATGTGATTATAGTACAAGGGAATTTATATGATACTATACCATCCTTTAGAGGAAGAATAAGTGAAACGAACCCCAAAAAATCGTTTTCATGATATTGTGGAAAACAGATTCATGTAATGTAGAAATGTTTTAATGTTGTGTAAATGGGTTACACACCATTTCCCTTGACCCTAGTTCCTACCCATGTAAATGGGTATTTTCATTAAAAAATTTCTGTGTAGTGGTGCACACCATGTAGGAATCATATGTACTCTATGATTGTGCATGTATAAAGATTCTTTCCATGTACACATGTTCTTGGTTACACTACATGGATTATCTCGTGTACTCATTAAAACCGATGTTCATGTAGTGGATTACATGTTGAGAAGGAATTCCATGTACTTCATTCCATGTATGTGGGATTTTTGATGTATATTTAATGTACTTGGGTAGTGGTCACTGGACATGTAGGTCGGGCTACATTCCATGTGATACTTATCTCCTACCTGAAATGCTATCACCACTAATGGGGTCTCACACATTAGGTATGTCATACGTACACAATATGTATCATGATATTTCATATATTCCTAGATATGGATTCCACATGCCTTCTCTATCATCCCAAATATGATATGATGACCACCTTGTGAGAGAATCCTACAATGGGTTCCAAAAAATATTTCCTTGAATGATCATGAACTTATGAAAATTATTTTCATTGGGTAATTGGAATTACATAACATTATTCATTTCACAATGAAGAACATCACTGAAAACTAAATCAGATATCTGAAACCATATAATTCGACATGGATTAGTCTTTCTCATCACCATCGTGTCCGCACAATTCTGGATAAATTATTTTAGATTGTTTCAACTTGAAATCAGTTCACAGTGCTCAGTTGATTACAATTAGGCAAGTCACGGTGTAGAAAATTAATGAGTAAAAATAATGGTGAATTGGGGAAAAAATAAAAGGAAAATAATTGTGGCACAATCCTCAATTGATGATCATGTCCATCTTGATCACATTAAATTAGAACAAGAACAGAAATAACTATTTCATAATGAATATACTCCCATAGAAAATTCTCAAATTAAACTATTATGCATGATGATAGAACCATGAATCAATATTTTCATTGACGGATTTGTTTTTTCATAGAAATATGGAATGTGGATAAAATAAAATCAATAAATTTCCCAAATTCGATTTATATCACTCATTATTGATAAAGTAAGCTTCATCACATTCAATGGAATGGTCTATCGAATCTGATGTGTATCAATCAAGGATCCATGATATCATCAAATTTTGATTCATAGATTTATCCATGGAATTTACAAGGGATCTCAGATGACTCCATGGTTATGCAGTAATCCCTATAATTAATACATAAAAATCTATTTAAAAAATTTTAATCATAGCATCTAAAAAATGAAATAAAATAATTTATTGGATTATATAATTCATTTCCAATCTCACAAAGACTCTTCCATAAACTGACTTAGATGAAAAAATTTATTTCATTTTTAGTGTACACCACTCACTCTAATCTCTATAGTTCCATTATATTTTTGAAATGGAGACCCATTTAGATGTTATTCCACTTTTCTAGGAAAATTACTCACATGTGGTGCTTAATATATTTAGAATATTTAAAAAATTATTCTTGGAATATCAAGACCTGTAATTTTACATATTATAACCTCATCATGAATTTTATGCATATAAAATAGAAAAATAATACCTAGAAAATACGAGACATTACAGTCTCCCCTCCATTGGGATTTATGTCCTTGAAATTCTAAAACAACGCCCCCTAAAATAATGCGGGTACTAATCCTGAATCTTAGTATACCCCTCCCATGAGCTCTCCAAATGTTTCTCTTTCTATAACTAGGCATTAATAGAAGGAATATATTACCAATGAAGGATCTTCTCCTATCAATACCGTATATCTACAAGATATTTAGTAAATTTAGCTCCATCGTCAATGTGATTCATTACCTAGTCAATAACATGTGATGGTTCATGTATATTCCTCCACACCTGTGAATAGTGGAGGATGTTGTGAACCATTAAAAATGTGAAGGAATATCTCAGTGTTATTACACGTCACCAAAAATATGTAGTAACTAGAAATTGACTATAAGTTATGGAGATATCTTTGTTCCCTGACCAAATATCTATAATCCACATCTAGCTGAAAATTCTAGGAACACATGGTCTCCTTCCTCCAAATCCAAAGGAAACCATCTACTATCTTCATAAAACATCTGATGGCTATGTATAGTCTTTATCCACTTCTAGATAATATAAACCTTCTCTGTTGTATCTCACAACAATGTTGTTCCTATGAGTGATGAGTCTCCTAATTCAGTCCAACAAAGTGTTGAAATAAATGGTCTCCCATAAAAATCATCGAATGGTGTAGTGCCAATGGTTGAATTTTATCTCTAGTTATTTAAGAACAACACCATTGTAATGTGATTATAAAATTTATGGAAAATAAATAACCTGTATGTATGAATCATGTACTAAAAATGTTAACTATCCACTTAGTATGTATGTTATTTATTCAGGGCAACATTGTGATTAAAAGTTACTATGTCCCAAAATCCTCTAGTAATCTCTTCCTCATCAGGGATTTCTAACAAGAATCAAAATCATAAATATCCATTGATTAAAATCCATGGATTCAGAATATATCCTAAATGTATAGATGTACCAAGATCATTATTGAACTCTGCTAATGTATTTAAAGGAAACATTCCATCATGGTGAGTCTGTGTATGATCAACTAGAAAAAATAATGTCCTATATATGTACATGGTAATAACATAATTAATTCCATAAATATCCCATTTCACTTCCAATATGTTACCTAATGGGGATGAGAAAAACCCATTGGATCATTGTACTTATCCTTCACTTACTAGAAAGGAAGTCATCGAGAGAAAATTTCCACAACACCCTTCTTGACCCCTAGCCATGAACACCGACATTGGAGATCAATTTAAATATTTTTCACAGTAGGATATACTACCAAAAGATATATATGAATCTCTATCAGAACATACTCATGCAACACCGCTTGTACCAGTTTTATCCTTTGAGATGAATGAATTTCTCCCCACCTTTTGGAAAATCATCTAGACAATGTGGACTGGATATTTGATCTTGTATGGTCTTGTAGTCGACACTTCAATTCTCTGCCTCCCTGAATCGCTAGAAGAGTGTAGGGGTATAAACCATTGATTGGTGATAAGATTCTCCATTTGTATCCATATATTTTAAACTATGATGAGAGAACTCCTTTGACACATATTTTAGTAAATACCATCATAAGGAATCTTTTCTCTTCAATTGTGTTCTTGGGTGTATCTTTGATAAGAATTACCTCAACCTTGGATGGGTCCACTGCCACTCTATCTCATGATATAACATTTCCCAAAAATTGGATGACATGTATCTAGAAATGGTAGTTTGTGATATTTTTCTAATTATTGTCCTCTTTTTGTACGTCTAGATCCAAACTTATGTGTATCTCATGATCCTCTCCAATTGCCTAATAAAAAAGGATATGATCAGTGATGTCTACCATGAAATATTCTAAGATCATATGAATGATCCAATTCATGAATCCCATGAAAAATTATAGTGCATTTGTCACACTAAAGGGATTCCCCAAAATCACCATTATGACCATATTGACACCTATATGTCATTTTTTGTTTATTATATCCTTTATTTAATTTTGGTGATATCTAGATATGACGTAAAGCATTGTGAACCATCATTCCCCTCTAAACTTATTAAATAGGAAATATATCCACGGTTGTGGATACTTGTTCTTCACAATCACATGATTGATGAAATGGTGGTCCACACACAACCTCCAACTCCTATATGGATTATTTAAAATAAAAACAAGGGTTTCCCAATGTGAAAAAATGGGTCTGACAAAGCCCTTCCTCCATAAGCACTAAAACATCACCCTTAGCTTGTGACGCTCTACAAGAGCCATCTGATATTCTGGTGTAGAAATCATTATCATCCTGGTGTGTATATCAATACTAATTTCTATATCTTTTTGAGGAGGTAATCAATTAACATCTTTTTGGAAGATTTCATCATACTCCACAACCAATACTGGAAACTAGAAACTCAAAACATCCACTGCACCAAGGTTTTGGATATCAAACTAATGAGTAATCAGGTAAACACTCTTATGCATGAGTCCATCCCATGAATCCTGAGTCCAATTTTCACCAAATATAGAGATCATATTTCCATCACTGTGTACAAACTTCACCCTTCACAAAATTTTTGTAATATGGTCATGAACTTTGGATAAGTAGTCCATACATAGAATAGTGTCATAATTCCTCAAAACTCATACCAGGAGATTCCAATAAAAACTATCTTCCCCAAGGGGAAAGTAACTTTATTGGCACAACTGTGTAAACATTGAATCGTCACCAGTTAGAGTCTCCAAGAACAAGTGTCAAGCGAAGGGGTAAAACATAATCTTTATCTCTCAAACAAGTTTCTGGAACAAAAGAAATATCGGCACCTATGTCTTTCCGTAGTTATCTTATGGTAGAAAAAACATAGATCGAACCTCATATGAATCCTGGAGACAAAGAATACATCTGTTCCAAGCCATGTCCTCTAACTCAATTAGCCAAGGATGCGCCACCTGGGGTGTTAGTCATAATAATTCATGGAATATACAACCTATTACTAATATCACAGAACCAATTCAATGTCTAACACCCTACGGACCAGCATGAATCTGCTTTTGAATCTGAAATAGTGTCTCTTATAAGGTTTCTCGTTAATCCTAAGGGATGGATGGAATATCTCGTGTAATATGTACAATACCATCACATGAGAAGTACCACCTCAATCTAGGCTGGCTGGATGCACCCAATGAGTCAGGAACCATGGAAACATCATCATTGGACCACCTGCTAAAATTCCAGACATGTCGAGGTTCCAAGAAAAAATGTAGTGTCGCTACATCAATGGTCTCTACTTCTGTAGACCCACTACAATATAACACTAACTATATCTTATTATACAAGAAAAACTCAATGAAAAAAGTTATCTCTAGCTCCCCATTATAGGGTGAAATTCATAGAGGGATAACACTAGCTCATATGTCTCTATATAGTCATTTATCAAAGGAATGAGACTTGAAGAACTGATCCTGAACCATATCCATCAAGAAACTATATTGGTTAGTAAAACTCAAATAATACTAATATACAACATGATATACTTATAGTGTTTTAGAGGCTACATAATATCCATTTCACTTGATTTATTAGGTGAGGACTCCTATTGGAAATAGTATTCAAAAAATAAACATTCTTGAGTCACTATATCATATTACTAGATCACAAGACCCCACCATCTCCATTGAGATACCCGAATATGGCTCACTTCGAAGAACACCAACTTCATCATTGGTGTCCTGACCATACAAAATAAAATTCACCACATCAATATTATCCTCATTTTTATATGGTTAGGGATAAATTTGAAACATGACGGGTCTCTTTATCTAAAATTAATGAAGTTCACTTAGCCTACGCAAATCATCCACTAGTATTGAGGGTACTACATGTTTCTCTAAATGTGGTTGAATGGATGTTTCACCACCTAGAGGTAACATATTGGGAACTTATCACTGTATTGATGACTCATCAATGCGGGGATCATCATTGTAAATCCTAGAAACTATAAGTCATAGATGCATCATGAAATAAACAACATGTTCCATAGTAAATGAATATATCTAGAGAGATGACTCAAAAATTATGTGGTAACACAACCCATTCCTATATGTTATATGTACAACTATTTTCCCGATAACCAATTTTATTATGTATCAAGTCTAAAAGATGGTGATCAGAGTCCTGCTATATTGATATGTCATCCAGTGCACCAATTCATGATTTTCTCACCTAAAATCAACAGTAAAATTATATAACACTCTTTCCCAAAAAAAATTCATGGAATCCATATCCTAAAGTAGAACTTATGGCTTTGATACCACTCTTCCACAACCCATCATAGTTTACGAAATTTACACAACTCCCCAATACCATTTTTAATAGTCTATGGGAAAGATAGTAGTGTAGAGAAGGCATTTCACAGACATAGGAGGCCTTATCTTATGTACATGTACAAAAGCACACATCACTAATCTTATAAATATTGAAATGAAAAAAATCATAAACCAATATGCACACATCTAATCATGTAAATAGAGTATGAAATAACGTACAAAAAGCAAACATGGAAAAAAACCACAAAGTTTATTTAAAACACATCCAACAAGAATGTATGTACTGGGATTGCTATCATAATGTCATCGGAAAACACCTTAGTCTTCTTGGTCTCATTAAGCACAATCTTGCCCTAGTCTGCCTAGGACTCTGTCAAAATGGGACTCATCTTCAGAAGACTCAAAATGTTTGGGAAATGCCCGTGTAGTTGTGAGAATGACAATAGTCATGAGGACACCCCAAAACCACAAATAATAAAAAAACTGAAAATTCATTCATCTCTATTTAGCTATATGAAAAAATAAAATATAACAAGAATATCTTGAAATAATAAATAAATTCACATATTCTAGAGGTAATTCAAAACCATTGTATACCTGTCTAGGATTCCATATCAAAGATTACATGAAGAAATCATCCATGAGAATACACTCCTGAGCATGATAGTAAAGATGACATATATCCGAAAGGTACTTTTCATCAAGTCACATCATGAAAAATAACATGCTGATAGTCCAAAGAGAATACGATACACATATGATAATCACATAAACCACAATTGGGTGATACCAATAACTCTATTAGGATTAACCCACTATGTGGAGGACCTATGCCCAGGTACTATTGGACATGTCGATAACAAGAACTCCAACTAGGGAAATATAGTTATAGGATCTCAGTTCGGGTCTCTCAGAGGGATTCCAAAGACTAAATCCTGGAAGTATTTCTCAAGGGATCATAGTAATGGGAGTAGGAGATTATATTATAAAAAAAATCAGAGAAACAATAATGGAATCATAAAATAATAAGTATTTTTCATGATATAGAGGTTACATGATTCAATCCATGTATAATAGAGTGCATGACATGGAAAAGTGTTACATGTCATTTCCGTTGACCCTGGTTAATTTCAATTTAAATATCAAGTGCCATAAAACTAGTTCTGTGTTTTAGTGCACGTCGTGCAGGAAAACAATGTACTATACCAACGGTCGAGTACACTACATTATCCCATTTACCCATGTCTTTGTTCTAGTACAGGGTATTTCTAAAGTAATCGGTCCAACTCATGTCCATGTTATTTAGTACAAACCATCTAGGAATTCAGGGTACTTTATTTTATGTCTATTTACTATACAATGTACAGACTATGTACCTAGTGAGGGGTGACACTCAATTTTAACTAGGCTACATGCACTAGGATACATACCTCCTTCCCAAAACCCATCATTCCATTCTAGGGTTTCCACACGATGTGTAGATCTAACATACATTCCATGCCCTATGGGATTTTCCTGAATCCCAGATCATGATTCTACATGACTTCTCCTTTATCAACCATTCAAATATAATGACCTCCTTGCTAGAAAATCATGAAATTGGTTCTGATGAACTATCCATTCAATGATCTACACCTTCTGAATCTTTCATTAATAGTTGAATTGAAAATGAATATCCTTCTTCATTGAGAATGAAAGGAAATTATACAACACAAAATCATATATATATCGTCATCTGATTTTTCACTCCTCCTCATTTTTCACCATGGCATTTCATGTTATGGATCTATTTTATCAGGTAGTTGTGCTATGAAATTGTTGTTCAATGAATGTTTGATCAAGACGTATTGAGTCACATTCCAAACATAGAACACTCACAAAAAATGATGAATGGGGGGAGAAAAGAAAAAGAATAGATTTTAAGAATTAACCTTGTTCAATATTCATGGAAATCATAATCCACACCCATTAGAACAAAATAGAAATAAAAAATTCATCAAGATAATTCACCCATTGAAAACATAGAAAATTAACCCATACAATATGAAAATCCATCCACAGATCATTATGTTCAATGAATGATTCGTTTTCATCCTATAATTCTTCACCATGGAAGAAAAAAATTATAAACACATGCAATTCTTTTATTTGGATCGATCACTGATTTATAAAAAAATATTGTCACATTTGTTAAAGGTATCCTTTGAATATGATGCATGTTGGTCATTGATCCATGATCTCATCATCATTTTTCTATGAGAATTCACCATGGTGCCTATTAGGGATCTACATTGAGTCTAGTGTTATGTAGAAAATCTCAAATTTTGACATAACAATTTATTTAATTATTATTTATTCCTCTGTCAAAAAAAGGAAATAAATAAATTAGTAATTTTTTATTCATTTCTGCACCTAGAACGAAATTTCCAAAAAAACATGCACAGACTAATTTCAGGTAATTCCTAGGGTAAAACATGAATAATAAACATAATGGTTCACTTAGATTTATGATTTGAGAACCCATTTAGGAGTTATTCCTCCTTATTTGGTAAACTAAATGGGCATGAAATATTATATAATTAATATATTTAAATTTTTTATACAATAACACTACGTCTTAGAATAACACGTCATCTCAGATCTTGGTCTCAAAAATAATACATATAATATCCAAAACTAATACACATAAAATATAATACATTACATTGAAATTGATTCATTGTTCCAAATCCAGTAAAGTGCACGACTATTGTATGTTTAGTGGAAACTCACTTCCCCTACGGGTTCTATATCAATCAAACATTGAATATCATAGTTATATCAATTTATGTGTTTTAATTGATTGATCATAACATTATTTTCAATATAAATTAAATCAATATAGGTTAATAAATATTTGGTGCATTAGGAATCTCTTAATTCATGTTACTGTCGAATTATTTACCATAGAATATCATGGAAATTCTTTACAATATTTTTAAACATTAACCTTATCAGAATCATTTCAAAAAAATCATAAAACATCCTCATCCTTTATGAAACAATTATATTTTTTCATGGAACAATAAATTTATTAAAAAATTTAGGTTTTTCATAGAACTCTCACATTTAATGAAACATTTACTTGGTCGCATAACAATGAATTTTCACACAATATTTTATTATCATAGAAATCACTTTCTCTTTTAGAGAAAAGTACATTTTAACCTGAAATTTTACTTTGATTAAATTACTAACAAACAAAATATCATATTTCAATTCAAAAATGATTTGTATCAATGAAATTATATAACTATTTGGCGGTTCAAATGGGGTTGGTGGAATCCTATTAATATATTTGGATGAAACTACCTGAAAGTACACAACATTCACTTATAGAATACACATCTTTTCATTTTAACTTAACTCTAATGATTGTTCATTACCTTTAAGTTTAAATTCATCCCCATCATTAAACTCATTTAGAATTTCATGGATTAAAGTGACACAATATATATAATGTAATGCTTACTTCTGAACAAGATAAAATAATTCATGAAAACATTCCATATTTTTAATATAATAGTAATTCCTCATATATTAACATGACTCAAACATTGTGAGACTACTTCAACATTTTTGAAACATTTAATTTGGTGTGAAAATTCTTACTTTATCAAAAAAACATTTCCCTTCCCCAAAACAATAGTCATAAAAAAAATTTGAAACCCCAGAGAAACATTAAAACCTTATAAAAAGACTTGAAATTCCGTTGGAATTTTTTAAACTTGGGAATTTTACGAGTCCACAGTTTCTAACGGCACATAATTCCGAGGCCCACTGTGCCCAGAATTAATTTTTGATGTTTTTGTTCGGGTATGTTCAGTAAATGTACGTACGAGATTTTGTAACTTTTGAAGTAGTGATCGGAATTGAAATATGAGGGCACCATTGAACTTGAAGCATCGATGATATCATAGTGAGACTATCACTGCAGTTGTATTCTAACAAGAGTGGATGTTAGATTTTGGTGGTTTTTAGTTAAGTTAAATAAAAATAAGGGTTAACTTATTTTTATTCCTTGGTGGTTAAAACCTCCAAGAGGAGGTTAGTGGTGGGGCCTGCCCACACATAACCTCCATTGGGTGGATATTATTAGGTGGGTCCCACACAAGCTTCAAACCCCCTAAACCCACCATTTATGTGGGATGAAACCCTTAATCTTCCCTTTAGTTAATGAAGCCAACCCTCTATTCATTTAATTTTAACTTTCCACCTTCCCTCACATTTGTTCCTAACAACATATTAATTAATTGCATTAATTAATTAATTTAAAATAGTTTGAATTCTTTTGGAAAATAATTAAATATTGTGTTGGGTTAACCCATTATTTTGGTTGGAACTTTCTTTTTGGTGGAGCTTTGGAGAACCCTTGGAGAAAATTATTCTCCAAATGAAGAACTCCCCTCTCTAACGAAGAACGAAAAACATCTCTCTCTCCCTCTTCAACCTAGGAAAGAAGAGGAAACACCATCGTCCATGAAGAATACCAACGACATCATCTTCTTCATCTTCTTCTGACGTCAATGGAACTATGTCCACCTTTCAGCGACTTCGTCAACGATCATCGGAAATCAAGGTAGAGGGATTTGAGTTATTTTATATATGAGTATAACCCTCCATTCATAGTCATTCACATTTATGGATTATGGTATGCCAAATGTTATCTCCATGATGAGGAGGGATCAGACCGCATGAACATGGCCTGACCCTCCCACTTTGGTTGTTCTTATTTGTTGACGACAGAGGCGGACCACGAAGAAGCCGGCAGCGCAATGCCGTCGGGTCTCCACAAGGGCGCGGCACTGCCATGCCGCGCAGAGAACCAAGCCATAGCCATGAGGGCCACGACGGTGTCTTTGCACCACACTAGAGGGAAGAGCCGAAGACAAGAGGGTCGTGGAGGTTGGATGATGAGCGTGGAACCATCGTGCCGCGTAGAGGATGCCGCGTCCTGGCCGGCCCGCGGCGGAGGCCGCGCAGCGCTGTCGCGCCGCGCGGAGGCTAGCAGAACTGCTACGTTGTCGCGCCGCATTGGAGGATCCAGGGTCGGCTAGCTAAGCCGGCCACCGGTGAGCACTATAGGTGGGACCCATTGGGACATACGGTTCACCGAACCGGAGCCTATCACCTGTTCCTTTAGAAGCCAGGGGGCACCGCACCCCCCCTCCCCACGGTGTGGCCAGCCGGCCGGGCCACCCTCAGTCGGGTCACCATCGGTCGGGCCGCCCTCGGGCCAGATCACTTGGGTCGGGCCACCCCTTCGGGCCAGGCTGCTCCATCGGACTTGGTCAGACCTGCAGACTTGGTTGGACCCTAGTCTGGACCCGTTTGGATAGTTTACACCTTTTTGCCCATATCTCGGGCTATGGGTGTCTGATCGACGAACCGTTTGCGGTGACAAAAATCTCAGAGTAAGGCGATTCTATTGGAATTCCACACTTGAAATTTTGGTATAGTTGGTGTATCTTCGGTTTGGTTTGAACCTAAAAATCAACCGGACCCCTGTAACGAAAATGCCAATAACTCACAGACTTGGCATCCGATTGACGCACCGTCTATCGCATTGGAACCCTTACGACATAGCGTCCTTTTGGTACTCCTTTGTGGAGTTGATTTGTGGTTGAGGTATGACCGAAATCTCGCAGATAGATTCTATAGAACTCGAGCACCCCGGGTGTGAGGAATCCTATGGCAGATAGTGAGGTGGATGTTGAAGATAGATCATACGGAGGTCAGTGCTCAACGATCCTCTGTGGGTCAGTGCATACCGGTCCTATGTGGGTAAGATCCTATGTGGGTCAGCTCTTAGTGATCCTATGTGGGTTAGTGCATACCGATCCTGTGTGGGTCATTGGGGGGGGGGTTAGTACCTATCAATCCCATGTGGGCCAGACTCCGTATCATCAGAAGCAATGCCTCTTGACAGAATAAGATGATTTAGGTTCGCGACTAATCATCTGTAATTCTATACTTCTTGGTAACACTTCATGATAGGAGGACATCTCCAGCAGTCGTGTTTTCGATAATGAAAATTTTGGTTTGAGGTGAGTCAATGACTTTCGTGTTATCCTCATGATTGAGATGGGTTACTAAATAACTTAGATATATGTATGTGCATATACCTACGCAAGAGTTATCCATTGATTTCCATAATTTTTGCTTATCCATGTTGGATTTTGCGAGATCTTGAGGCTCTAGGGGTCCCTACTGAGTATCATTATACTCACCCCTGCACGGGATGGGCCCGCACCTCGTAGTGTTGGATGCAGATGACGGACATCGTTGACTGAGGTGGAGTGTACGAGGATAAGACGGTACCCGGAGGTGGACCTCATGTCGAATCGGTACCCAGAGGAGACGGACAAACATGGAGCGCTGAGGAGGCTATCTATACCTACCCTTCAGGAAGGATTTGTGGTGGATTATCCAAAAGTTTCTAGACACCTTCTAGCTGTTTGTCTTTTTAGTTGTACCTGTTTGGTCATTTGCTTGTATTTTACTGTTGGGCTTGTATTTCAGGCCCCCTTTCATTTCCAGAACATCTTTTGTATACAATTTCTACATAGTTTTTTGCTTCCAGTTGTGTAATCTATTGTGTGTGTTTAATTTTATAAAGTCAATGCCTTCCCAGCTTAGGTATTTATGCATTTGGTGATAGTCTCTAGCCCCTAGCGTATGGAAGGCGGGATTTGGGTAGTCATGACAGGAGTCCTAAGGACGGGTCATGACAAATTGGTATCAGGAGAGTCGGTTCTACCACAAAACTCGAGACTCTGATTGTTCTTTTCTGTGAAGAAATTATGTTAAGGGTATCAAGTGTGGTTTTCAGTGCAATGAGTCTAGTGTTGGTGCAGAGGCCGACGTAACTATAAACCATGACCTTGACTACTGATTTCTGAGTTAGTGCATGAAAACACTAGTTGAATGCGTTTCTTTAAAGGTTTTCTTATGTCAGCTCAACAAGTTCAGCTCACCATGTATAATTATTGATCATGTCTCATCTGTTTCTTTCAGGATGCCTCCCCATGGATGACAAGTTAGAGCCCCAAGAGTTGTTCGTGATTTTAGCCCACCGAGCGATGATGCCTCAATGAAGGGCCCTTTACTAGTAGAGGCACCATCGGTACCACTTCCCATTGGGCCACCAATGACACCATCCCCAACATCAGACAATGCATGCCGCATGAGAATGTGGCACGAGTTCCAGTACCAGAGGTCACCCAGGATTAGGGGAGAGATGGACCCATAGGTGGCGGAGGATTTTCTAGTGGCTAAGGCGAGTCTTCTGGCTAGAAGGGACACCAGTAGACTTCATGGTGATCCTTGCTGCCATCCTCCTTTAGGAAGCAACAGGAAGATGGTGGAGCCTGATGCTCTAGGTGCATAATGAGGAGACACATCTCTGGACAGGCTTTGAGAGCCTCTTCCGGGAGGAGTTTGTTCCAGCCACCCTTCGTGCAGTGCGAATACCGGAGCTACTGCATCTAAAGTAGGGTAGCATGATAGTTGAACAGTACTCAGCAAGGTTCACTGACCTCACATGCTACTCCACATATATGGTACACGAACAATTCTTCAAGGCCCGAACCTTCGATCAGGGGCTCATGTGAGAGATTAGAGCCTCGATGATCTCCCTCATCATTTCGACGCAGACAATAGTGTTGGAGAGAGCCCTCCTTGTGGAGAGTTTCCTTGCTGAGCAGTCTCCAGCAGCGAGATCCACTACTAGTCGACATGCAGCGAAGTCTTCTTCAGATGGTAGTAGATAGATGATGCAGAGGTCAAAGAGGACCCTACCTACCGGTGGTAGACCGAACGAATCAGGATCAGTTTTCAGGGGCAATAACTATGCCAAGAGAATACAATGTTACTCATGCGGCGGGTAGGGTCACATGGCACATGACTGTCTGACCCATCGTACATACAATCAACAGTCATTTCAGGGACCTCCCATGAAGAAGAAAAGATTCGATCGAGGTGGTCCGCAGGGCCCAGGTGGATGTGGCAGAGGAGCTGGTCGAGCAGCTGGTGGTGGACAACAATTTGAGGTGTTTCCACCACCTCCACCAGGAGGTCCACCCCGACCGCAGGGAGCGGGTGGACCGGGGAGAGTTCAAAATCAGGCAGCTGAGGCATACGACCATGGCACTCTTGAGATTATTCGAGGTACGATCTGGGTCTACTCCACCTTAGCTGTAATTATTATAGACATAGGTTCCAGTCACTCATTCATATCCACTACCCTCATTTGGAGCATGGAGATTCCTACGGAGCTGTTGGCTCGATCCTTATGGATAGAGATTCCAACGTGAGCAGACTCGATGATTAGCACTGGTGCTGGCAGTGTGAGATTGCTTTAGGAGGTGAGAGCTTCATGTGGGATCTACTCCTAGCGGCGTCAAGGCCTTAGGATGTCATCTAGGGTATAGACTGGTTATCTATAGTGCATGCTCAAATTGATTGTATTTGGTGCAAAGTGTGGTGTGTCCGCATGGATGGGACTAGTTTTACCATCACTAGAGAGAAGGGAACCTCAGCAGTACAAGAAAAACTTACTCAGAGGAGGGTGCATCCGATCACTCATCAGTTGGCCTTCCTTACACTCAGAGCAATTGATGTGGAGAGTATGACGTATCCTGTAGTGGTGGACTGTTACGTGGATTTTTTCCCTAACAAGGTTTCAGGACTACCTACTCATAGAAAGGTGGATTTATACATTAACATGTACCTCAAGATGGTTCTGATATCTACTACAGCATATCAGATGGCTCATGCCGAGCTTCATGAGCTGCGGGTCAGTTGGTGGACTTACATGGGAAGGGATTCATCCGACCCAGTGTTTCTCCCTGGGCAGCCCCAATATTGTTCGTCAAGATGGCGGGAGGGAGTTTGAGGACCTTTGTCGACTATTGTTTCCTGACCCAGGTGACCGTGAAGAATAAGTACCCACTCTCGAGGATTGACGACCTCTTTGATCAGCTCAAGGGAGCACGGTGGTTCTTGAAGATAGACCTCAGATTAGGCTATCACCAGCACAGACTTCGATAAAAGGATGTGTAGATGATGACCTTCTGGTGTCGTTACTACCACTACGAGTTCTTGGTTATGCCCTTTGGCATAAGAAATGCTCCCGTAGTGTTTTTGAGTCTCATGAGCATGATATTCCATCCTTACATCGATCGCTTTGTCGTAGTCTTCATCAACGACATTCTAATCTACTTGATGACTAAGGAGGAGCATTCGTACCATTTCCAAGTAGTACCAGACACTATTTTGGAGCACCAAATTTATGGTAAGCTCTTGAAGTGCCAGTTTTGGAATCGAGAGGTTCACTTCTTTGGACATGTCATCTCGAATTCTAGAGTTGAAGTAGATCTAGTAATGATTGAGGCGGTACCTGCTTGGGAGCCACCCAGGAGTGTGACCGAGGTAAGAAGTTTCCTGGGCTTGGATGGATACTATTGGAGATTCATCCTATATTTCTCCAGATTTGCAGCACCACTATCATCCATGATGAAGAAGGAGAAACCCTTCGTGTGGTCAGAGAGATGCCAACAGAGATTTCAACAGTTGAGGCGGATGCTGACTAGTGCCCCCCAATCGTGAGGCTTCTAGAGGAGGGAGTAGGGTATGTAGTATACTACATCGCATAAGGGACTAGACTCAGGTTTGTCTGGAAGAAAGAGAGAGCTGTGATCACATAAGGTTCTCGACAATTGAGATGGAATGATAAGAACTACGCTACCCATGACCTGGATTTAGTAGCAGTGGACTTCTCCTGAAAGATTTTGAAACACTACCATATGGGAAAAACGTTTTACTGTATACTCTGATCACAAGAGTCTCAGGTATATCTTCTCTCAGAAGGACCTGAACCCGAGACATCGGCAATGGCTTATGTTCCTCCAGGACTATGAAATTGAGATATTCTACACTCCTAGGAAGGTGAATGTTGTTGTGGGTGCGCTCAACAGGAGGACTAGTATTCAGCTGCTAGGAGAGGCGACAAAGCAGCTGGCTACTTTACATATATCTTTTGTGGATAGAGATGTAGTAGTTTTTCTATAGTCTATCACAGTCACTCCCCTACTTCTTCACCGAGTCAGGGAGGCACAACAAGGAGATGCTCACTGTGAGACGTGACGTTCTCTGATATCCACAGGGCAGACACCCGATGTATTTTTTGAAGGTGGGGAGCACGTCATTCTCTTCAGAAGAAATACTATGGAACCAGTTGAACTTAAGGAGGAAGTTTTTAGGGTGTTCCACACTTCCCATCTAACGGTACATCTAGGGGTGGCGAAGATGTACCCGGACCTTCGAAGATAGCATTGGTGGCTAGGTATGATGAAGGCAGTAGCAGAGTTTGTCTCACGATGCCTCAATTGTCAGTAAGTGAAGGTAGATCACCAGGTACCCGCAGGCTTGGTTCAGCCCTTAGAGGTCCTAGAGTGGAAGTGGGATGGGATATCCATAGACTTCGTGATAGGTCTTCCACCTACATCCAGGACTCACAACTCGATTTGGGTGATTGTTGACTGACTCACCATGTAGGACCACTTCCTACCGATTAGAGAGCTGGGAGAAGTTGAGAGATTGGGACGCCTCTATATGCAGGAGATAGTGCGGTTACTTGGAGTACCTTTTTCTATCATCTCCGACTATGACACACAGTTTACTTCCCCACTATGGAAGGGGTTACAGGAGGCTTTCGGGATGCAACTACATCTGAGCACCACCTTCCATCCTCAGACTAATGGTCAGATCAAGAAGACCATCTAGACCCTTGAGGACATGCTTCATGCTTGTGTCCTCAACTTCGGTCACAGTTGGGAGGACCACTTATCTTTGGTGGAGTTCCCCTACAACAATAGCTTTCACTCCACCATCGGTATGACACCTTTTGAGGGCTTGTAAGGTTGACCTTGCATATCGACATTGTGTTGGACAGACCCAAGGGAGTTAGCACTTGTGGGACCAGAGATGGTATGAGCTACCACGAAGAAGGTGCAGATCATCCAGGAGTGGATAAAGACTGCACAGAACAAATAGAAGTCTTATGCTGACAGGATATGGAGGCCTCTAGAGTTCAAGGATGGTGACCATGTCTTTATATGGGTCTCACCTCGACAAGGTCTATAGAGATATGGGCACGAAAGAAGGTTATCTCCGTGATTCATTGAACCATTGCAGGTCCTCAATAGAGTATGCGAGGTGGATTACCGCCTGGCTCTTCCACATTAGTTATACCGGGTGAACGATCTCTTCCACGTATCTCAGTAGATGAGATACGTGCATGACTCGTCACACATCATCGACCATAGGGAGATAGAAATCGATGATGGGGCGACTTTTATGGAGGTTCTAGTGGAGATTGAGGGTCAATAAGAGTGGGTCCTATGTAGACGGTCGAAACCTCTAGTGTGCGTTTGTTGGTAGCACGAGAAACTCTAGAAGAGCACATGGGAGCGGGAGGCTCAGATGCATGGTCAGTTGCCCCATTTGTTCCCTTAGATCAAGATGTATCTTATGGGGACATAAAGCCCTAATGTTGAGAGAATTTTAAGACCTAGAATTCCTATGGAATTTTTCTTATACATCATTTTTTTACGAGTCGATAGTTTTTGACAGCGCATGATTTCGAGGCCCGATGTGCCCGGAATCAATTTGTGATGTTTTGTTCAGATACGTTCAGTAAACATACATACAAGATTTTATAACTTTTGAACTGGTGCTCAGAATTGAAATCTGAGTGCACCGTGGAACTCGTAGTGTCTGTGATTTCATAGTGAGACCTTCACCGCAGTTGCGTTCTAACGAGAGTGGAAGTTAGATTTTGGGGGGTTTTAAATAAGTTAAATAGAAATAACGGTAAAATTAATTTTATTATTTGCGGGTTAAATCCTCCAAGAGGAGGTTAGTGGTGGGGCCCACCAACATATAACCTCCCTTGGGAGGATATTATTAGGTGGGGTCCACACAAGCTTCAAACCCCCTAAACCCCCAATTTATGTGGGATGAAACCCTTAAAATTCCCTTGAGATAATGAAGCCATCCCTATCTTCATTTAATTGTAACTTTCCTCCTTCCATCCTAAGTGTGCCAAACCAAAATTTTATTAAATGAATTAATTAATAAATTTTAAATAGTTTTAATTTTATTTGATAACAATTAAATAATGGGTTGGCGTAACCCATTATTTTGGTTGGCATATTCTTTTTTTGGAGCTTTGGAGAACCCTTAGAGAACATTATTCTCCCAACGAAGAATGCGCCTCTCCAATAATGAACGACATACATCTCTCTCTCCCTCTTAAATCGGCACAAAAAGAGGAAACATCATCATCCTTGAATATCACCAATGAAATCGACTTCTTCGTCTTCTTCCATCGTCAATGGAATGATGTCTTCCTTTCTGCGACTTCGTCAATGATCATCAGTAATCAAGGTAGGAGGATATGAGTTATTTTAGATATGAGTATAAACCTTCGTTCTTTGTCAAACAAATTTTTGGATTATGGTATGCCAAATGTTATCGCCATGACGTGGAGGGATCAGACCACACAAACACGGACCGACCCTCCCCCTTTGGTTGTTCTTATTTGTTGTCGACGGAGGTGGACCGTGAAGAAGCCGACGGCACAAGGCCGTTGGGTCGCCAAAAGGGCACGGCAACGCCATGCCACGTAGAGAGCCGAGTCGCGGCCTTGCAGGCCACGGATGTGATGGAGGAGCGCGGTGTTGTCGCACCATGCCGATAAGAATAGATGGGGCCTGGAGTGCCATGACAGTTGGAAGATGAGCATGGCATCATCATGCCGCACAGAGGAGTTGGAGGCTGTGACCATGCCAGGCCGCAGCGGAGGCGGCGTGGCGCTGATGCACCTCACAGAGGAAAGCAGAACCGCGACGCCGTCGCACTAAGGTGGAGGATCTAGGTGCGGCCGGCTAAGCCGACCGCCATTGCGCGCTACAGGGGGGCCCATCAGGTCCTTCGGTTCACCGAACCTGTGCCTAGTGTCGGTTCCTTCGGAAGCCAGGGGGCGCCGCACCCCCCCCCCCCAGCTGGTTTGGACGGCCGGGCCGCCCTCGGACCAGACCACTAGGGTCAGGCTGCCCTCATGTTGGAACAATTGGTTCAGGCCGCCCCTTCAGCCCGGGCCACCCTCTCAGGTCGGGCCGCTCCCTCAGACCAGGTCAGACCCCAGTCCGGACCCGTTTAGACAGTTTACATAGTTTCGCCCATATCTCGGGCTATGGGTGTCCGATCGACGAACCGTTTGCGAAGACAGAAATCTCAGAGCGAGATAATTCTATTGGAACACCCCACATGATGTTTGGATATAGTTGGAGTATAGTAGGGTTGTTTAGAAACTAAAAACCAACAGAGCCCACGTAATGAAAATGCCAATAACTCATAGATCGGGTGTCTGATTGATACATCGTCTATTGCGTTAGAAACCTTACTACATAGTGGTCCTTTGGGTACTCCTTTGTGGAGTTTAGTGGAGGTCGAGGTAGGACCAATATCTTGAGGGAAGATTCTACGGAACTTGAGTGCACTGGGTGAAAGGAATCCAGTGGTTGATAGTGAGGTGGAGGATGGAGACAGATCATATGGAGGTCATCGCTCAACGATCCTGTGTGGGTCAGCATATACCGATACTGTGTGGGTCATATCCTAGGTGGGTCAGTGCTCAGTGATCCTGTGTGGGTCAGTGCATACCGATCCTGTGTGGGTCAGATCCTGAGAGGGTCATTGCGGGGGTTAGTACCTATCGATCTTGTGTGGGTCAGACTCCGTACAATCAGCAGCAGTGCCTCTTGATAGAATAAGATGATTTAGCTTCGCGACAAATAAATTGTACTTTTATACTTCTTCGTAGCACTTCGCGACAAGAGGAGTTATCCAGCACCTGTGGTTTCGATAATGAAAATCATGGTTTGAGCTGAGTCAATGAATTTCGTGTTTTCCTTATGATTGAGATGGGTTACAAAATAACTTAGGTATATGTATGGGCATATACCTATTTAAGGGTTATCCGTTGATTTCCATACTTTTTTGTTATCCTTGTTGGATTTTGTGAGACCTTGAGGGTCTCAGTGTCCCAACTATGTATCTTTATACTCACCCCTGTACGAGCTTTGCCCACAGCTCATTGTGTTTGCTGTAAATAATGGACAATGCTGACCGAGGTTGAGTGTACGAGGACTGGACGGTACCTGGAGGTGGGCCTCATGACGAGTCGGTACCTGGAGGAGACGGAAGGATGTGGAGAGCATAAAAGGCTATCTATACCTTCCAATCAGGTAAGATCCATGGTGGACGATCCAATAGCTTCTAGACACCTTCCAGCTATTTGTCTTTTTAGTTGCACATGTGTTTGTCATTTCCTTTTACTTTAATGTTGGGATTATATTTCTGGCCACTTTTTCATTCTAGAAAGTCTTTTGTATGCAGTTTCTAATTAGTGTTTTACTTCAATTTGTCTACTTTATTGTGTGTGTTTACTTTTATACAGGCAATGCCTTCTCAGCATAGGGATTTACACCTTTGGTGCTAGTCTCCAGCCCTTGGCCTATGTAAGGTGTGTATGGGGTAGTCACGACACGGGTCCCGAGGACGGGTCGTGACACCTTATATGTTATACATAATGTGTGTTGGAGAATATTTCAACTATTCATCCTTATCAAATAAAAGGAATATTTTATAATATCATCCTTAATAGATGTATTTTTTATATTCATTAATTGGAGTAATTATATGATAAATAGATCTTCAAACCATTTAAATTTTTATTCTAATGGTTATTTTTGGTAATTAAATTTTTTACATTAAATTTCCTATCTACAACTACTCAAGATTCTCATATATGTTATTAATTAAAATCGAACTTTTTTATTTACACAATTCAGAATATTTTTCTTCAATGTACATTTTTTCTTAAAAATGGTTTCAGGAATGTTTTTAATAATATATAATGATTTACTAATGAATAATTTAAACATTTATTAATTTATTTGAAATAAATATTCAGATCATTTTCTGAATGAGGTGAATTTTACCAATGGTATGAACAAAATATTTATTTTTTATTTTTAGCGTAGATAATAATTTCCTGAAAATCACATATATTATTTTCTTAAAATATTAAATTACAAATTTCCATTGTTTTTTCTAATTATTTTTATATATAGAAATATCCATTGATTATAATTATTCTTCACTATTGATATAATCTAGAATTTATATAATACATATTAATCGTGATCGCCTAGGATCTTGTTTTTCATGAGAATTTATATGGAAAATATTAACATGACATAATCTTGTTTCCCAAATAGTAATTTTTATCCTCATTATGTATTGAATTTTTATTCGTTTCATTCATACGATGAATGAATTTTACATAATAAGTGACAGGTGGGACCTATCATATCCAAATAAATTATCAATATATCTCATGAGACAAACTAACATTGCAATTTTTCAAACACAATTCCCATTTATTTATAATGTAATATCCAATGGACTTGTGGATATGATTATAATGATTAGTATTGGGTATTCTATTTCTATTGAACTTGTTATTTATTTACATATGACTATTTATATATTTATTTACTCTATTTATACATTCCCTATTTTTTTATTTATTTTATGGAATATATGATTATTGTATATCTCTTTAATATTATTCATGGTTATCATATTCTATAATACCATCAAATATATAGTTTTCCATATTCGGATTTTGAGATTTTCTTAATTTATTTTTTCCTTTAATTATGATTCTTGGGAGTGTTCATTTAATTATTTTTAAAATTTCATAGAATATATTTTATTTTTATCAATATAATTTTAATTTTAATATCATGTTTTAAATTTAAATGTGAGAATAATATATGTATTTAGTCTCCCAATAATGGAAAATTATTTAAACCTTTGGGGTGAAATATCTGGGGTCTTGTTCAAATGTTGTACCATTACCACCAAATTTTGGTTATCTGAGTTGATGTGTAACATTTCCCTCTCATAAATGCATTTGTAGATAAATATTAGGATATTAATAAATGAATTTTCCATATTTTACAAAAATTATCCAATAAAAAAGGTGAGAGAGTATACTAAATCACTATACCATATCATTGGGAGGGATGAGGATAAATTAACATCATCAATGTTAATGTTTGAATTGTACTCTTTTGAAGTATTCTAGTGAAAGAATTTTCCATTTTCTGTTTTTTTGAATATATTCATTATTCAACAATTTTGACTCCACATGATAATTATTAATGTTACATTTTATATAAATTTTTATTGGAAAAATAATATTGAACTATATTTATAGATACACTAATATCAATATTATTACAAAATATTTTAATAAGTGGAATCATTGCTTCCAAAAAGATATCTTCTAATCGAGATTTCATCCACATAAATTGGGTTGTATTTTAAGATAAAACTTAATATTATTCTCCATTAGTAATCATGTTTTCTGGTATTTTTTTCATTGAGTATCTACAATCACACCTTCCACCCCGGAAAGAAAAAGAAACCCCACATATATCATTATAAAACAATGTTTAAAGACAAATCTTTGTCGATATAATCAAATAGATCCAGTTTCCCACAGGTTTCATATATTATCACATTGTATCTTGGTCCTTTAATGTATCTGATAATTATCTTTTAATCTACAGAATAATAATCCTTTTGTTTACCTTGATTCCATGGACCAAAGATGAAAACCTAAAAAATATATTTTATTAACCATATCATGTAAAGAAAACTATTCATAATATTCTATTATTATATTGAGTAAAATTATTTCCCATTCTTATACAAATATTACATGGTACCCACTGTGGTTGGCATAGAATCAGTTTTTGAATCCTCTATGTGAAAAATCATTATAAGATAATAAGAAAACATATTTTTTGAGTGAAATACATAGCCGTCCTCTTAATAGTCTTATAATACTAAAATATAACTCATTTAAATATAAATCTTCATTTCAACAATATTATTCATTTACAAATAATAATCATCTCATGATCGTTCATCATTTATAGAAATTTATATCCTATATATATGAATCATAAAAATTTCGGATACCTTGTTCTCATATATAATGTATATATTATTGTACAATATTATAATAGTGAACATTAAATACCCCTTAATGTAATATAACATATAATATCATGTCATTTGGGTTTGTTTTATCACATATAGATCCTTTTTTAACATGAATACATAAACTTAATATTCACTTTGTAAAAAAACATTAGGTTTTGATATATATATATATATTTTCCTCTAAATCTATATCAAGAAAGGTATACAGGATGTCCATTTGGAAAACATATTATCCCATTTTTCTATAATAGAATGAAATAACGTAATGGATCCAAGTCTAGTGACTTGTTTGAAGAGATCATGAATATAAATTACATCAATCGATGAATAACCATTGAAGACAATTTGTTACCTATTATATATAACTTATTAGCTTTGATTAAAATTGATTTAAAACACCCAATTTATTTAGAATTTTTTTACCTTCATGGGTAGAAGGTCCAATGTCTGATTCCTCTCAATGTTATATAATTCATCATTCATATCATCCAACCATTATAGATTCTTTAAATATTCATTCATATATCTTCATTAAACATCATAAGATATTTAATGTTTTGTGTATGACCTCAAATTTAATCTAGTTAAACCTATTATCCATGTTTTAAAAATATATTTTACACCTAATCATACTTTATCAACCATATATTAGTTCGATGTTTTGATTTTTCAGAACACTAATAAGCTTAATGATCATCATAAATTTGGAAATTAATTAAATTAACATAAATTTCATAAAATTCACTATGTCACTAAATTCATGTAAACTCATATAATCAATTGTAGGTCCTTTTTCATTATATTTTAATTATTTCCATAATTATTCTAACACATATACATTAGTTGATTCATTATTCCAATATATTACTTTATTATATCAGTGGTATTCAATAATATTTGGAGGATCACCCCTAAATATTTTTTTATCTCCATTATACTCAATCATCAAAATATTCTCCCAAATTATATTTAATATAAATGATAAACCAAAATCCATTAAATATTTAAAAAATAGGTAAATATTAAAATTAATATTATATAGTGACATATCTATGTTCATTGTATATAAAATATGTTATAAATTTCAATCTTTATACAAATATCTTGTCTATAAATATAGCAATAAGAATCATGCATGATCTACATAGTATAATATATCTGAAAAAAAATTCTATTAATAAATTTTTAAGCACCATTTTATTATGGTGTATATAGTGAATTGAGATGATTATTTATATTATTATTCTCATGATGTACTTAAAATGATCAAAACTTTTGTTTTATACGTTTTTATTTGTGTTTCATTCATTGAAAAACCATAATCCTTTTAAACACTACTTCTAAAAGTATTGGACATTTAAGATCAATAATTCCAAAATTTGATATATTATGTGAGTAAATTAATAAATAAAGTAATGAAAAAATATATCTATTTACTTATTTCTTCCACATAGTATATAAAATTAATGAATGAATGACATATAATGGGTGAGTTAATTAAATCAATACATTTATATGTTGATAATGAACAATATTTCTCTTTTTTCATGTTTTTCAAATATATTTTCTTCATTTTTCAATATTATGGAGATTAAAAATAATATTCACCATGTAATCATCCCTATGTTCTATTATAAAATATGGCCAACTCTTTGATTCTATAATTATTTTACATCATTAATGCTTATGTATTCATCAATATGTACATCACTGACTTGAATGATTTTTCCTCTCAAAAATAGTCATCCTATAAACAATCAGTAAAATTTTAATACATTTACAAAGAATCCAACATTAGTAAATATCACCTTTTTATCATCATAACACATTTAAGAAAAACATAAAATATTGTGTCACATAAAATTAATATATAAATTATTTGATGTATTAATATTTTTTTTTAATAAAAACTAATTATGTTAAATCCTTGATTTTAAGTAAGTTATGATTTCAAAAGGTCGCTAATAATTGATTTATCATTAAAATATATATTATAAACATTATATATCCTATAATGTTTTAAGAATATCAAAAATCTAAAATCCATTAACATACACATTTTGATTCATAATGTGAAACATCAACACTGAATTCCTCTTCTTTAGATATTCTCTTCTTCACATAAGAATTTTTATTGAAATTTATAATAAATTCGGTAGTAAAAAATTTCATAAACTCTTAATTTTTGTATTCCATTTTTTCACACCATTATAAAACTTATTCTAAATGTCCAAATTTATACTCATCTTCATGACCCAACTTTTTAGTTTTCGTTATAAATTTTCGTAATTGATTTGTTTAATAACCCATTGAACATTTCATCCCAATTTATATGGAATCAAATAAATATATAGAATTTAAATAAAATAATATCTAATTTAAAAAACATAAATATTTAAAATATCATAAAGAAAATTCAGGTTTACCTCTTAAAATAACATGATGTTGATATGTTGAAACATGATTTTATTTTTTTTGTCATCAATTATATTTCTTTTAAATAAAATATTTTAGAATCAAATATTCTTATTGTTTGAGATAGTATTATTTACATCCTTCTTTAAATTTATATTTGGTATTACTTTTACCTTTATTTATTATTTCCATTATTTTTTTTCTATGAATCACATTTGTTTCTACAAAAATGGTAATAATCACATATATATTGTATAAATAAATTACCCCTATACTTGTAAGATCATTTTTATGCATTATGTGTAATATTTTTTATTCAAATAGATACTCCTAATTATGTTACTCACTAACACTAATTCTGGACTTCTTCAGTTATACTTGAATATTTCTTTAATTGATTATGAGAATAAGAATTATACTTATCAGAAATTTCTAATCATTGATTAAATAAAATATGAGAATTTCATGGTCCATCCCTATTTTATGGACACATTAGTCAATATTATCATTTAAAATGATAATGTTATCTAGAATAATCTTTAATATATTAATATATGTTATTAATAATGATTCTTATTTTCAATATATTAAACATTTTTGCTAAAATATTAATTTACATTTATAAAATTTTTGATCCCCAGTACTAACATTTAGATCATTAAAGGATACTGATTATTTATCTCTTCAATATAGACTCTATTTTGGTATGATTATATCCTACATATTCACTTCATTTATGAGTAGTGAAATATTAATCATTCGAATTATAAATCATAATTTTTAATAAAAATAATACAAGGATATATCAGAATATAGTTAATTTTCATAACAATAAATATCATTATAATAAAATATAAAAATTAAAATTTTGATCAGAGAAATATTCCATCATCATTTTTTAATAAATAATTGATTTATCATAATTTTCTATTTCTACATTAGGGGTATCCTTAAGCTATCGACCTTATATTCATCGGATACTGAAACATTCATCACTGGAAAAATATGTGAATAAAATCTAATGGATCCAAAAAAAACCCTTTAGTTGAATCATTCCATTAAATTTTTCATTTCGTCCACACACACATAATTCCATAAGAGACACTGTTTTTTCAAAATATTCATGTAGACCATCTTCTATAGATGAGAAACCAACTTTATCTTCTCTAAATTCATTATAATTTTATTAATGTCATAAAATTTTTTATGATAATTTTCTTACAATCATTTCATTTATTATTAAAAATAACCTCTTTTTATATATCAAATTCAATTAACAAATTTATTTTATCTAGAGTTTTTTTACATAGATTATGTTCTTCAAGTGTCGTGACTTCTTCACAAAATATTTCCTATAAATATTGTATAAAAATTTAATTAAATATTTAATCCTCTGCATTGTATTTCAAATAATATAAGTATGATATGAATTTCATTTACCCTTATAATGTTGTAATTAAATGTTTTATCAATGTGAATCTAAATAATGATATAAATTAATATAGATTTTGTATTAATTGACCATTTAATATCCTTCATAAATATTGTCAAATTTATATCATATTATTATATCAACTTTGAAAAAATATATAATGAGAAATTAATATTTAAATGAGGAGAATAATATGGTATTCTATGAAAAAATAAATTTCAATGTTATTTCTATAATTATATATTCTAGAAGAACATTCAGAATAAGGGAAAAATATATCTGTTGTAACTTCCAATACATAATAACTGATAGACAACAACTAAGGTGATCTTCAAGAATGTTATACTTTTTATTCTAAATTATATGGATCTACAATAAGTTGAATAAATAATGTTATTAAATAGTATTAAATAGATTATAAGCCAAGAACTTAATATAATGATCAGCTCATACACATCAAATAAACAAGAATCAATAAAATTAACCAAATTCTGATACAAAATGAACAGTTCCCATGAAATCATTGAAAATTAAAATAGAAGGGGATAAATTGGTGATGCAATTTGATTGTTATATTAGTTTAAGAATCATCCTTCATTTCCAGTTTAAATGAATCCTTTTTTACATTATAACATAGATAAACACACATTCACATCAGCAACAAAATAATATTTGTAAGGATCACTAATCAATTTGAGTTCTTAATTCCTTGAATGTTATATATTAATTTGATTCCATAAATTTTACAAGTTTTTTCCAGAGAATTATTAAAAACTATGGTTTATACAAAAAATCATGACACACAAAACTAGATAAACTATGTATAAAGCATATCCAAAAAATAAGATATACAAAATATTTATTTTACAACAAGATTTGCATAAATATTTTCTAACAATCATCATGATTTCGATGATCCTATTATTATTTTACATTATATTCTTCAATTTTTTCATATTATTCTATATACACCAAATAAAATACTCTCTTCTTATATGCAATACATTATTCCAAAACATCAACACTTCAATAATTCACCTTATCACGTAAATAAATAAATTTTATATTTTATGAATCTTTTATTCACATTCCACTTAATACAATCCTTAATAACATTTTAACTTTTTATTTGATCGTATATATAAAAAATGTGGTATAAAATACAAGATACCAATATTAATATATGATTCACAAACACATTTCCCTATGTTTTCATATTTATTTGGAAATAAAAATTACTATACAAAATGTTCTTAACATCTTGTTAATATACTCTTCTTAATAGTATATTTTCCTTATTGTCAGACATCATGGAGATTTATATAGCTAAAAAAATTAGGAATAAAAAATATAAATCCAATTATAATTTTAGATGTTTAATTTATTTCATATATTTATAAACTCATTCCAATTTCAAAATTATCCATTGGTTGATTTTAAAAATTTTATATCACCACATATTGACATTTCAAACTCATTGGATAAACATTGATCCATTTTTAGTCATCTATATTAGACAATAATATTTAATAATTTTTTTATTAAACATACCGAATTAAAGGAATATCTAAAATGTTTCATTAGTCTAGACCACCAAAAAATGAATCATAAACATATAAAAAACCTAATTCATTCCTAAATGGAATGTTATGAAAACTAAGATGAATTATTATAAATATTTTCATATAACCCTTATATAAAAATGGGTTTAACTTTCTGTTTTACTAGAATTTTTCATAAAACTATATATTTGATTCTTTTGAAATTCCTCTAGAAAAATTGAATCCAATAATTTTAATAATAACCGTTATATTTTACAGATTATTCTTCATAATTACCATTTGAAATTATGGAAATTGTAACACTATAGAATATCAAATGGTTTAAAATATAAATTTTAATATGATTTTCAACATGGTATACATTTTATTTTAGGAGGCTAAATAAATAGATCTCCACAATTAATAATTATTATCATGTATTATTTTTCATGATGGGTGCCCTATGGGATATTTACCTAGTTTTGGGCGATAAAGTATAAAAAACATTGAAATAACATTGTGGGACAAAATAGAACATCCTTGTAAAGAAGGTGAGTATGTAATGTATCTCGGGCCAAGTCAATACATTGGTATCGAATGAGGATCACATCTGAGAGTTATGTGGAACTTTCTAGTTTGAGATTAGTGATACACAATAAGGATATTATTATCCAAATAGGGTGAATGTGACACCCCATAATGTCAAATTTTTGAAGTGAAAAACATTACTACATTGGTATAAAAGGTATTCCATTCTTTTGGGTGGCTTAAATGATTTCATAAAAAATATTATGAATACACAGTCCTGAGTAGTTAACCTGATGAGGGACATCCTGGGAGGTTTCAATGAGTGTGTGAGAGTGAGGAAAAATGAAAATTAAAGAAAATGTATTTAAATATGGGGTAATCCACTTGTCCACAAAACTGTTTGGGCACATGGGTGGGACCCTAGTAGGAGTCCACATGTGTGCGGGGAAACAAATCATGCCTAGATGGTCTAAATCTAATGGGTAGTCTAATGAAAAGGGTAAATTATGTTATTGGGTCCTAGTAGTATTAAAGACCACTATAATTATAAAAGGGAATTATACAACTGTAGTAAATTTATGTTTGTCTGTATAAATGATTATTATGAAATCATATAATATCTTTAATGAATAATTATTTTCTTATTTTTTTAATCTAGTATACTAAAATTACTCATATAAATTTATGCAGAGCCTTATATATTATTTATTTGATGATTTTAATGACCAATCTATTGAAATTATTTCTGTAAAGTTTGTATTTAAAAATTTTCATTACAAAATTATGCTTTATCAAAGAATCCTTCCAATTATCTCAACATTGAATCATAACACTTCTAGCAAGTTATAAATAATTAAAAAACATAGAACATTATTTATCCAAAATGAAACACCATACATTTCATGTGTTTTAATATGATTTTTGTATTGGTAATAAAATTTATCACAATAAACATATAAACTTATTTCATCAGAAATTTTTTTTTCTCTAGAAAATTTCACAATTTTGGGGGATACGTATACAACTCAATATCTCAACAAACTCTCATTTTGTCTATATAATTATTCAATGTTCACAACATATCTAAAATAAATCTATTATTCTCAATGTATGATATATTTCAATTAGATTCTCTATTTAGTGTGGTTGGGGTTATTTTGATAAATAGTTATTTTTATATTCTACATGTTACATATATTGGTCACTGAAGACTATAATACTGATTTCTGGTTTTGAGTGGGATGATTGAATTATCATCATCCCATGCGGGAATTTGGAAGTACAAACTACGTAAACATTTTTTAATTATATCCAACCCTAAAATGAAATAAAATATTTAACACATCATATAAGTAAACAATCTACTATTGTATCTAGATTTATCTATACCATTAGATATTATGAAGATTCTCCAAGGGTCTCTCAGTCAACCGTTTATTTTTAAAAAAACATAACTATATTATATCCCCTTATCACACTACCATTAAATTATTACACCAATAGTTTAATCCTAAACCAAATCATCCACTAACATCTCATCAAACACTTTTTTTGACATTTCAAACATTAACATAAATTTTAGTTAGACATAAATGAACTAATAAATTAAATATTCATTAATTACTAAATAAATATATAGGTAAGGAAGTAAAAAATACATGGAAATATCAATATAATGGAACCCCAAATGTTACCAGTTGATATTAAAAAATATATTATACGCACTAGAATGTAAACGGGATGATATAAAGGGATATAAAATATGTGAAGGAATCATATCTAAATAATTAATCATACAATAGAAGTCTTATCGTTAAGTGGTTATCCAAAATCAATTAGTAGATTAAAACAAAAAAATTATTCGTATTCCAAACTATTATTACCATTGCTACTCTAGAATATGGTGTGATATTTAATTACATAAAAAACAAAATAAACTAAAAATGATTTTATAAGAAAAGATAAATAATAAAAAATAATACATATTGATTGGTTTATAATTTTTGACCAAAAAATTACATCTCTATTAATGCAACACAATAATTTAATTTTATGTTTTTTGGAATATAAATATTTTTGGTGTTTAATGGGAAATTATGATTTACCCTTTTATTATTTATATATAATTACATTGAAAATAGTTATAATGTAATATATCTTAATAAATACTATATTTAATATGTAATCATATTTCACAAAATGAATTAAATAAATAAAAAATGTTTATATGATAAATGTTAGAATAAAATCTATGTTTTATACAGAATTTTAAAATAAATAGTCTAACTATAATTATAAACATGAATTTTAATATTATCTTCCTTTACAATTAATTAATAATACACTTTATAGAGTTATAGGAAACTTGGATGTACTATATAATTATTGATAACAAAATATTCTAAAAAATATTAAATAATAATTAAATTCAATTTAAAAAAATAATTTCATTTCATATAATTTTATTTATCTTTATAAAATATTATTTACATATTATTACAGGTTAAAAAAATTATTTAAAAATACATCATATGTATAAACGACATGAACTTAAGTTGTGTTGGAAAACATACAATAAATAACCATTGCTGAATGTGTTGAGACATAACAACTACAATGTAACACTGTATAATTAGTACATGAATATAAATAAGCCATGATAAATAATTATAACAAAAAATTCATGTAATAAACTCCAAATAGACATAGGAACCTACTAATTATAAATAATATGTCATATACAATCTAAAAATTATTAAATTACAAAAAAATACATTATATAATTAAAAAATAATCAATATGTCACCTAATAAAATTTAGGAAAAATTATTTAACCTTATTTAACCAAATCACAAGATAACACTTTTACATAAAATGAATTATCCATTCTCTTAAGGAATCAATTTCAATAATCTGTCATCAAAAAAATAAAATTGTATGAAATTTAAAAAATAAATGAAAATGAAGAATATGAGAAGTGGGTACCTAGATATAATGTATTAGTATTATATAAATCACTATTTATTATGATGGTAATTGGGATAGAGAAGGAGGAAAAATGGAGATAAAATCCACCTTCTTCATGCAATTAGAGAATTCTGAGTTTTATTGACCCATATTGGGCTGATATATTTATTAAAACTTCATAAATGAATATGAAATAACCAAAAACCCTAAATCACATGATCTACCATGTATTTTAACACAATAATATTTTTAAAATAAATTTTTTATTCTATAAATTGTATTTTATTGAGAACTTACATCACACATAACTGTGAATTAAAATGAACGATTATATATTAATATAAATATTTTGATCGAAATTTGAATGTTGAATAATAAATTTTAATTTTTTAATTTTTTTATTATTAATAATCATATATTTTAAATTATGGATAATTTTTTTTAAAATGATATATATTGTAAAATAAGGACAGATTTATTAGTAAAAGAATTTTATGCTTCAAAAATGTGTTTTAATTAACATTAATAATAAAATATTATATTTTCTAACACATTTAGTAATATACATTTTTTCAAAATAATATATTTTATTAATAAATAATATAATATTTATCATTTGGGGAATTTTATTAATTTTTTTATCAAAAATAGATTTGACAAAAAATATATTAAATAGCAGTGATATTTATAAAACTATCAATTATTTTAGATGAAATTCCACATAATTATTTTAAGATAATTATAAATAAAAAATGAAAATAATGTATTTTGAAATAATATAATCAAAATCATTTGAATAATCATTATACCTTCTTTTTTTTATGTTCAATTTTCGGGTTTTAATTGCAATATTCAAAATAAATCCTTACACATTCTATTATTTTATGAAATTAATTTCTTCCACATCATGGAACAGTATTTTATAAAACTAATTCCATAATTTGAATAATAATAATTAGTAATATAAAATATAATAAACATAATTTTTGGTCATTTTGAATAGAAACTGTAGGAAATATTTGCCACCATGTTTAAAGATGTAATATTTGGTTAAAATCATATTGTAAAAGATTAAAATTTCTCTAACACATTCTATTATCATATTCTAGGAGTGGTGTTTGACCAAAGGTATTATTAAGGAGTAATATAATATATTTTAAATAATTATTTTTTATTTTGGAACCCAATCTTTACTATTAATAAGATATGTTATATTTTATTAAAATTTAACACCATTTTGGGGTAATTGAATTTGATAGCATGGTTGGGAGATTTCATTTAGTACTGGATAATTCAAAAAGTTTAAAAATATCTTTATTTTTAATTAAAAAATACATAATAAAAAATATATTCACTAACAAAAAAGTAAAATCATTTTTACATCGAAATCTTGCACATTCTTAAAAACTAGTTTCTTGAATATTGTGTTCTTATATAAAAGGTAATTTCTTAAAACAAATTAATTTAAACATAAAAATTTGGAATCAAAATTTTAATCATAATATTATGTTTTTTTTGTGTATATATTATTTTTATTATATTATTATGTTATCATTGATACATTTATTATCTCAAGGTGAAGGTTAAATTTAGTTTAATGTTGTAAAACTAGGATAAAAGGTTTAAAACGTTTTCAACACTCGGGTAATTTGGAATGAATGAATTTATTTCAACCATATGATAAATTATATTAATTTTTTGGTTTCCATGAATCCAACTAGTATGAGTAATATATATATATATATACAATTGAATATTTTAATCAATTCCCAAGGTACTCATCCTTTTAATTATAAGATTTAAACTCCTTCCCTCAATTCGTAAGATTTTTTTAATAAATTTTCCATAATAAAACTCTAACATAATACCTCTCTAATATCCCTATCAATGTTATTTGTATTTATATTACAAAAAACAATTATAGAGTCTTTGATAGGATATCTAAAGGATTTATTTCAATGTATTGTTAAGATCTTTAACCGATAAATTTTATTTTAAATCATCTTTTACCTACACTAAATATATGTTTTCAATAATTAAATAATAATATATATATAACTAGATAAACAAAAAATTATTATGATATTAGAACCACCATTATACAACATCATTTTTATGAAATTGTAATTGAATGTATCACACATGCATACTTGTGGAAAACGACATCCACATAATGATACAATTAATTTTCAGTCACAATAATTATTGGAATGAAATTATGAGGATTTTAGTGTTTATATTTGATATTAATGACATAATAATCCTTTTTTAATTTTAATATCATATCAACCATCTTACCCCCCCCCGAATCCATTGAATTTTTTTTGATTATGAGTATGTATGGACTACTTCCTCCAATAATTGACGTAATTAATTTTACATTCCATCTTCAAATGGATGATAAAAAGGACTGAATTAAAAAAATTCATCATATATTTGATATAATATTTTTTTCATTCATGTTTAATTATTAATTACCATTCATTTATTCAATACATTGAAATCTGATAACATAATTCAAACGTACATACAACTTATCATTTCTAGGGTCAATGGAATTTATTTTATTATATGTAAATTTTAAGGAACATTTTAAGCATATTTATAATTTATACATTTTACATTTTCTTCAAAATTAAGAATAGGAATAATATGGAACAATAATCAATATAAAAAGTCTAAGAAAAACAAAATAAATCATATGAGAAAAATTATGTACTCATCACCAGGAAAAGATATTATTATAAGGAATGTTTTATAAATTAGTAATAAATGTCTATAATTAAATCATATACATAATTATTTATGAGATAATGTCTATATAATAAATTTATAAAAAAATTTTATTTAAGTATAGGTTCGATCAAATATGATTACATTCATTCATGAGGAAAGGGGTTATTTCACAATCCCATCTTAATTTGGGATTGTTTATATATAACTATAAACTGTTGGAATTATATGATAATTCTTAGATAAAACAAATATATATTATTCTATTTTTTTGTTTATTTAAATTAATTTTTTTCATTAAATTATCCCCTCTATGAATTCAACATAAATAAAGAATTATTTATGGTAAAAAACTTTTCTTGACTACTCCTTTGTGAATATTTTTCATCCTTGTCAATATATTCCATAAAATATTTTTAATAAAATATTAAATATTCTAAAAATAATGAATACATATTTTTTCTCTAATTATGAATTTCATACAAAAAAAATATAAATAGAAGATTATTTTTTTTGTATTCTAAACATGGTATTGTTTTCATCTCACCAAAAATATGAATAGAATTGTTATATTATCATAAACTGTATGATCATACATTCCCATTTTAATGACCACCAATTTTCGAGAATCATTATTTAAATTTTGAAATGTTTTATTTATAATGAAATTTCTTCCATAATGTTTGTGATGTTTTTATATTTAGAAAATGTGATTTCAAAGTGAAAATAGTATTCCCATCAAAGATTTATTCTGTGATTTTGTTATTTTATTTTCTTCTAAGTCAATATGATTTTATGAATCTTATTATAAACATTGAATATAGTATAATGATACTATACACTATATTCCACTAGATGGTTTATAATCCATTTTACAGGGGTATTTATTGAACTTTCTATAATATTTTGAGATTTTGTGACATAGTTTTATATTAATAAATTTTATTCTAACATTAGCATACATTACTCAAAACAATAAGTTAAAAAAACTACGATAAAATGTTGAAATATTATTATCTAATCTGATATATAAACCCTACTCTGTGGATTGTGGTTAAAAAAAGGACTCTGTAAATTTTGATAGTAATTGGTTTACACATGTATAAAAATAATTCATTGTTTATAAAATTGTTAGAAGTGAAAATAAAGATAATTTTATGGTAAAATAAATTTTAAAAAAAGATTTTATATAGGAAGTTATTTCATAATAAATTTAATTAATCATAATTGGTGAATTAATTTTATTAAATGTATATACTATATATTAAATAAAATGTTTTAACATTAAATTAATGTTTTTTCTATCCATGGGATGAAATGAAATCCATTTTCTAATGAAAATATATTTTTCTATAGTATGGTTTCATTACATCTTGTAAACATATATTAAAATTAATTTCTTCCACTTCTAGATGATGAAACTTTAGAAATTCATTAAATATTTTCAATCAGTGTCGTCATTTTTTAAAATATATATATTTTAATTTTAGGTCATTGTGAATAGTAACCATTATAAGTATTCATCATCGCGGTAAGGGTAAAATGGATAAAATATTAATTTTTTTTATAAGACTGTATATTTTCTCTATGACTTTCATTAATCCAATTTTATAGTTTTAGTATGTACAATTACATCAATTTAATTTATATATTTCCAATTAGTGTATTTATTCATTGATTATGACTATTATTTTATATTAAGAAATTTATAAATACAAAATTTGACCCCTGAGACTTTAATAACTATCAATTTTTTATTATAAGGATAAAAGGAGGATAATTTTTTTATATAAATTTATTTTAAATATATGAATATCTTTTCATGGTAATTTATTTCGTTTTTTTGATTAATTACCATAATTGATTATGCAACACCGACATAATTTTTATTCTATTAATAGAAAAATAAGATAAATTATTTTAAAAATATAAAAATGGTATAATTTGGATGAATTATTATTTAAAAATAATATAATATATAAATAAAAAAAATTCTAGATTTATTTATTTTTATATCTAAATACATTTTACAAATTTTTTTCAAATTCAAATTAAATGAGTATTTTTAAAAATGATAGTATTGATATATTATAATTAAGTTATTTTGTTAAATTATTTAAAAATAATTTACATAATTTTATTTCCCAATAAACTATGGTATGACTTATATTATCAACCATAGTCCTTTAATTAGTGAGTTTTTGTTTTAAGATAATAATAATGGCCTTTAAAGTAGAAACAACATTGATATTGTGGTAATTTTCAAAAGGGATAATGAGGGTTCAAAAGGTGGTAGGAGTGAAATAATAACCTAAAAATATCCAAATTTTATTGGATGAAATTATTTTAACTAATGAGATTCATATACTTTAAAAATAAAAATTATGTTCCATGTCAATTTAAAAAGTAATTTATATTTGTATAATACTTTATGTCATTACAAAATTTCCACTATCATCACCTGTAAATGGAACATCTTCTATTATCATATACAAAAATCTTAGTCAATTTAACTGACTATATCCATACCAAAATACATAACCTGATTATTAAAAAATGTCATAGTTCTTAGTTTCATTAAAACATACCATCCATTACATTATTAATGTAGAAAACTAGCATGGACTGACAACAATGAGGTAGGACTCTTAATCGAGAATTTTACATATTATATTTTATTTTACCAAATATAAATATATGATATATATTCTAAAATAATTAAAAATAAATATATTTATTATTATTATTATTATGTAAAAAATTATCTATTTTCATCCAATCTATTAGAAAATGATAACATTGATCGGGCATTTATGAAGTCAATAAACTCCAAGAAGCGAAGTGACGGGATTTCTGCATTATTTTTACTGGGACTGTAATAAGGATAGAAATATTTAACATATATGATATAAAAATATATATATAATGTGTAATTACTTTTTATTATTAATTTATTACATCTATAAAAAATTGAATACAATGTTCTTGCGTTAGTATGAACTACCATCTCCATAAATGATGTATTAAAATTTTGTATATATAAAATTTTTAGACTACTATATATATAATAAATAAAGTTGATTTTTATATCACTACAAATATTTTTTAGATTATGTAGACATGATCAAATAATGATGAGTATAAGTACTAAACCATAACATGCATGAGAAAAACATTTGTCAGAAAAGTGATTTTAATAACATATTTTTAACAAATGAATGATAAAATATTATAATTAAATCATATAAGGTATAATATATATGAGTATCTTGATGAAATAAATTTACAATAAATCTATTTTAAATATAAATTATTTTCAGATCCATATGAAAAAGGATGAGACTAGATGTAAGGGATTTTCATTAAACACTTACTTTTGTTAGACACATGTCATTTTCATCACTACTTTTATATATTTGGTATATATACTACTAATTAATTTAATTTATTATTTTCTATCATCTAAATTTTTGGGATATATATATCCATATAATTTTATTTATTTAATATGTTTTTATTCAAAAGATACCAAAGTGGTAAGAGGAATATGATTCAATCCAATTTTAATCATAAATTTTATGGATTAAATTACAATAGAGGAATATTTATGTTCATTATTTTATAAATCACCTCAATGTTTCTTTTATTATAGTTATTCATTACAAAAATATGTGACACTAAAATATTTTAAAAATAATTCAAAATAAATGAATCAACAAGTTTCTACATAATGTATTTTTTATTTATATGGTTTGAATCTAGACATAAATAAATTTAGTCACCACTATGATATGAATTTCAAACAACAGACATCTATGGTTTTTATTAGTAAGTTATTTTGAGAGTAATATAACCAAATTGATTTTTAGTTAATAGTAACATAACCATATGAATAGTAATATAAATAGTAATATGACCCTTATGAATAGTAAAATTTATTAATATTTTATTTACATCGGTTTATATCATAATGAGATATTGATTAATTTCTCAAGGTGATATATTATTAGTTATAGTTTTAAAATATTATTTTATTAAATTAATATATTAATTAAATATTAAATTAATAATATATAAAATTTCTTTTCAAAAAATTGAGTTCATATTTGAATTCTACACGTCGATTAATGTTTGTAGTGAAATTTTGGGATTTTTTTGAGATACTTGAAGCTTTGGTGAATAGTTAAATTCGATAATTTACGAAAAATGTTAAATAAATGAAATTTTTCACCATGCTAGATATAAGGATGATGTCAATTTCTATTGTGTTGAAATAAAATTCTATTTTTACTAATTTATTTTACATGAATCAAGACAATTCATTTTCATCAGAAATAATATTGAACTAATGATTAAAATAATGAAAATCCCCTCTACTCCTCCATTGTAAAACCACCCTCACGACCTCTTCCCCTCACACCTCTAATGATTTAAGAATTGTGTAAATTATTCCCCAAACCCATCCCATGTCTATTCTCTAGATCACATACCTTCCAGTCTCACCAAATGTCCAATACCAAATTCTTTAATGAGGATCTCAAGTAGAAGAGGCCAAGAGGTAAAAATCCTATTTCATTTTGTTTCATTTTCTTTTCAATTATTTTATATTAATTATAATATTTCCCCACTACTTATCATAGAGGAATGAATGATCCAAAATATTATATATTCTATATTTCATCATATTTATGGATAAATTAATCATCTTTCTACTTCCCCTCCCTCTCTTATTCTAAAAACAAAAATCACCTTCTACGATGTGTCGATTTACCAAAATCATGGACGATGTGTTTTCAATTTATTTTTCTTCTTTCAAATATGTTGGTAAAACCATTTTAGTGATTGATAGAGATTGAAAGTTTATGTTGTAAATGCTATTATGTTATCTGATTAATTTATATTCATAATATTAATGGTATATGGTGAAACATGTTTGTGATTATCGATGAACCTCCAAAATGATCTAAACGAATATCAATAATGATATATCGAATGATTTGTCCTCATCCCTTATACATAAAATTATCTATGGAATCATTTAAATTTATGGAAACATATTAATATCAAATAATTTCACTTCTACCTATTTTCTTGCTTTCAACATTAATATTCATTTCAAACCAACCATGGAAACCATGTAATGAACAAACTCAAAACAATGTAAATAATGAAATATTATTAATCAATTGGTGGAATGATGTTTTAAAATTATCAGATATGGTGTTATAAAAATTAATCTTTATATTTAAAGTAATAATAAAACTCTTTTAATCATTATAAAAGAGGGTTAAACACATTTTAATTTACGCTAACCCTAAGTAAGAGAATTATTTACCTTATTTTATTAATTGGGTTAACCTTCTACATCATTAATTATTTGATATTTAAATTATTTGTGTAATTAATTTCGTTTATATTTAAATTATTATGTTCATTTACAATGTATATACATAATCCTTTAATAATGTTAATTATCACATTAGTAATAAGATATTTGTAAGGGACTTACTTTTACAAATCCTCTTTTAAAATTATAAATACAAAAACTAAAAATACATGTTTTTTGTAGATATTCATGTATTATTATTATGTTTTGGTTAATTAGAGTTTTTTATGAATAAGGGTAGAATATATATATCCCTCTAATAAATTATGTTTTTTTATGTTGGAGGTTGGACATATGGTTATTGAAATTGTAACTGTGATGGTTAAACCATTAGGAAGACATGAGGGTTACATTGTGAGGTACTTGTGAAGGTTAAAACTCAAAAGGTTTCTATAATTTATGAAATATCATGATGTAATTCCCCAAGATAACATTACAATTTTATGTATGTTGTTTAACATTTTAGGGAAATAACATATTTCAAAAAGTAATTATTTTTGTTTGAGAAATAAGTCTCTATATAAAGGGTTTCACATGTTTTTAAGTATTCATGATCTAATGGTTTCATTATTTTTTTAAATACCTTTCTGAGATTTTTCTTCTCATACTATGATTCTTGATATTGTTCACGGGTTATAAGAATTTTTAATAGAAAAAAGGAAGTCATGTTAATTGTATTGATGATTCCACAAAGAACTCACAGTGTTATTTTTTTGTAATATTTTATTTGTTTTGGATGAAATGGATATTGATTTAATGATTCCCACATTTAATTCTTGTAGATTGATATGTATGATTTATTCCCAAAATTTCTAAAACAGCAATAACAAAATATTATTGAGAATTTAATGAATTGAAATATAGCTGATTTAGCTAGATTATGTAATTTTTAAGGCTAATTCTTATAATATTTGTTATAGTTTATTTTATCCGATTTAATTTATCGAAAACCTTAATATTCATTTTAATGAAAATTAGACATTACTTATCTCTTTTGTAAAATACAATTTTTATTCCCATACCATTTATTTAAAATATTTTTATTACTTTTTTATAATTATTCTATGAATTTTGAAATAATTTCTAATTATGAGTGTGTTTTTATTTAAAAATGTATATATAATCTTATTTTTTTATAATATGGAATTTGATTTTAATTTTAATCATAAATGTAATAGGATTAATTTTTATAAATTTTACAACCTGGAAAAACATTCTACCTTCATGAACAAATTTTTTTTTGAAGTATCCTTTATAACATTGAAATTTTAATTTTTTTTAAAAAATATATTATATAAAAAGTTGAATATTTTTAAATTTTATATATGTTTTTTCAAAATGAGAGTAATATTTTTTTAGAAATATTTACAACGATATTGTAATAGAATTTCCACCTTTTCGAACACCATTGAAGTTAAATATCATTTAATGGATATATAATACAATGATACCAAACATATTCTTTATTTTTTGGATTTATGAATATGATGGTGAGATTTTAGGAAACCCTTTTATTTTTCAGGGGATATACAGTGATGAGATGAAAATATGTTTATAGATCTAAATTAAGTATGATTGGTGATTTATTATTATAAGATTAATGTTTTATTAACTTGTATTAAATATATGTATGGTAATCATAATGTGATGGGTGGGTCGAAAATTAGATATACCTTAAATACATTTGTTAATGTTTTATAACTCATGAAATAAATATTGGTTGGAGGTTTATGTTCATTATTCACTACAGTAAATATATTAGGACGATTGATCCACAATTAGAGGAATTTTATTAGGAATGATTCATTATAATATGGGAAATAGGTGTTGATTCTCGATGAATTAGGATATTATTATCCATTATGTTATCCTTTTCATATGAAATGGTTTCTGTACCTATTATGGGACCATATTTATATAAATTGTTTTATTCATATGATTTTATTTTAATGTTCCTGACTGATTTATGATGATTCTTGAATGTTTGGATTCATTTCTTTTAGAAATTATATTTTTTATTCCATTAATCATGTTAATGTTATATAGGATGTTGGGTATGCAATATTTATGTTATCCTCATTATTTTTTTCTATTATTAAATTATTTCATTTTATCATAGATTCATATCTCAAACTATTTCCCTTAATATGAATCTTACATAACACTTTATTATGTTTCCTTTCCATAGGTTATATTAAATAATTTTATGTATGTTATTTTAAATTTTGTATAAATTTATAATTATGATATAAAAGATGATAAATAATGTAGCAAAATTAAATTTTAATGTATCACGTGTCTGAAAATAGTAAACCATTATAGTTATATATTATATTGTAATGTTATGTATTTATTATTCAACTAAAAAGATATAAAACTTTTTATGGAAATATTTGATCATTATAGTTGGTATAAGAGTGGGGATCAGAAAAAATTTGGTGATTTGGGTTAGAGAACATCAGTGATAATGTTGGGGATAATTCATTTAATGGATAAAATTCTTGAGTTTTGTTATTGACCATGGTTAATTGAGGTTTGACATAAGGATCCATTTTTTCATAAAATGTTTCTTGATTTTGACATCATATGAATGATTTTACAAGATTATGTTATTTATTTCCCTAATTATCGATGAATGATGGTAACAAAACCCATTTTGGTTTCAGTACGAGATTGAAGATAGAATTAAGAAACTATGGGGGAAAACCATTTGTTAAAATATTGAATTACCATATTTTAGATTAGCTACTTTAATTCCTTTATATCATGGGAATCTACAGGACATTATATTAAATTCCTAAAATATTTGATGTTGAGCTAGTCATGAAAAAAATGATAGAATGATAGCCATATCTCAATACTACATTTATTATCTAATTGTAGTCTATAGGAACATATTTCCAAAAAATAATGACTCTCCCTTTAGATGGATTAGATGTAATAATTTTTAGGGATTATATTTCTTAATATGGATCCCTAATTATTTTTTGAGTAAGGGAAGTCACATTTCATACTATTAATGAAGAGAAGATGGTTTATTAGAGTGATGAGGATTTCATACTTCAAATTGAAATTAAATCTATATTTTTACGATAAATAGATATCTATAATGGTTTCTATCACATATGGTTAGTAAAAAAACAACATTGAGGATACAATAATTCCATAAAATTTCATTTTTCTCATTCCATAAGGTTTCCCTAGTTTCCACCAAATAGTAATTTTGAGATTCCAATTTAACAAATAACATGTGCTCAACCAATTTTAAAGACTCCTTATATAATGTACCCACTTTAGTATCATGGATCAAATAATAAACAACAAGATAATTATATTAAGTGATTCAGATCACATATTTCATTACCATGATGTTCTAATATTATATTTTTGAAGAAAAAAATTGATCAATGAATAATTACATTGAAGATCATGATAATAATAGTGTTACTATCAAGAAAAACTATCATATACAACATATGGATGAAATTATTTACTAATTCTATTGAAATCAACTATTTTCCAAGAATGACCTTCATCATTAATAGAATCAAATAAGGGCCATAAAAGAGGATATACCCAATCAAGAATTTTGTAGAAGATATAGAAATTATTAATTTATTGTTATTCTATTTGGCTATATTAATCCCCCATTATATTCAGGGATTTAATTAATATATTTTTAATATATTACCTTGATATGTATGTGGTAGTATTTCTAAATGATATTCTTATATTTTAAAAGAGAACGGTATAAGGTAAATATTGTATGAGAACTGTGATGATGATATTAAAGAAAGATAATATTTGTGAGAAAATTACTATGTGATATATTTTTATATAAACAAGTTTCATTCATAGGTCTTATAATATCATGTTAGGGTATATTGGTGGATTATCCAAAGACCTATAATATAGAGAAATTTACAACACCATGAGTGGTAGACAAAAGATATGTATTTTATATGATAAGTGGATACATGTGTTCTATTTAGATATATTTCCCATAAATATATATATAGAATATAAATATGAGTTACATTGATATTATGATGGAAGTAATATATGCTACATGTATTCCTTAGAAAAAGGTGGTTAATTTTAGTTTAAAAAAATAATTTAAAAATATTTTGACAAAAAAAATCCATATAATTATTTATGTAAAATGATCATATTCAGATATGCCCCTCAGACCTACTATATCATCATATTAAAATTGGATTGGTTTTGATTAAATTGGAGTGTGAAAAATATAATCATAATAGATTATTTCTAATCAGAGTAATCAAATAACATTCAGGATATACATGATTAGTTTGGATTTTCTTATACTCGCAATATATCTGATCATGTAATTTATATTTTATTTATTATAATGAGATTTGTTATGATAAAACTATTTACATGAATTCCCATTATAATTGAAACACTTTTGATTATAATGTAAATGACTTAAAAAAATATAAGAAAGACTTATATGTATTAGAATATGAATATATCTCCATAAAACATAATATTAAGGTACCCAAAAATCCTAGATAAATATATCATTTATTTTATACTTACAAGGATGTATTTAATTACTTACCATGTAAATCCCTTGATATGGTGATTGGATTATATATCTACCCATCCAAAAAAACCCTTGATTTGATGGATTGTATTTGTAATATTTTCCTTCTATTACCCTGATAATGTTGATCAGATTTATATAATTTTGAACTCAAAATCCATGAATCATATTCAGACAATATGACATTTATAATTATTAAAAAACAAAACATAAGAAGAAAACATGAAAACGTTTCATTAATAAGGGAATTATATAACAAAATTAAAATTTCTATGAACAAGATATTCATGCATTCATGTCATTATACACTTTTTGAGAAAAATATAATCAACCGGTAAAAAATTCATCAGATGAAAATTTATTGATAGGAAAATTTCAAATAGTCATATTTCCTTACAAATGGTATTATGTCTCCAAGTTTGATGAAATATCTAAAACAATTGGCACATAAACAAATATATAATTAAAAAAATTATGATTTCATTTTGTTTTAAACCATAATAATATAATTGGAAATCCATTATGATATAAATTAGTTTTATGTAATCAGAATTATATTATAGATAGTCTAAGGTACTTTATTATAGATCTCAATACGATAATCCTTATGAGTGTGAATGATATGTTTATCAGTTCTGATCTAAGGCATATTATAAAGGCATTCTTAGATTGAAGGCATTTTGTAGAGTCTTAAATCTGATCATTTAAAGGTGAGCCAAATGTTTTTTGGATCCATACCAATTATTATACTAATAATTTATATGTTTAATTTAAATTCAATAATATGTTTAAATGTATTCATATATTTTGTAAGATGTATTTTTTCACAAAAATGTTCTCAAATCATTCAACATAATTTTATTAATAAAGTAATTTAGGAAATATTGTTTGATATTGAACACTAAAGAATTATAATGATCTTAGGAAAACCATTTTACTAAAAAATTTACCTTCTTATGGAAAAAACAAACCCTAATAATAAATATGATGTAACATTGAAAAACATATATTCCATTACCATTATTATAATCCATATGCATAATTAAAAATTTACCGTTATGTCCTACTTATTTTATAATAAATAAAAATATATTGATTTACAAAACTAACTCTCCATTAGTTTAATAACACTCCATATGGGTCATATTCTATTTTTTAATTTATTTTTATATCCATTTTTATAAATCACCCTTAAAAATGTTTCTATGCCTATTAATTAAATCATCTCCCCATTCTATAAAATTCTCTTAATTTGTGATTTTCATAAATGATGGGGGAAAATCATTGGTTTCCAGAAAAGGGTTAGAAAAAAATATACGAAACAAAATAAAGACATAATTGATCATATAAATAATATGAAAGATGATTAAAATATAAATAATTTTCTATTATTAAAACTATTAATAAAGAAATGAATACTTCATTCATTGATAAACAGTTTAACAAAACACAATACAATAGTTCATGTGGAAAAGATTTAATAATTATTCTTCATATAATATCCCAAAATTGTATTAATATTTTTGATTATTTTGTTTATTCTATGAGAATTTCTATCACAAAACCCTCAGACTGATTTTACACTTCCAATACTTGAATAATTTGTTATTGAATATGATAATAATTAAGCATTTATCTATCCATCATTATTAATACATTAATTCCATTCACATAAAATTTCACTCATGTTACTTACATTTTAAAATAAATCATATTTAAGTTAAATTGTTGTACATATTATGTCTGACAATCTATAGTATTTTTGAACTTCACCAAAAAATTACCCTATATACCATGATTTTAGAAAAATAATTTAATTATTGAGAGGATTCATCTTTTTTATTCAACTATTAAATGGATTATTAATGTGTCTATATATCATTATGAACGTTATGAGATAATTTCATGACATTGTTAATGTTTTTCTTATAAGAATAGTTACTTTATTAAAAACAATTGCTCTCAACCTCATTCTGAATTACAAAAGAAGGCAACACTTGGACTTACTATAATTTCAAAATATGATTTACATTAACTAAGTCAACATTATCTTCTACTCAAGGAATGTATTGAATTGTTTCTTCATGTATTTTTAAATCATGAAAAATATAATGAATTATTTTCACTGACATTTTATTCACTGGATCAGATATTTCAATACCATGATATTGTAGAAGAGAGGCTCTAACATCTATTTCATTTATTTTTTTCCCTCTTTCATCATTATTTGGTAGTTTCTTTTTATCTCATTATGTAACCATCTTTAAATCATAAATTTTAATGATATTATAATTATTTATTTAATCGAATTGATTTACACCTTCTTCTATTTTTTGAATATAGTAATTTTCATCCTTTATGGATAAAGATCAGGCATCATTGATTAAATGAGGATTTTTCTACTAGGGTCATTTGGATTTTCTTGGGATTTAATCTTGAGTTTATCTCCAATCATGAAGATTGTAAGGTTCTTATGTAAAACATATTGAACATGAAATCATCATATTTCTATATATTTTTATTCTCATTATGTTTATCCTATTCATATCCATCATGTCTCAAAATTTGAAATCCCTATTCTTCATCATATTCTTCTTCTTCTTCTTCATCATCATCCTTTCTTATTTCCTCATATTCACTATAATTTATTTCATGAACTTATGATTATTGTAATAACATATCAATTACAGTACCACCTTCTTTAATTTAATTTTGAAACACCTCAATGAGATGTGACCCATATCTTTTGCAACCATTATCGACTTGGGTAGAATTTTATGGTTTATTATGTGACTATGATGATACTGATTCATTATAAATTAAAAAATATATCACATTTTGTTTGATAATGGGAACATCGTAATGAAAAATATTTTATTCATGAAATGATAATTTGAAATATACATTTTAAGAAGGTAAAAATAATTTAGATGAGGTTACTTACACACCTTTCAACTAAGGTTCTACCAATATTTCACGTTGATGTTGATTTTTTTATTTACTTTTTTTGGATTATTTTTCATGAGTTTTGGAAACATCTAACTTGAAAGAAATTGATTTATTTTGGGTGATTCTAAACTGGGGATTTGTTTATTTTTTCAGCCTTTTTTTCTCCAATATGCAGCTACTACATCAGGATCCTTATTTTATTTATTTACTTTTTGAGGTGAGGATTTTTAAATTTTCTTTATAATCATTGTCTACTCTACTCATCTTTCTTTATCATCATCTTCTCACTTATATGTTCATATTGATCAAAATTATTCTTTTTCTTTTGATAACATTTCTTTATATTATTAGATCATTCTTCTTATGTAGTGGTCACATATCACTTGTAAATAATTATTTATATTCCATAATAAAATTAATACATCATTATATTAATATTATTCAATAATGAGAAGAGTTTTTATCTTCATTGATTTGTATTATTTTCTATATTTTACAAATTCCGGAATTCACAATATAATTTTTTTATCACATTAAAGAACAAAATAATCTAGGACTTAATTGAACCAGATATTGTAATTATAATTGTATGAACAAATGTATTCCATTAAATATATATTTCTCATATTTAGTATGAATTCCAAAAAAAATTCATTTGTAATTTTGGGGAATTAAGATCATATTACCTCTTTATTAATAAGTTGGATAGAATGATTCTACATCTAATGGATTTATAAGAAAAAAGATGATTTTATAAAATACATCTGATATATATATCTATATATTGTGATGAAAATATTTATTTTCCATCCTAAACATCAAAATACCAAGATTTATAAAACATTGGGACAGAATCAATAATTTTTAGATTCTTATCAACGTCATGATTTTTTACGCACAAATATTTCCATTAGAAGTTGTAGAGAATTATTCCGAATAAAATCATTCTCATCAAAAAAGAATATACTGACTAACCATTATATAAAGACAAACAATTCAACATATTACTATTCAAGGGGAATAATATGTGAGGAATATGGTTTGGCTTCTGACATTATTTCTAGATATTTGTTTAGTTGATGATTTTGAATGAGGAAGCTAGTCAGCTCCGAGAGGAATATATTTCTCATGTGGGATATAGTCGCCCCCTTTATATAGGAGACTCAAATAATAGTTAACATTAAAAATTTAAATGAATTTCAAGGACATAAACTTATATTACATAACCTTTTATATTTATATAATAATATATTTACTATAATTTAAACTGATGAAGATTGAAAAAGAAATTATCATATTTTATGAGAAAAAGATTTGATATTTTAAAAAAATGAAATCTAAAGTAATTTTTAGCAACAATCAAGAAAATTAATTTAATTATATAAAAAAATTATAATATTAGAAAAATAAATTTTGGATTTGGGGAGTGTCATCGATATTAAAAATTATATCTTCTTTAAATATGTAAAAAATTTCGATAGAAACAAAATAAAATATTGTTAATATTAAAATTTGATGTAAATTTTTTCAATGAAAACCTTAATTAGTTTTTAGACATAAAAAAGGAATAAAAATCACTAAACTTGTTATAAATTTTTTATTATGAATATGAAAAATTTTAAAATGAGTCTACATATTTAATAATGTTTTTAGAGTATGACTGTCCATTTAAGGAAACTGATTCTGAAGAAAAATATGCATCAACAAATCCAATTTTGATATGTTTTTTAAAAAATATTTTTTTATAAAAAGTAATACATTTGAAAAAAAAGTACTCCCCTGATGAAATGGATTAATTAAATGTCTTTAGATGGGTAATATTTGAAGTTGATGTGAATGATAATTTTACACTGATCCTACAAAGATTCTTTTAATGTATTCAAATCTATCGAAAGATACTGGTTATTTGAAAATAAAATCATGTTGTTCTGGAATTATAATTAACATTAAAATGATATTTTTTTTGTGATACCTAATAAGGTGATGCATATTATCTATACATTTTTATAGGGGATAACATGCAAGATTATTAATTAAAAAATCACACTACTGTTATAATTTTTTTGAGTTTTTGTAAAACTCGATACATAATAATGGAGTGTTTGTTTCATCCACTATAATTGTACAAAACAACTTCTATCCACCACATATTATTTTTTTCAGAAGTGGAGTGTGATAATGAGTGAATTTTCATACAAGAATAATAAACTAATTAATCTTCTTTGTAATTTCATGTTTGGGAATTTTTTTCTATCAATTCTACAACTGCCGAATTAAACATCTGAAAAACGTTTTTATTCATAATAATTTCAATAAGAATAGACGTTTCATAAATCCATAGTTCCCATTAGAGAACTGAAGTTAAGTTTATTTGTTTTAAATGGGATTTTATTTGTTTTTTAGTTTTTCATACACAAAATAATATAAAAAAATTAAATCTGGATGACTTTCTTCTAGTAATGTAAACATCATATCACACAAATTAATGTTTTTTGATCTAATGGATATAATGACACATAGAGATCATGTGTATTTGAAGTACCGAGGAATGTAATAATACTTTTACTGTTATCATATCCATAATTTTCTTAATGTTCATTTATATAATTATTTTGATATATAAAATTTCTTTTGGTTTTTTTGGGAAATTTGACAACATAAAAAGTATGTTAACTCACCCATAATACTCATCGAAAAATAATATTTTATAATATCTAAAAAAATATGTTAATGGTTTTTCATTTGATCCAAATATAATGTAATAAATATAGATTATAAAATCATAATTTTTTATTAATATTAATTATAAAAAGTTTCGGATTTGTGGTTCCCATAATAGAATTTTTTTGCAACAAAAAATCCTATTAAACTATCAATCCATGCTCCAGGGGATTCATTAGGTCAATATAATGATTTGGTAAATTTATAAAATTGATCATGAGGTTTTTAATTTTATAATAAGGATTTTTCCATTAAAATATTCCTCTAATTAATATTTATTAATGTGTACACACATAACACCAATTTGAAAAATATTTAAATAAATGAATGACAGAAATATAGTGGTATAAGTATAACATAAATATTAGATAGCGGTGCATATGATTCTTGATAGTCTATTCCATTATGTTGGTTATAAGCCCTATCATTAGGTATATCTTTTTTTAATGACTATTCCATTTTCACCATATTTGTTTATGTAAACCTAGTTTACACTAATAAATGATGTTTCTATATGTCATTTAACTAGGGATGAGACTTTATACATCTAAAATTTATTTATATCAAATTGTATTGCCTTAATATAATCCTCATCAACAAAATCCTCATCTAGATTCATATAATCAAATTTTGAATGGAATTATAGACGTTCAATTTCATTCCTTATAGAACATATAGTGCTAACAGCTTGATCAACAGCTCTAGTTATAGTATCACTAGGGTGTTTCTGAAGAAGAAAAATGATTTTTGGGGTTTTATGAAGCCTATTCATCAACATATGGTGGAAAATATTCTTGGGAAATATATTAGAATATCATTCATGAATAATTTCCTTGAAAAGTGAATTTTATACGAAATGATGAAAATCATTTTTTGAATACACATACGAGGAGGATGTGGGTTGGGTTTGTTTGAATACAGAATGTTATGTTTCATTAAACATAAAATATAATATTTCCTCAACATTACATGATTGTTTATTAAAAACAATATATTCTGTAGATGTAGTGGAATAACCTAAAAAAATTCCATCATCAGATTAGGGAGAGAATTTAGGATGATTATATTAATATTTTAGTATGAATACCATAACTAATAAAACTGTTAATAATGAATCAATTTTTTAAACACTCAAAAATTCACGATTTTTTATTATGAGAGGGTGTTATTAAAACACTATTTAAAATATAAAAATAATTACTAACCACTTTAGACAAAAAAATTATCAATTTACTATTCACTCAATAGGTCTCCTGTTATTTCTTAAATAAAATAATTTATTTTTTCAATAATAATATTATATTGAGGGGTTTTAGAAGCTAAAATGTTATGTGAAATTTTTTTTCTTACTATATTTTGTTTAAAATGTGGAATTTACAAATTATCCACTATGATCACACTCAATAGTTTTCAGTGGAAAATTATTATCATTTTTATAGTTCTCTTCAAATGTTTTAATATATAAAAAAAATTTTATTTGTTTTCTAGATAATAGACTCATTTGTATCTATTGTAATCATTAACCAATAAAATATTATAATAGTTTACCCTAGTACTCCTAATTTTTTTAGGACAAAAAATCCATTTTAGATAATTTTAAATAAATATCAGTTGATGCCTCATTACTAAACTGATAAAAAGACTATTGTTTCTTACCATATTTACAGGGTTAAACAAATTGAAGAATCTAACCTATGATCTTGTATATCCTTAAATTTCTCATCATATTCAACATATAGGGGTTTTTAATGAGAAAATGTGTGAAACATATCTTACATAACAAAGTGTGATCATTCATTTTACCTATTAATGGTACGACTTTGCACCTATGGTCTATTATGTTTAATGTATATATGTTCTCTTTCCAACTGACTGATAGAATGTATTCATACTTGGAATTATGCACTGCAAATTTATCATTTATAAAATTCAATAGGAATCATTCTTCTCATAATTGAATTATGATTCTACGGTAGTTTTTGATACCACTAAAAAAATAAATGAATTTAATGATTTTCCCAGAAAAACAATATTATATATATTGATAATATCTTCAGTTTCAATATCAATGAAGGTAATTATTCCAATATTAATCATGATAATCATTTTAGTGAAATGGTTATGTATATAAATATGTATAGAACTACCATTATAAATGTAACATTCAATTTTATTTTTGATACCTTATTTTTTTCTAGAAAACAAATATATTAGACAATCATAACCCAATCCATCAAGGGTCCATAAAGGTGATTAATAAACGTTTAGAATACACATTTTTTAAAAACATTTTATTTGTGAAAACCTAAGGATTTGACATTATTAATAAAAAAATCATCGAATTTCCACCACATTGAAATTTAATACTAAAGGGTTCACTTTTTAGAATGAAATAGTTTTTACAAAAAATATGTTTTTTATTAGAATATCCCATTCCGTGCTAATGGACATGGGGAGGGATTTGATTATAAATTATATCAAATAATTTTATTAATAGTGGTAGAGTTTTATAAAAGTTTCTTAAATGAATAAATTTATGATTTTAGTTTTATAAGTATGTTTTTATCCTCACTAGTATTATTTTTCAAAGTGAGATTATTGGAACTAGTATTAAAATATTATTTTTCAGAAATATGTTTTTATAGATATTGAAAAATAGTTAAATTTTAAAATTTATTCTTATCAAGACCATTATAAATATCTAATACTTACTTTGAAAAAAAATTATCCTTTAATTTTCATTTTCTTGTTTCATTAGTAACATTGATATTTTCATTTTGATGGGGGATAGGAAATTAAAATCCTAATTATAATAAGGAAAAGTACTATCTTTTACTAAAGGATATTATTCATTTGTTGATTTATAATTTATCCCAAGCTATGGTTTATGATAATTTTATTTAATGATATATTTTTATTAATCTAAGCTGTGTGTACCCCTTCCATAAGACAATGATTTTCCTTATGAATTTTTGAAATAAGACCAATGATCCTCTATCTATATCTATTTTTTTCAAAAGAGTTATGCGATGAATATCATCCACTTGCACTGTAAGAATCCTAAATATTAAAGAGTTTATTTACATTTTAACTTGTAATAACATTTTTCTATTCCTATAAATATTTAATTTATTTCTGTAATTACATTTTAGATTTTGGACAATCATGAATTATGTGTCAATATTTATAACACTCATAATAAATGACATCATAATCAGTCCTTCCATTCTTACCCTTGTTAATATTCATGTAACGATACTAAAAGTCTTTATTTATAACTATCTTGATCATAATTCAAAAAATATTTTCAACTACATTATCATATATTAAAAAACACATGAATTAGATTTGATTACAACTCACTTCATTTTGGAAGACATAACCACTTTTTCATGTTATTGAACATTATTACGAATAGTATTTGTTTTGAAAGAAAATACTCTATTATTTTTCTTTTCTTTATAAGTATCTATCTTTAATCTACCTAGATACTTCATAATAGTACCAATTAATTCATCAAGAATGATTATTTTTATATCCTGTTCATCATCAACAATTTTTCCTTATTATTATCATTCATTGGGAATTATATCAACGTTTCTCTCCACAAGAATTTCCCCTTTTAAACCATTATATATTTGGGATTGTAAATTATAAATGTTATTCATAAACCATTTATTCATTTTAGAAATGGGTTCTCTAGGAAAAAATTCAATTTCTTGTAATTTGGATCTTAGTATACCTCTAATATTTTCAATAAATATTGATGATCGAAAATAAGTAACTTATAAATTGTTAAAAATAAAATTTCCAACAACACATGATGAATTTTTACTATAGATGAATATAGTCATTGAGAATAATAATGTATTTATGAATCAATAATCAAGTGTATAGTATTTCTTCTCTTGATTTGTAGATGTCGTACCATATTTATTATGGATTTTGTAGTTTCCACTCAACATAAAAAATTATCTACTATAGTTTTGATAAAGAAATGTATTCATTCTATCCCTCTATTATTCATATCCATTATCATCATAAATTTGTGTTCTATTGGGATATAGATTATCTATGGATATGATATTCCTTACTACCATCTTTAAAAAAAATACAAAATCTCATTTATATGATACATTTTATTATAACAAATTCTTATAAATAATTTTTTTAAATAAATTAAAACAATCATTCTATTGAAATGAAGATATAAATTTCATTAGGAATTTGAGTATTGTGATTCCTCTCAATTAAAAATTATTTTATATAAATATGAGTTATTTTTATATTAGGATTGATAGAATATATTCTCTATGGGAAAAGTACTGGGGGGTTATTTTAAAAGAAATTTGATTTAAAATATCTAAATTGAACAAATTCAAAATACCAATTTTTTGGAAATTAATAGATTTATAATTCTCCCACAGTCTAATTATAACAATGTATTGTAATCCGATTAGTTATTATAAATACAGAATATGAAAAATATAATCACAATTAATTCATTATAATTAAAGTCAATATATTTTTTTCAATATAGATATGATTAATTCAATATGTCCCAGACTAACCATAGATCTTATTAATTAATATATATTGTATTAAACATCATGGTAGATGTATGATAAACCTATTAACATACATGAACATAAGAACTATATCACTTGTATTAATTATGTAACTAAAAAATCATAAAAATAAAACCATTTATATATATTTAAAATTGAATAGATATATTATTACATTAAGAGAGTTAGAGACACAAACTTTGGCTAAATGTGTCCCTTGTTTTATTATGTCATGAATTTATATCATTCCTAACCATGGAAAGCCCTCAATATAATGATCAACATCTCGAACTTCCTATCATCATCTTCCCACGATCAGAGGGATTATATTTGTAACACTATCTCTATGTTTCCTCGATCAAGTAGACCAAAAATATATCTTACTTACCTATAATGTCCTCAATTGTATTTTCTCAATCAAATGAACATATAAATTTCAAAACAAATATTCTGAATATGTACTGATAAGGTTTTCATAAGATGTAATCTCACTAAATAAATAAAAAAGTCTAAGAAAAAGCTATTCATTGTTTATATAGATTAGAAAAATAAAGAGTGAATTACTGTCAACCAACTCTAAACAATTCTAATGACCTTTTATTTTTACGAAAAATAGAAATGGTATTATATCTATATCAAAAGTCATATTTCTTCAAGAGTTATTCAATGTATTTGATATATATCACTTCAAAATCAAATTTCCTATTTGAAAATATGAAAAAAAAAATTATTTATAACATTTCAATGTAAAATGTGTCCAATTAGGATATAAATCAAGTTTACTATTTCAAAAAAAAATTCTAAGTCAGCTTGATGGAATTCATTACAAATTCCATTATGATAATCTGTATTAGTGTGAATTTTTTGTTTAATGATTCCGATATAACTCTTAGGATCAATAAAATATTTGTAAAAAGTCTACAAAAAAAATCTTCAATAAGATATTAAAAATGTGACTCCAATAACTTTTAAATCAAAACACATTATAATATTTTTAATGTAAAAGTATAATTTTAATCATCGAATACTTCATATCAAATTATATAAATGGTATCGGTGTATTATTTTCTAAAAAAAATTATGAACCACTTTATGAATTAAAATCTCATAATAATTTTTTGAATAATGAGTTTTTGATTTAAAAATATAAAGGAATTGAATTGTTATTTGATAAACTTTTGAATCACCAATATAATAATCTAATGGGGATTAAATGGAATGGGTTTATGTTTATGTTTAATGATGAATGTGTAAATAATTTTACAGAGATAAAATGATTATTGGTTAGTTCACCAATACTCATAGTACCCTATAGTGTAAGGGGGTTTTAAACATATTTGATTCATCAATGAATAGACTAGGTTTTTTCTTCATGTAACATTATATTTCGATAGAACATTCCTCATGAAAATTGAGGATAAATTAGTAAAATCTCATAAATAATGATTTAGAGTTAGATATGGTAATTTTTTCATTTCATAAATGGTAGAATTATCTTTATGGTGAAGGGTGTGAAATATATATATATATAATAAATCATAAAATATTTATCCACATAGAATGAGTTGATCATGTTTCACATAATAATGTTGGAATTTATTAATGCTGATGGAATCTCAATACAGTACCTCCTAAAAAATCCAACGAATGTGCATGATTATCTTAGTCAAAATGAGCATAATATTTTTCCATGAGGTTGATTGAATGAGAACCAATACATATGAATTTGAAGAAGTTCGAACATGAAATATTATGAAAAGTGGAATGATCATATCATTCATGGAAGAATTCACAAGAAACCATCCTTATTATAGAAAGTGTTATATTTAGGGAAGATGTATAACTATGAAGAAAATTATTAAAATTTACTATGTACAAAAGGGATTGTGAGAAAACGTGAAATTAAGAACTGGATATGTGTCATATTAATACAATATTAGAGGAATAAGATACTCTAGGATGCTTATATTTTCTAATTCTGTACTCATCATAGAAGTATGATAATGTATAGTGAATATTTTGAGTATTTATAGTTGGATAACATGAAAAGTGATACTGAAAAGGATATATCTATATTCCTAGAATTTTAAAAAAAATTAACTATGATAGGATTAATTATACAAGGATGTTATGAACATTACCCATACCTAAATGAAAATGGGAAAAAATTATCATTTACTTTATCATTTAATTCCCAAAAATATATAAATGGATTAATTTTTTCTAGGTCTTATTAAACAATATAATGAAGTAAAAAAATTATTTCCATTTGAGATGATTTTTCACTTGATTATAATTATAGATTATACATTATGTAAGTGATAATATTGTATGGAGTACCCCATTCTATTTTACCTATTCAAGATTATAGGATTAAATTGAAGTACTGATGATGTATTCAACGAACTATGGACACATAGAGGAGTTCATACAATTAATATTGTCGTTATAAAGCTTGTATGTCTATGGAAAACATTCTAACTATGTACGATATTTTAAAATATTTTCTCATTATATTTTATTTTTTTTCTTATCAAGACTTTCCTTTAGTGTAATTTTCATAAAACCATAGCATTCACTCAATAATTCAATTGGATATTTCAGAATAAAACATTGCAAATAGGATTTAAACTCAATCATTTTTGGATTAACATGGATAAAGAAATCTTATAGGACTTGTTCAAGGTAAAAAAATGATAGATAATGTTACAATAAATTTGAAGAATATAAGATCACCTCATAATTTATAGAAACTGTATGTAGGAAATCATCAGTGAGATTTATAATTTGATGTTTTTGAAACATTATTAATATAAACATTTTATTGGATTAAATTTATGAAATTTTGAATGAAGGTAATGTTGGGAAAAATTTAAATTGATCCATTTGAGATTCCTGATAGCATTATTGAGGTAGATCCTCCTTTTTTACTACCATCTAATATCTCTGAATTTGATGATTTCTTCATTTTACATATCGTCATAATGAATATACCGAACCCTTTATATGTACCGAACTCTGAAGCCATACTACTGGCGAATGATCACTTTTATGAGGAAAAACTCATGAATATTTTTGACTGCATAGATAAATATTTTATCCAATAATAAAATTCACATGGCTATACTTCACTAGAGGAATCATAATATATAATAATATCCCAGGGATCTTGATGATGTGAGGAAATAAATTTATCCTCAATTTTTTTATATTTGAGTGAAGAAATTTTGAGTGTGAAATTTGATTAAATAGTGGTAGAATGTAACACCCCCGGATTTCAGTATATTTTTTTCAATAAATAAATTATATCTCATTAGTGGTTTTCATTAAATTGAAAATTTAGTTTAAATTACTATCAATATTATGGATTTAGTTTGACCCTTATCACTTATCATTTGTATTGTTGATTATTATTTAGAATAACAAGTTTTTTAAATAGGTATGGATTACACATGTATAAGATTAATTTATTGGTTACCAAATGGTTTGAAAATAAAATAAATATAATTAGATTGTAAAAGGGAGTTTTTTCTTGAAAAATAGATTTTATGTGTGTAATGTATTTATAAATTAATACATTAGTATAATTAAAATTCATTAGTGATTTTATTTAAATTTAATTATCATAAATATAATAAAATAATTTAAAATTAATATATTTTTTCTCAATGCATTGGAAAAGAAGAAATAAATATTTATTCAAAAAATGTAATTTTTTAAAAAAATTTGTTTCGTTCCATTTTTTCACTATTATTTTAATATTAATTTCCCTCATTTGTAGAAGATGAATCTTTAAAAATGTATTAAATATTTATAATTATGTGGATCAAAATTTTTATATAATTAAATTTTATTTATTATCATAATTAATAAAGACAATGTTAAATATTTTCCAACCGAGTAAGGGTAAACATGATCAATAGGGGTGAAACATTTAAATCAGGCTCCTCAATTTCTAGGACATTTTAAATTATCCTCTTTTAAGGGTAAATTTTGACCTTGATCATCCAAGGATCTAAAATATGGCACCATCGAGATGTTTTTCTTGATTATGGCCATCATATTATTAAAAAATGGAAAAATAAATAATGTCACCCTCATAATGATTATAATGAAAATGTTTCACTGTATGGATAAAAGAGTATATGTTCAAATATAAATATAAATTTTTACTACAATATAGAATTTTTCATCATAGTAATTTATCTATAATATATAGTGATCTAATATATAGGATGAATGTTAAATAAATGATGAAAATTTATTAATTCAATTAATACAGCGGTAAAAAAAGAAGTTAATATTTTATTTATCATATTTAGGTAAACATGTATATTATTCAGTTATGAACCACTCCTAAAGAACATTGTATTTAATTATCTAAATGAAATAAATTATCCACTCATCTTGGTTCATCGCTTTAGGTTTATCTATTCACTAAATGAAAGGATTGGATTATAGTTTTGGAATGTTTCTGGTTGACCTGTGGATTATGTAAAACAATATTATCAGAAACCTCATCGTATTAGTTTCTATGATTCCTAGATGGTTCCATTTTCTTTGTACAAAACAATCTCAATATTTTCACTCTATATGAATTGAAGGCTTATCATTTTTAGTTTCTGCTAGATAAAAAATAATAATAGTTCATTGTAAAATTCCACATGTCCATGTACATTATTTTTTATAATACATCCATGTTTTTTAAATTAGGTGTATTTTAAAAATATAATGATCTATTCTTTTCCAAATCATACAATTGAAAACCATTTCATTATTTCTCATAAAAAATCAATATGTTATCACCAAATAATAATTCATTACACAAATTGAAATATGCATTCAAATTGGGAAGTCATTTATAAAATTCATGACATCCTTTTCTCACTTTATAAACCTGTGACAATGTGATTATACTTCAAATTTGTTTCTCTGATATGATTATGTACACAACCCCAAGGAAAAATGATTTTCATCATAATAAGGTTAGCTGCATATTTTTTATGCACTGCATTTCAATTCATAATAATCGTACTCCTTTATACTGATATTAACAAAATGACAAAACCAAAATTAATTCCAACTACAAGACCAATGCAACTTATCAAAATTTTATTTCAATTACTAAGAAAACTGATACATCTTGTAACATCTCACCCCACAACAATGTCTTCACTCATGGTGGAATTCCAACTTGGTCTTAGGTGACATCCCTAATACTTCAAAGAATGGAAATAAATTCTAAGGGAATCATTAAAAAATTTGTTATGATTATCTATTTAGAAAATATAACAATTCAAACCATCATACTATAACAGAATAATTAATAAATGATCCATGATAACATTTTATACAGCTCACGTATATTAACTAATCCAAAACAACTCATAATAAAAATTAGTGTACGAAAGAGTAATACTTATCCACAAAGAACAAATAAATGATGTGAATACTCTATAGCTCCCAACATGCATCATGCTCCAACCCCACAATTGCATCAAAAAAATAGTGGCTAATAAAACTTAGCAGGATTTCACAACATATATTTCCTCTTCATGCCACATGAATTTTAAAATTAATTACATTTGGATAAAACAATTAATAAAAATATTTTATGAAAATTTACATCAAATTGAATCCATTATATGAAAAATGGTTCTGATAAAAAATCTTGTTTTAAACTGATGGAGTGTAAAATTAAATAATGTAATATTGCGTTAAAAAATTTATATTTTTTCATAACCAATTCAATTTTACACATTTACACACAAAAAACACTCAACACTCCAAAGACCCTCATGTTATTATTGACAATCAAACATTATGTCCTTAACCCACCCCTTTGATGGTGGTAATTTATGACAACTATCCATCCTATTCATATCATTCCCAAACAATAACTACAACAACCAATCCAAAACAATATTTACCAAACAACGTCAATTAATATATCTTTTTATTGAAAACTCATTTCCATGAATCTAAACCAATCTAACACTTTAATATTTTAATCATACAATCTTCTTTTTACATTAAAATTTCACCAAAACACCCCAATTGCATAATTCCCTAAACCATCATCAAAGCGTTTTTCCATGAAGCATATAAAAATAATAATAATGTATTTGAATAAAAAAATAAATGTAATGTGAATAATTATAGAATTAGTTTGATTGATTTAGTGTGAAGCCACATTTATTTGGAATTGTGGTGAAAATGAAGAATAATTGAAAAACATGAACCCAAATGGGTTGAATCTCTCAAAACCATTCATAGATCTTGTTCTGGTGAATAAAAACATCCATATCTCAAGAATATTGGAAAAAATGTTCACAAATATATTTAAAATGACCTGGATCTATGATTACAATATGGTGATGGGAGGTGTATCTGAGGAAAACAACCAAAAACCAAGACACACCATGAGAATCAAGATTCTACAGAAAAATATAGGCCAATAAACCTCTCCCAGATCAAGGGGGAATATCTCATCATCCATTAAGAGAATAAAAATACTATTCAGAGGTAAAATGGGATAAAATAAGGGTATATGGGTCTAAAAATTGTTATATCCATTTTATAGGATCTTACTTTTTAATATGTATTGTTAATCTTTCTGATAGGAAAATAGTGTGCTAATTATGCACCATTCACTAACACAAAAGATCGCCCTACATAGTTTTCATTCACGGTTAGAGAATCTATATGCCAACTATGAAAATTCACTTTGTTCTACTTTTTATGATTTCTCTTGGTTAGAAGCATAGTTCTGGAAAACTATTTTCTAACCTAGATCCATCAGTCTCAAATTACATGGTTTCTAGTAATATACTCATAATTTCCACTAACCATCCTAAAAGATTGAATCCCTTTAAAAATCCACAAAACATTCCACAATTCCTACAAACCAAACCATAAATCTTCAAAAAAGACTCTATATACATAAAATAAATAAATATAAGGTTACATAATTGAAACCATGGGGGATACATATGTACTAATCATTAATTTGATTATGATCGTTGTCAAGAAAATTATTAGGAAATACATGTCTATATATCTTTATATCCTTATTAATGTTTTATGAAAATGTTACCAAAGTGTTATGGTGTTTATGTTTCAATACCGTTTTAACTGGGATTTTTTATATTTGAATATCTATAGGAGGAAATAATATTATGCTTATTTGAGAAATAATTTTTTTTCTTCTCATAGTTTTTTTGATGTATATTGGTTTTTTATTTATTTTATAATATATAGGGATTGAGAATAAAAAAAAATTATTGTTAAAATATATCATTATATCACTATTTAATTTAAAATAAATTTCTGTCAATGTACATGTTTAGAAAAAATGTTTTAAATAATTTTTTCTAAAGTTATATGAATAGTTAAATCAATTTTTAACATTATTGAAATTTATTAGAAATGCCTCTATGGAATATTATTTCCATTTATTAATGGGTTACTATTAATTTTTTACATAAACTTCTATGTAATATTTTATTTATATAAAATTCATGAATATAATTTCCCACTTTAATGGCCAATCAATGTTCTAAATAATCCTTTTAACGATTCTGTGTTTAAATTCATAAAAATCAATTTAAATAGTTTTTTTGGAAATTATTATATTTTAATTAACTAATTAAAAAATTAAACAGTTATTTCATCATTAAATATTAATGAATTAAATTAATGGATTTCCCCCTCTGATAAAATGATTGATGTTAATTATAATTCTTTGAAGATATGAACTGAAGATAGCATCATTATTATTTCTCTAGATGGTTTTAGGATTATGAAGAATATAATATTATGAATCCAATATATTCTTCATTTTATATAATATAAAGAAATTATGAAATGTTTATGAAACTTTTATAATTTCAATTGGAGATTCTATGTTGATGTGATGAATGTGTTATGATCTTGTGCACAAATATGTCTGGTTTTCATTATGTGAATGTGTGTTAAAAGTGATGCATTCTACCTTTTCATTTGGTAATGTATTCTATCTCATGAGATAAATATATGAAATAATTGGAATTAAAATAAAACTAATGGTAAATATGAAGGGATTCTAAAACCATTGTGGGAAATAGATGATGATTCCAAATTCATTACTTTAAAGGAAATAAATGTGGATTTCATTTCTACAAGGATTTTTTCTTCTTAGTTGTTAAAGATAAATTATGATATTTTTATATACCTATATTTTTTCCATACACAGATGATTTGTTTTTATGATTATGATTTAAAATAAGCATTCATGATTGAATTTTGATGACACTTCACTATTAGGAAGAATCACTAGTCATCTGATGTTGACCAATCATAGGATTCCTTCCCCTAGTTATGAATAATGGTTTAATTTAGGGATTATTAGGAAGGGTAAACAGATATAAGGACCTTATAATATATGATGAAGATTATACATAAATATGATATTTATGTATCTAGTTTCTATAAACACTAAACCATTATGATTCTATCATGGATCATAATTTTATATATCAAACGTTCATTTAAAAATATGTAATTTTTATATATTGAATGTATGGGGATGTATTTTTTGATGGCCAGTTCTTCAATTACGGAATGTTATTAATTTTTAATGTATTTTGATTTAGTTTTATAATTTATTCATTGTATTAATACCTTTGAATTATTAAGTGAAGGGATGGACCTTGAATTACATATCTCCCCATCGCATCATTGGGTCTCATGAGACAAAATATATTGGGTATTTGGTTGAGCCCTAACATGTTAATATATATTTATATTTTTTATGGCATTACAGTATGTATTTTATGATTTAATTTATTAATTCCATCATAATTAAATCGATTATTGATATAAAATTCATTATTTCAATATTTATTATATCAATCGGTATTTTTCATGATAATATGAGTATATATGTGATATGATTTGATTATCAATAATTCTCGTTGTATTTTTCATCCATATTTTGATTTTTTATATGTGTACCCTTAATTATCATATGATCTCAAAAAATTCCACCATTTCTTTTCCACAGGATGTTATTAAATGTATAGTTATTTATTGGGGATAATATTTTAGATGAAGTCATGATGTTCTCAATGAAAATAAAAATTTAAATTTTGCTTTTTCATTTATAATTTGTGATTAAATTATGTACATAAGCTACAAAGGATAATAATCTATTCACTCCATTATGGTTATATTTTTGGTATATAGTTCCTATTTTATAAATTAATTACTAACTGTAGTTTTCATTGGTTATAGTCATTATAGTGGGTGTTAGAATATGTTTAATAAAAACCATAGGAACTAGATTTAGGAAGACATAAAATTAGGAAAATAAAAAAAAATTAAATTGTGTATAAGTTTTAAAATATGATAAAATATGAATATTTTGTTAGTATATAGCTATATTAGACAGAATCTACTATATCAAAATTGATTCAAAGAATCATTCCATTAAGGATGACCAAGGAGAAACCTCATGTTAAAATCACTATAAATTCATGAATTATCCACATACTCAGTGATATATTGATTTCCATTATCCAGATAAACAAGCCCATGATTCATTGGATCCTAAATGTGTGAGGATAAAATTATTTGTTTAAAAATTCCTAAAGATTCTCTAAAATACAGCCCTAATCCACTTTATCTGGTTCCTATAGGTCCCAAAATAGACCTTCAATGATCCTATAGAATTTATGTTTCTATTTTTACTTTTATATCTTCTTGTGGGTCAATGAAATCGAAGACACGATTCATTCAATTCACCCATAGCTCCATATTTTCTTGTTCTGTATCACCCTAAATTTTTTTTAGATTATTATTAATGAACTGGACATAATAATCCACTTGAATCATCTTATCCCAATAGATCCTTATTTCGACATCCTGAAAATCAGGAACTATACTATGAACCAGTAGTTGGTTCACCTCTGTCTTAGGTGAATCCAATTTATCCACTACATTTTCGGATTCGATTCTATGATTCCTACAATGTTACATTACATATAAAACAAAAATACACCATTAGTCTCACATTATTGTAATTTATGTCTTATAATATCAATTTCCATGACATTACATTTTCAAAACAAAAATTTACCATGTTGAGGCATTTTTTAAAATTATATATTTCTTTGGAATAGAATCCATTTTCAAAATAACAAAACCAATTTTTTTTCAAATTAATACATTTGAAAACAATCTAATTATTTTTAAAAAAGCAACACACTTCACCAAATCATATAAAATTAATCAAAATTAAAAATGAATTCATAGTGGGAAGTCATTCCTCTAATTCAGGTCTTTCTCATATAATGGGATAATCCCATGAAACTGAGATTCCAATATCCTATAACTATTTTCAAAAAACATATGTACCCAACTCCATTGTAACATTACATTCATCATAAAAATAATTGATATGTATTTTTATCCCCTACATTCAATGTCTTGAAAATCGTACTCCTTTATATGATATAATCTCATGGAATAGAAAAGAAAGAGTTCAACCCCAAGACTAACAACCAATATAATCTAATTAACTGAGAATACTAAAACTTGTTCCACATTAGATTTGGAAGGACCAAGTTGATACAACTTTTATGATCTCTCTACATATAATTTTTTTGAGATGGATGAATTAGTTTTATTTAGTTTTATGGTACATACCCATTATGCCAAAGGCTACAAATAATTACCTATGAGATTCAATGTATGTGTGGGATTGTTTTCATATTTAACATTGAACAACCAAAAAATGAACGGTAAATAAATATACACTACATGAAGAATGATAAAAATTAAATACAACTAAATAATTTCGTTTATATAAAACCCAATTAAGTGTAAACTAATATAGGAAAAACTAATAACCAATTAACAGAAGACAAAACTATCAAAACTCAAAGACAATGAAGTGACTCTGAAGCTTCACATGCTCTAATATCCAACTACCCCATGAGGCCCAAAAATCCGGACATTGTGCCAGATATGAGTGATACATTACCTTTTTGGGAGTCACGATAGATGATATCTATTAAAGAACCATGATTCCAAAGAAGGGGTGAGTACTAAATATCCATAGGTTATCCTCGATGACTTCCTAAGTGACACCACTATGATAAATCAATTTATAAACATTTATTTACAATAACTTCCAAAATAGTTTATATCAAAATGAGTAAAAATCCAACATAAACTATATTCAAGGAAATAATATTAAAATTTATTTAACTAATTTATAATTATATATTGGAATATCCAATACATGGTTCAAAAATAACCCACACATGATTTCATGTTTAATAGTTTCATATTAAAATTTATTCTCCCAATTAATAACTTTGGGTTCCACTAACACACTCCCTCGATCCATGGTCATGTACAAATTACACCACTATTTCACATCCCTTATTCAGGGGAACATTGAATGTTATCTCCCACAAAAACCACATATCCCAAAACCATTTAAAATGATCCATTTCAAACCATTACAATAATAAATAATTCTTATTGTTACCCTTTCCCACAAAATATTGATAAAATACAATAAATATATATTTTGAAATAAACAGTTTTTAACTCAAGGAACCAAATCACTCAACACAACCAATTAATAGGATTCAACAATTTCACTAAAAACACATATTGTAACTATATAGTATTTATAACATGCTTTGAACAAATGTTTAAAAATCAAAATCTATAAATTATACAAAATTAAAAACAAAGACTTCATGTTAAAGATATTGAAGTTGTCAGTGAAGCCACCTACCAGGGGTTTTATGAGAAAAATGAAGAACACAATGGTGAACAACCATGAAACCATGTTAAATATACAAAAAGACGATGTATCTATTACCATATCAACAAAAATACTATATATAAACATATTGGGAATCCAAAAACCTATAATTTCTAACAAATGAAGTAGATCTATGAAGTTGAGAGAGGGGAATGTAGATATAATAAAACTAATTAGAACAATCATGAATAGTCAAATTATATGTGAAACAAGATTCAACGCTCCATAGAATTTATTTAGATTTATTCAAATTATATGGGGAGACAATCTACAACCTTTTAAAGGGAAAAATCATGAGTTATGATCATTTTTTGGAATACAATGAAGCATTTATAAGTAAATATAAACTATATCCACATTTTAGGGATATAATTTTTGTTCCATGAATGGTTTAGTCACAATTTATTGATAAATAATGTGCTAATAGTTCTGTTGATTCTTCTAAAATGGAGACCTCACAAAGATGGATTGCACATTTTCCAAATAATTTTCCAACCAAAAAAATGATCTTAGAACAAAACATGCAAAATAAAACAAGGTTTATCCTATGATTTCTCATAGTATTTAAAAATTGAGTGTAATAATTCACATTACCTTTATACTCTATATCACTCATCATTACTTTTTACAGGTCTGTCACAGTATTCCAATACAGTTCCCCAACCCTGAATCTATTTAAAATACCCACATGAACTCCAAGAGTTCTTCAAAATCTCAAAGAAAGTCACCCATATACATTATTTATTTAAAAAATAATAATGAAATTATTACAAACAATAAAATAAGGGGTATCTACATAAGGTATCTAATGCATGACCCATTAGGAATAAATTTTGTTTTATACTGGGAATCGTTGGATTTTCATTTAGGGTATTACACAATTTAATGTCATGTTATTGGGACTATAGAAATTTTCTTCATGATAATTGCACGTGACATCTTATGCATGATACATAATGAATCATATTTCTATATGACTATGTATATTATCTTTTAGCATCATGTATCATGTTTATCTAATAACTTTTCATGATTTTTTCATTAGGAATATTATCATTTATGCATATGGAATACTATTATTAAATTATTGGGTATACTATAGATAAAATTCATGTAGTGACAACTACTAAATGTATTCTCATGATTCTGGCATGATGCATCTTAATCATGTTTCATAAGACATCGAATTTATTAATAATAGGGTATACTACTATTTAGTGTCATGTAGTGAGGAAAAATAATTGTCTTATCATGATTATGGAAAGGGGAATAATTTTATTAATGCCCATGGAATAATATTTACTACTGATAGTGTATATTACATTTTATCATCATGCAGAGAGGACTAATAAATGTATTCTCATGATCCGTTCATGGGGGATGTTATGAATCATTCATAAAGAATGTTATTTAGTAATGATATTGTATACTAGAGGTTATCTCCTTATAGGGAGGACTAATTATAATATTTTTATTATTGTGGAAATATTAATATTTTTCATGATGCCTAATTCATACTATTTATGAATAATAGTCTATAATATAGTTCAACATCATATAATGAGGAATAAAAAGTGGAGGATGCTTTCTTTTAAAAAAAAGTGTTTGATGCTTATAAATGGTTTGTGTAGGGGTCGTTCAACAGAAGCCCTTTCTAGTTCATCCTGACATTGGATTTAGGTAATGTGGTATCAAGATATCCTAATGGAATGTTTATACTGAATGTAATTAGGTAATACATGATGATAATGTTAAACCATGAAATATGAATGAGACCAAGATGAGTAGGTCAATTCAAGGCATTATTGGGCAGTGTAGAGGACTATCATCAATCATGGCATTCGATGGGTGGAAATTCAGGTGGTATGAGGAATCAATTAAAATTTTCATTTATCAAGAATGAAAATTTTATAGTTGGAGTTTAATATTCTCATGAAGGTTTGTCAAGAAAATAAAGGTATTTGGCTTCAGGAATGTTAACAAATCTAGTCCTTGATGCTATTTGGGTGGGGGTGGGGGTTGTAGGTGTGTATCTCTCATTTTACAGAAAACCATTCCCATTTCACAACTCTATTGTTTGAAATATTGTGGTTATCACAAAAATATTTGTAAAAAAATATTTTTCTACGAAATAAAGATTTCTACATGGTAGATTGGTTATTGCACGTAAATGGGGATGTGAAAATATTGGACATTATAGGCATGTGTGTTCCTTATTGAAATAGTTTCAAAAAATATATTAATAAAAGACCCTACATGAGGGAATTAACCTTTATAATCACACCAAACTTTGTGAAATGATGGGTTTTCAAGATTCATGCAACTTTTAATTTTTCTTGAGAGAGATCAACTGAGACCTCCAACCCCTATAAATGGGGTTTTTATGATTTTATGATTTTATTTTATTAATGTTTTACATATTTTTCATTCATGTAGCCTTTTCATGTGATGTTGGGCTCATATTAATTTTCCATCATAAGTATGCATGGAACATCATTGTTTTATGTCACCTTTAGTGAGTAAAATGATGGTTGGTGGTAGGTTTGTAGTGAATATTCCATCCATGGGCCCAAAATATCAATTTTAGGTGCATGGGACTTGGGTGCACATTTGTAATGAGGGGAATTTATTTAAATTATTGTCTCCTATGGTGTTAAACTTTTTTGTTTCTCCACAAAGTCCTTTCTCACAATTTTTTGGAAAATTGTGTGCAATTCCATATTTTTCCCCAACATCACTCCAATGGGAAATTTTGGTATCCTTTTTTCAAAGGGGAATAATTTATGAGTCGTTACTCTATTTGTGAATTACAAAAATTTAAAGAAAATCCTTCAAAACATTCTACACTCCTGGATCATGTTTTATGAACATTTAGTGCTCTCTATGTCATGTAATTCCAGATCGATCATTTCTATAGTACAAAAAAAAAGATGGTACAAAACATGATTCACATATCAATACAAGTGATAGTACAATTTATATAACTATTAAATTTAGAAAATCGATTAAATCTACAGATGACATAAAAAATATTGTGACCTCCTCAGTAAACATTGTGTAATTTTTATCTGGTGAATAAATTTTAATTTATTTAATTTATTTAATTTTTTTTAAAATAATATTTTAAATGAATCATGTCATATTGAAAATAATAATTGGAAAAAATTTTAAAATTAGGGAATAATTAATAAATTAATAAATTAATTTATTAAACTAAAAAAATTTAAATTCACTTGATTGATTTGTTAGGAATTCCTCAATGTCAAAATATAATGTCATTTCATGATTTGATTGATCACAAGTTACACAGACTTATGTATGTAATATTTTTATGTAATAAATTGATTAACATATTCAATTCGTTTATATGGTTGTATATGAATAAAATACAAATTATTATAATCTCATCAATTCCCCATATTTTATTATGATTATTACATTAATCAGAGATTTATTTTCTAAAATACTATCCCATTGGTAACCCACACCAATAAGTGAGTTAATATATGTAATGTAAGGATTTATCATAAAGAGGAGCTTTATCGAGAACCCAGTTATCATGAAACCAACCAGGGTGATAGATATAATAATGGATAAATGTTAAATCACGACCCACATATGATTTAATGCATTTGTTTCCCCCAGTTTCAATGTTTATTTATCACTAATTGATATACTAAACAATTGATAAAACTCAAGATTATTTCAAATATTTATTTTTATTATAAGTTTGACATTATTTAATTATTCTCGTCACTCAATCGTAGACTATATATTATTTTATTTTAAATGCAACAACATTTTTGGAAGTCATAAACCATAGGTTCCATAATAATATATGATTTTTTCTAAAATAAGGATCCAAATTAATTAGTGAATGAAATGAAAAATTCAAATTGAAAACTAAAAATGGTTTTATATCATCAAGTGTAGAAAATTTGGACACATCGATCCATGCACTACGTGCATAATTACAATTCATGTCTCATTCTATCATCATACAGGAAGCTACAAATATAATATTTGTTGACCCTCTTCACCATCAGACCCACCACTAGTATCCCTATACGAAATAACAAGGACAAAAAAAATAATTATCCATGAAATAAAATAATTCCACCTTAATTTTCATCCTTCATCACCATAAATGAATAAATCGTCAAATATTTTACCTGAAAAACTTTAATCGAATCATGAAATTAGATAATAATCACACATTAAAAAGGTGTTTATATATCGTCATCATTGACAATGAAGAATGCCATCAGCCTCTATAACAATTTCATCATAAAAATATATAATATTTATGATGGAATCAATTAGTCCAAACATTGATACTATTGTATAAAAATGATAAATATAAATCCACTCTCACATCCTAATTAGGAAAACCCATAATAACTCCCACTATTGTTTCATGAAAAATACATAATCAAAATAATTTCATCATCATCATGGAAATAGGACTATAAAAACAATACTTTGAGCTAGAACATCCAATACCCAGCGCTGAGATAGTCTACAAAACATCCTAATAAAATTCATTGGAACTGATGTTGTAAACAAGAGATTTCCTTCATCTCTGGAAGGGGAATGGTATGACAGATTTGGTTGATGTTCTAAACATGACTGAAATAGTCGAGATGGATGAAACATAAATAATTAATAAGGGAGTAAAAATGATACATAATTATAAAGAATCTATCACAAAAACATATGGACAATAAATAAAATATACCACAATATTGAGATTCATGGGGGAAATATAATAGTAAATCATACTCAAGATTGAAATAGCATCACTGATCACATGTGTGAGGGGATAATCCATAACTAAGATAAATCAATAGATGATCTTGGAGAGAAATATGAAATCCACAATTTTTATTTGGGTGTTCACCTGATACATTAGATGATTCACTAAGGTCACATAAAGAAATTATTTCACCACAATGTTAAAGATATGAAAAAATAATTTTTTATCCAAATATAATTTTCTCAAAAATGATAAATTAAATTTATTAATTCTACATAATATTGATAAGTATGTGAATAATTAATTACAATTGATAATAAAATTAATATGTATTTTTGAATAAGTAAAAATAAATCCCTTAAAATCAATATTAATTTAGTAGTTACCTTCCATTTGTAGAGTTAGAAAATCATTACAGATCAAATTATTGGTTTGGACCTTGTTTGGACACACTTATTTATTGAGGAGTAATAATGAAAATGTTTGGATGAATTATACTATTTTTAATCAATGGTTTATTTATATAGAAATAAATTTATTAAATTGGATCAAAACATTGATTAAGTCCATGTTTTTAATCGAATGAGTGGCGGGTAATCTAAATATATATAAGAGTTGTGAGATAATGAAACCTGTAGGTAAATCATATGTAATTAAATTTAATAATTTGATATGTACACTATGTAGGATATTTCAATGGGAATTAATATTATTTAAATTTGAATATATAGGATACATGGTATTATAAAACCAATAGTTATAGATTTTGGGATTTGATTAAATAGTGGGAGACTAATTGATTAGATAAAAAATTAAATCAGTATTAGTAATCAAGATAAGTTTGAATAATTTACCATTTTTGTTAAAAATGAAAATATAATCCATTCAATCAATAAAATTGGTATTTTATAAAGAAAATTTCCTCACCATAATTAATATCCATGATTTTTATAGGAACATTAACAACATAGTAAAAAATATAATTTTATTTTTTATTTGTATTGTGCTCATCCTAATCATTCACAATAGGGTGATTATGGGTGTGAACTATTCAGATAAAGGGGAAATAATGAAGTTGTTGTGGACAATAATTTAATTATATTAGCATCTATGTTTGGATAGGAGGTGACTAAATATATAGACGTAGATACATACACCATGATAACTCGTCAATAAAACAAATAAATGAGGTGTGGGTGGAATACATAAAAATTAAATTTTCACTAAACATTACATTGATAAAATATAAGATTTATAATAAATTGTAATAATATTATGAATATGTTGATGTATATTTATTAATTAGAAATGTTGGGATTCAATAGGTATATAGAATAAAAAATTAATCTCTTGAAATCATCTTTACCATACAGGTTCTTTATATTATTTACAAATTATTGAATAAGTAATATGGGGAATTCTATAAGGAATACATTAAGAAGGATTTTTCATGATTATGAGGGTTAATGGTAATATGGTATATGACCTCTTATATTGATTTAAAATATGTAAAAGGTTAAAAATAGTATTCAATATTAATATTTAATGGCGTTTTCATAATGTTACACATGGAATACAATGTATCTTAATGAGAGAGATGAACAAAATGGTATCTACATTACATGTGGTAAAAAAGGTTTGTAGAGTAGGAATTATAATGAATTAAATAGGATACCAGTGTAATCATATTCTTCAAGTACATTCATCACAACATGTAAGAAAACTAATTATATTTTGTGTTATTAAATAAAATTTATGGCTCAGGTATTTGATTGCAAATACATGAACAAATGAAGATAACAAAATTACAGGGGTTAAAGTGAATATATAACATATTAAAGGGAATTTATTCATAAAATAGATATACATAAGAACTCTAATAATTCTAAGTGAAATGATTATTATAAAACTATTATAATATATATATATATATTTCTAAAAAATTATGATACGGAAAATTTATACAAATAAGGATATAATATTTCATATTTTAAATGAATGTGGTTATGGTATATCAAATTTAATTAATTTTTCTCAAAAATTTAATTTATTTATGTCCAATATGCATAATTAATGATTACTATATAACATAATACCTAGTTTTTGAGTGATAATTCTTTTTAATGTTTAAAAAAAACAAATCTATATCTACTTGTGAGTTTGTCTTTTTTGGATATATTAATCTTACCTATTTTTTAGGATTATTAATAAAATTTTAAAACAATGAAACTTTTTGAAATTAAATGTTTTACAATATAAAAACATCTATAAGAATTTATTCATGATACAAGAGAATTATTCTAAGAAGAATATAGAGTTTTATTCTTATACATCATGATATTACTTTATGATATTTTTTTAATGAGATATGGAGTGGTGAATATAGAAGTTAAAATATATATAATCCTATAAGATGATTATGTTGATATAGATTTATAATGGAAAAATATCAATGATAAAGCTTAATTTTAATTTCAAAAATTTAATTTCAAAATTTTCAAAAATATCAGTGTTTTTGATTTTAGAAAAGTAGTAAATAAAAATAAATTAACATAGTTATTTTTATAGTTGTTTATATATAAATGATCATAGACAACTCATCACCCCTATTATAAGCTAGGACTAATAAAACACACAATAACCACTATAATCGAATCATATAGTGGATTTTCTCCACTTGGATTCACAACTCATTTATAAATATTTCATCCCCTTAAAGGACTAAACCCAATCTGTATTTTTCCCACTTAGTGGCCCAACCCAAACGTCATACCATTTCTTACGTGGAAGAAAATCCCAATTCTTGACTTTTTCATGGCTGTCACAATTAGAAGGATTATTTTTCTACAAAATATCTTACTATTAATTAGTTTTTATGATACAAAAATTTCATAATTTTATTATAACAAAATTATCTTCAGTATTTCAGAATGTATTATTCGGAATGAATTTTCCATATAATGTTTATATAAGGGGTTAACATACATTGAGTAACATATTTGTTGTTTGGTAAAATATTTTATCATATGACCGTTGAATAACCTACTCTATATAATTAATATCATAATGTGTTTAATGTTTTTCTTGATACATATAATATTATAATAATAATAAAAAATTTCACTTTTTTAATAATCAAATTAAATTCCATTTTCAAAAGTTGAAAAAACTATCTTGAAAAAATTATCTTCATAATATATTATCCTATAAAATATAGAGGAGTTATTAGTGATTAGTATTGTATCAATGTCGATGATTTTTCTCGGATAATATTCAAAACATTTTATCAAACGATTTTGTTAAATGTTTTCTTATCTTATGAAGTATCATGTGATGTTTTCTGAAATTTAACATTACATCTAATTGAACATCATATAATTTATTAACCATATTTCAAGATTAATTTTCCAATATCTATGTCAGTAATTTGGTTTTTTAAAATAAAATTATAAAATGGATTATCAATTTAATGGAAAAATTAACTTCATAATCATTTGATATGCTATTAATGGAATGATCTGATGAAACAAATGATATGTAACATCATTGACACAAATGGAGATACTGTATTTTCAAATTCTATCCAACAAAGTGTTAAATTTTCAGATCATTTATAATTAATATTAACTAAATATTATGTTTAAAATGGGAAATAAAATTTTAATGTGTAACATCATGTTACAATTTCTACGTCTTGTTAAACCCCACACATGATCATGATATTGTTGAGTTTTTTTTGGGATGTATCAAGATAATTTTTTAAATTTATGTAAATTTTTAGGTTGTTAATGGTTGATAAATATTTTTTCAAACCCATATAAACTGTGGAAATGGGGTTTCCTATAGTAGGTACATGATTTTATAGATATTGCAACCACATAGAAGAAACCAAGAACCTAAAGGAAAATGAGAACACTACTAGGTCACATGATTTGTTAAACCATTAGGTCCATTCAAGGAAACCATGTATATGATATTTTTTAATTAGTACTAAAATTATAAAAATCCATAATCCACACTTGTATGAATCCAATGGGCATATACAACCCCATAACATTTTATCCTTCATTAGAATCTCTAAAGAGGTGATTGTGGCGCCTATGATCCTTTCTGAAATCAGATTGAATCTTGGAGAATAGATTTCAATCTATACCTATTATATTACCTCTTATCATTCTATATATCACTCTCTCTCCTATATCCACCCTGGAATGTTGTAGATCTCTATGTTGGCTGGAGGATCTATTCCCCATTTATTCATAACATGAATCAAGGTTGTATTCTTTTATTCATGTTTCAATCATTCTTCATTGGAATTCCCAAATAGGGGCCGACATTTTGAGATACCATCATCCTAGGGTAGATTGTTCCATTATTAGGGATAACATTTTTGAACATTGTTTTTTATTTATATTCAACTATTGATTATAATTCAATTGATTTGATAAATTTCATTCATTTTTAATATTGAAAACCCAATTATATTGATTTTGGATAATTGAATTTTTTTGGCCCAAAATTTTGAAACTACATCCAATTCCATTTAATTGGGGTGTGTTTGGGATATTTTTTGAAATTTATAAATTTTAAATTGATGAAGTTATATTATATAATAGTTTTGATGAAAATCATTATAATTTAAAATATTGAAATTTAATTTGTGAAATTTATTAGATTGAATTGATTTAAATGTTGTTTATGATGAATGTGGCATAATATTATTTTAATAGAACCCTTTTGGTTTTATCTTTGAAAAAGAAACAATTAAACTAAAAAATATTTTTTTTTGTTTTTAAATGGTAATTTGAATATAATAATTGGATGAATAGGAATAGTTTATTTTAAATTATTTTAAAATAAATTTCACATCTTTCTGTTTTTAGTGTAATTTCCAACATATTTAGTTAGTGAGTTATTCAGAAAACAATCAATGATTTACAATGCTCTAAAAAATAAATTCAGCACATCACTTCCTTGATGGGATAGTGATGAACTCTTTTTGAACAATGCCAAATAGACTTTTTTATACACATATTGATGTGTCACCATGAGTGTGAATATGTACCATAGACTTGAACTGTCATACACTTTGGATCTTGAACAAGTATCTCATTTTCTTTCTTTTTTTATTTTAAAAATCTATCATAGATTACGAAAAACATTATATTCATTCCTTATGAATTTATATAAACACTTTTAGATTAAATGTTTATTAATATATTTGGTTGATGAACTTCCTTCACATGAAATGTAAATCATGTACTGTTTAAATATGTTTTTTTAAAAATTTACATATTTATTTGGAAATATTAAATAATTATTTGGTTAATTAAATGACATAATATTATTATGTAATCCATTGTAATTCCCTATTGGGAATTTAAATTACACCTTACCTATGACTTATAGTGTTTTTATATTATACCATTTCAGGGTTTTTTAATGGTAATGTGCACTATGGAGGGGGTTCTAGTTTTTGATCCTCGGTCTTATGGAGTTTTGTCCACTGGGACATGAGTTGATATTGGAGATTTCATATACATTGTTATATTACATTGAGTGTGATTACCTCTTTCAGATTTGTTATATCTATCCCTTTTTATTTTTTCTTATATGAATGCAGAATTTTTTATATTTATTCTATTATGTTTGTTGAATACTTGCTCGAACATTCAATTTTTATGAATCCATTTGTTATTCACCAACTCATGGGGATCAGGAATTCACAATAGTCCTGGTTATGAATTTCTTAGTTATCTGGTTACCAGGGTACTTATGATGGTTTGGGACAATGTGTTATTAGAGCTCTAGGTTGTGAATGTTTTCATGATTTTAGTATGCATACTATAATGTTATCACGAATCATGAGGTTGTTTCCTTCGAGAGTATGCAAAACTCTCACCAAATTGATCTTTAAGTAACGATGTGGGGTTAGGTAATGACATAATGGAGAATAGTTGATTTGTTTTCACTTATTTTATTTGGATAGATTGAAATAAATTTATTTTTCTATCTATAGGGGTTTGCTTCCTTGGATTGTATTTCTCACTTTTTATCTAATCTATTAAATTTTTTATACTGATATTTTGTAGCATAATTCCTCTAAAAATATGTGAGAATCCGACAAAAGAGGAAGCTACTAATGATCCTCATCCAGTGAATCCTCTTATGGACCTGAGTCTGGTTGAGATGATAATTCACACTATCCATGACCTTGGATAGGAATTGCAACCCGTTCCTGGTTAGGCTCTGGTTTTGGATTATCAATGGAATTATTCGAGAAATAGTTCATAGGTGTTCCTTAACCATAATCCACTAGAATTAAAAGTATGAAACAATCATGAAGAGGCTAAGAAAAAGTTTATACAGATTTATAATTTTATTGGGTTATTCGAGACACCTAAAAAATAAAGATGAATTGTTCCTTCTTCATACTTGAGGCTATAAGAAAGAGATGGTGTTACATGATGGTGATAGAGATGGCACAAGAGATCCATGAGTGGAATTAATTCCTATATTTTCTTCACTAAGAATTTATATATATATATATTATGGTGTTGTGAAATGATATTGGGTTTTTAAAAATTGAGTTGGATGAAAATACCATGATAGAGTACCAAAACCATGTTTCTAATATTATGCAGTTTCACCTGAGATTGTATCAAATGAGAAGATGAAAACTAATAATTTGTGTTTAAGGAATGGTCATATATTAATTCGTAGGTTTATTTACCATATTATACATTTAATTACAATATAAGGGATAGAGCATTGTTTGTTGAAATTGACATGTTTGGAAATACATTGTTGATGAGAGTTCATTTTTCTCACTATTAAGGCTCTATAAATTGCTCTAAATTAAAGATGAGGCATTATTATTTTCATGGAGATTCTCAGAAACATGGTTTTCCTAGACCACATATAGTACCTCTTAGATTAACTTTTATATGATTCCATTGTGGAATGATGGATCATTATATATGGGTCTATAGGGAGGAACCCATGATATATTTCTCAGGAGGATGCTCTGGTAACCTGGGGATGTTTTTCTTTGCATATCCACTCCCCGTAATAGAACATTATCACCACCACTACAAAATAAATTGTGAAATCAAAACATTTATGATAAAATGGGTTCCAACCACATGTATCTTCAATAAATAATATACATGTGGTTTAATAGTCTCCAGAGGAAGTACATATGTGTCCAGTGAATGTGAGAGGTGTCTTTAATCTAGCTTAGTCATTATTGACTAATTAATTTGATACTATTGTATCTCATTCATTTATATATACCAATTTTTTCATCCTAATTAACCTATATATGGATAATTTTTTAAATATCTTGAATATTACTACACCCCTTGGAACGAAGCGGTAACATGGTCTCCATATTACTACATGGGTGTTCTCTCTATCAGATTTCATGAATTAGTTAGATTTTTCGGTTCTTATCATGAAACTGATGTATGTAATTTTCATAATTGATGGAAACATTTCCAATAAATCAATTATTGGTTTTTATCTTAGTTGGTTTTACTATACAACAACCAATGGATTTTTCCTGATATTTCAGAGATAGTGGGACCAGAGGTCGATTAGGACAAGACCTCCATATCTGGATTTAGGGAATGAAGTAATTTTTTCATTTGATCTAAATAGATAATCTATGAGCATTGATCTCCCTTCATTAATCACTCAGATTCGTGAAATTTTTCCTTTGAGGTCACAAGTATTCCAACGGAACAGGAGGTAGTTTTTTATATTTACTTGGTTGCTAGTATTGAACAAGAGTGTATTCCCTCTACACACATGGAAGTGGCTAATATGAATGTTTTGAATTCCCAATTGGAATAACTTTTAGAAACATTCATAGTACTATAGAGTGTCTATCCATTGGTTGTTCTAGTTCCCATTGCTAAAATTTATGAGGGTTCTCTTCCTCTTTGTGTGGATTATATAAAAATAAACCGGGATAAGATAATGATTAAAAATTCATATAAAATGGTTGATAATTATTTTGAAAAGTTTAATTGGGTGTTTTGGTTCTTGATTATTGATATTTGATCTTGTTACTATCTATCAGGGATACAATAATTTGAAATTCATAGAAACTTATTTAGGAGTAGGAATGGCCAATATGAGTACCCTTTTATTCCATTAGGTCAAACCAATGCTCTAATAGTATTTATTTCAATAATTATCATGATTTTCGAGGAGTATATTGATGCCTTCAGGTTATTCTGTTCGGATGAAATCATTGTTTACTCTATTTATGATGAAGATCATTCAAGTCATATTAGAGTAGTTTATGAATTGTTGTGAAACCAAAGACTATATTTCAATATAAATGTGATTAATGGATTTTTCAATTTAATTTTATTGTACGTGTAGTTTTAGAACAAGGTGGGTTTTTGGATCATTAATTGATGAATGTTGTAATGAAATGGTAGTAAATGTGAAATGTTTTTCATATTTATAGATTATTGTGTATAGTTTTGTATTGACTATGGTTAGTTATGGTATTCTAAAATATGAATTCTAAAATGACTTTTATAACTCGTAAGGTAGTATTGATTTCATGTGACTAAAATGTAATAAATCATTTTTTGAGATGAATAATATTTTGACTAATAAGACAATTTTTACTCTTCTAGTGGACGAGCATTACTATGTGGTATTCTATGACACATAAGGTTTGTGTTTGAACTATGTTCTTATGTATGGTGATCATTTAATTTCATACGACTCTAATTAGATTATGTCACATGAGAAGTAATACCCAAAAAATGTCATCGACCAATCATCTTTAATTCACACCCTTAGGATTTATAGAAATTACCTTTTTGGAGAATGTATTATCACGTTTTCAAATAATAAATATGATTATAAACCTCCGTTCTTCGTCATTTTAATTTTTGGATTATGGTATGCCAAATGTTATCGCCATGATGAGGAGGGATCAGACCACATGAACACGCCCGACCCTCCCCCTATGGTTCTTATTTTTTGACGATGGAGGTGGACCGCGAAGAAGCCGACGACACAGGGTCATCGGGTCGCCACAAGGGCGTGGCACCGCTGTGCCTCGTAGAGAACCGAGTCACGGCCATGCGGGCAGCAGAGGTGCCTGAGGAGCGAGGTGTCATCACACTGTTCTGGAAGGAAGAGCTGAGGCCAGGAGGGTCGTGGCATCTGGATGATGATAACGGCGTCGTCGCGCCGCACAGAGAAGCTGGAGGTCGTGGCCAGGCTGGGCCGCGGCATAGGCGGCGAGGTGCCGACGCGCCGTGCAGCGGCCAGAAAAACCGTGATGCCGTCGCACCTCGTTGGAGGAGTTAGGGGCGGCCGGCTGAGCCGGCCGCCATTGCGCACTATAGGGGGGACCCATCGGGTCCCGCGATTCATCAAACTGGTGCCTAACGCTAGTTCCTTCAGAAGCCAGGGGTGCCCCCCCCCCATGGCGTGCCCGACCGGCCGGGACGCCCTCGGGCCGGACCACTTGGGTCGGGATGCCCTAGAGCCGGACCACTCGAGTCGGGACACCCCTTCAGGATGGGCCTCCCCTCGGGCCAGGCCACTCCCTCGGACCGCGTCAGACCCCAGTCAGGGCCCGTTTAGACAGTTACACCGTTTCAGCCATATCTCGGGCTACGTGTGTCCGACCGACGAACCGTTTGGGGCGACTGAAAGCTCAGAGTGAGAATATTATATTGGTACACCCCTATTTAGGTTTGGATACAGTTTTAGTATAGTAGGGTTGGTTAGAAACTAAAAACCAACCGATCCCATGGATCGAAAATGTCAATAACTCAGAGACCGGGTGTCTGATTGATACATCGTCTGTCGCGTTAGAAACCTTATGACATAGTGGTACATTGGGTACTCCTTTGTGGAGTTTAGTGGATTTTGAGGTGTGGCCGATATCTCGAGGGCAGATTATACAGAACTCGAGCACACCGTGTGCGAGGAATCCAGTGGCTGATAAGGAGGTGGAGGATGGAGACAGATCATACGGAGGTCAACACTCAACGATCCTGTGTGGGTCAGCATATACCAATCCGGTGTTGGTCAGATCCTATGTGGGTCAGTGCTTAGCGATCTTATGTGGGTTAGTGCATACTGATCCTGTGTGGGTCAGATCCTGTGTGGGTAATTGCGGGAGTCAGTACCTATCGATCTTGTTTGGGTCAGACTCCGTATGATCAGCAGCAGTGCCTCTTGACAGAATAAGATGGTTTAGCTTCGCAACAAATCAACTGTACTTCTACAATTCTTCGTAGCACTTAGCGATAGGAGGAGTTCTCCAGAAACTATTCTTTCGATAATGAAAATCCTGGTTTTATCTAAGTCAATGAATTTCGTGTTTTCCTCATGATTGAGATGGGTTACTTAATAACTTAGGTATATGTATCGGAATATACATATGTAAGGGTTATCCGTTGATTTCGATACATTATGGTTATCCTTGTAGGATGTTGTGAGACCATTAGGGTCTTGGTGTCCCTTCTAAGAATCTTTATACTCACCTCTGTACAGTCTTTTCCCATACCTCGTTGTGTTTGATGCAGATGATGGATAACACTGACCAAGGCGTAGTGTACGGGGACTAGATGGTACCCGGAGGTGGACCTCACAACGAGTCGGTACCCAGAGGAGAGGGATGGACATGGAGCTCTTAGGAGGATATATTTACCTACCCATCAGGTAGGTTCCATGGTTGAAGATCCAGGAGCTTCTAGACAGCTTCCAGCTATTTGTCTTTTTATTTTCACATGTTTTGTCTTTTTCTTGTACTTTAATGTTGGGATTGTATTTCGGACCCTTTTTTCTTTCTAGCACATCTTTTGTATACAGTTTCTACTTAGTGTTTTTATTTCAGTTGTGTTCTCTATTGTGTGTGTTTACTTTTATAAAGGAAATGCATTCCCAGCTTTGGGATTTACGCCTTTGGTGCTAGTCACCAGCCCCTGGCCTATGGAAGGCGGGATTGGTGTAGTCACAAAACGGGTCTCAATGACGGGTCGTGACACCTTATATGTTATACATTATTTGTTTTGGAGAATATTTCAACTTTTCATCCTTATAAAATATAAGGAATATTTCATAATATAATCCTTAATAGAATTATTTTTATATTCATTAATTGGAGTAATTATATGATAAATAGATCTTAAACCCATTTAAATTTTAATTCTAATGGTTATTTTTTGTAATTAAAATTTTTACATTAAATTTCCTCTCTACAACTACTCAGGATTCTCACATATTTTTTAATTAAAATCAAACTTTTTTATTTACACAATTCAGAATCTTTTTCTTCAATGTACATTTTTTCTTAAAAAGGATTTCAAGAATGTTTTTTATAATATATAATGATTTAATAATGAATAATTTAACCATTTATAAATTTATTTGAAATAAATATTCATATCATCTTCTGAATGAGGTTCATTTTACCAATGGTATGAGCAAAATATTTATTTATTATTTTTAGTGTAGAAAATAATTTCCTGAATATCACATATATTATTTACTTAAAATATTAATTTTTTCTAATTATTTTTATATATGGAAATATCCATTGATTAATATTATTCTTTAATATCGATATAATCTAGAATTTCGATAATACATATTAATCTTGATATCCTAGTATCTTGTTTTCATGAAAATTTATAAGGAAAATATTAACATGACATAATCTTGTTTTCCAAATAGTAATTTTTATCCTTATTATGTATTGAATTTTTATTCATTTCATTCATACGATGTATGAGTTTTACATAGTAAGTGATAGGTGGGACCTATCATATCCAAATAAATTATCGATATATCTCACGAGGCAAACTAACATTGCAATTTTTCATACACAATTCAAATTTATTTATAATGTAATATCCAATGGACTTGTAGATATAATTATCATGATTATTATTGGGTATTCTATTTCTATTAAACTTGTTATTTATTTACATATGACTATTTATATATTTATTTATTCTATTTCTACATTCCCTATTTTTTATATTTATATTATGGAATATATGAATATCGTATATCTCATTAATATTATTCAGGGTTATCATATTCTATAACAGCTTCAACAATATAGTTTTCCATATTATGATTTTGAGATTTTATTAATTTATGTTTACCTTTAATTATGATTTTAGGGAGTGTTCAGTTAGTTATTTATGAAATTTAATAGATTAGATTTTATTTTTATCAATATAATTTTAATTTTAATATCATGTTATAAATTTAAATGTGAGAATAATATATGTATTTAGTCTCCAAATAATGGAAAATAATTTAATCCTTTCGGGTGAAATATCTGGGGTCTTGTTCCAATTTTGTACTGTTACCACCAAATTTAGGTTTTCCGAGTTGTTGTGTAACATTTACCTCTCTTAAATAAATTTGTAGATAAATATTAGGAGATTAATAATTTAATTTTCCACATTTTACAAAAACAATCCAATAACAAAGGTGAGAGAGTATACTGAATCACTATACCATATCATTGGGAGGGATGAGGATAAATTACCTTCATCAACCGTAATTTTTGAATTGTACTCTTTTGAAGTATTTTGGTGAAATAATTTTCCATTTTCTTTTTTTTTGAATATATTAATTATTCAACAATTTTAACTCCACATGATAATTATTGATGTTAAATTTTATATAAATTTTTATAGACAGCGAATATTGAACTATATTTATAGATGGACTAATATAAATATTAATACAAAATCATTTATGAAGTGGAAACATTACTTCTAAAAAGATATCTTCTAATCGAGATTTCATCCATATAAATTAGGTTGTATTTTAAAATAAAAATTTATATTATTCTTCATTAGTAATCATGTTTTATGGTATTTTTTTGATTGAGTATCTACAAGCACACCTTTAACTGATTAAAGAAAACAAAACCCCAAATATATCATTATAAAACTATATTAGAAGACAAATCTTTGTCGATACAGTCAAATAGATCATGTTTCCCCCTGGTTTCATAAATTATCACATTGTATTTTGTTCCTTTAATGTATCTGATAATTATCTTTTAATCTATAGAATAATAATCCTTTTGTTTACCTTGATTCCATGGACCACAGATGAAAACATAAAAAATATATTTTATTAACCATGTCATGTAAAGAAAACTATTCATAATATTCTATTATTATATTTAGTAAAATTATTTCCCATTCTTATAAAAATATTATTTGGTACCCACTGTGGTTGGCATCGAATCTCTTTTTGAATCCTCTATGTGAAAAATCATTATAAGATAATAAGAAAACATATTTTTTGAATGAAATACATAGTCATCATCCTAATAATATTATAATACTAAAATACAACTCATTTCAATATAAATTTTAATTTCAACATTATTATTCATTTACAAATAAAAATCATCTTATGATCGTTCATCAATTATATAAATTTTATCATATATATATGAATCATAAAAATTTCAGATACCTTGTTCTCATATATAATGTAGATATTATTGTACAATATTATAATAGTGAACATTAAATACTCATGAAAGTAATATAACATATGATATCATGTCATTTGATTTTGTTTTATCACATATAGATCCTTTTTAAACATGAATACATAAACTTAATATTCACTATGTAAAAAACCATTAGGTTTTGAAATATATATATTTTCCTCTAAATCTATACCAAGAAAGGTAAACATGATGTCCATTTAAAAAATTATAATCCAATTTTTCTATTATAGAATGAAATAACCTAATGGATCCTAGTATAGTGACTAGTTTGAAGCGATCATGAATATAAATTACATCAATCGATGAATAACCTTTGAAGACAATTTTTACGTGTTTCATACAACTTATTAGCTTTGATTAAAATTGATTTAAAACACCCAATTTGTTTTGAATTTCTTTTCATTCATGGTTACAAGGTCGAATGTCTGATTCCTCTCAATGTGATCTATTTCGTCATTCATAACATCCAACCATTATGGATTCTTTAAATATTCATTCATATCTATTCATTAAACATCATAAAATATTTAATGTTTTGTGTATGACATCAAATTTAATCTAGTTAAATCTATTATCCATGTTCTAAAAATATATTTTACACCTAATCATACTTTATCAGCCTTATATTAGTTGGATTCTTTCATTTTTCAAAACACTAATTATCTTAGTAATCATCATAAACTAGGAAATCAATTAAATTAACATAAATTTCATTAAATTAACTATGTAACTAAATTAAAATAAACTCATATAATCAAATATAGGTCCTTTTTCATTATATTTAAATTATTTCCCTGATTAGCCTAACACATATGAATTAGTTGATTCATTATTCAAACATCTTACTTTATTATATCAGTGGTATTCAATAAAATTTTGAGGATCACCCCAAAATAATTTTTTTATCTCCATTATACTCAATCATCAAAATACTTTCCCACATTATATTTAATATAAATTATAAAACAAAACCCATTAAATATTTAAAACATAGGTAATTATTAAAATTAATATTATATAGTGACATATATATGTTCATTGTATATAAAATATGATATCGATTTTGATTTTTACACAAATATCTTGTGTATAAATATAACAATAATTATCATGCAAGATATACATTGTATAAAATATCTCCAAAAAAAATTCTTTTAATAAATTTTGAACCACCATTTTATTATGGTGTATATAGTGAATTGAGATGATTATTTATATTTTTATTCTCATGATGTACTTAAAATGATCAACAATTTTGGTGTATACTTTTTTATTTGTGTTTCATTCATAGAAAACCCATAATCCTTTTAAACACAACTTTTGAATGTATTGGTCATTTAAGATCGATAATTCCAAAATTTGATATATTATGTGAGTAAATTAATAAATAAAGTAATGATAAAATATATCTATTTAATTTTTTCTTCCACATAGTATATTAAATTACTTAATGAATGATGTCGAATGTGTTAGTTTAATAAATCAATATATATATATGTTCAGAAAAAACAATATTTCTTTTTTTTTCATGTTTTTAAAATATATTTTCTTCATTTTTCAAAATTATAGAGATTAAAAATAATATTCACCATGTACTCATCCCTATGTTCTAATAGAAAATATGACGACCTCTTTATTCCTATAATTATTTTTCATCATTGATGCTTATGTATCCATCAATATGTGCATCATTGACATTAATGATGATTCCTCTTATAGCTAGTCATCCTATAAACATTCAGTAAAATTTCACTACATTTACAAAGAATCCAAAATTAGTAAATATCACTTTATTATCAACATAACTCCTTTAAGAAACACAAAAAATATTTTGTCACATACCGTTAATATATAAATTATATTATGTATTAATATTTTGTTTAATAAAAACTAATTATGTTAAATCCTTGATTTTAAGTAAGTTATGATATCTAAAGGTCTCTAATCAATTATTTATCATTAAAATATCTATTTGAAACTTTATAAATCCTATAATGTTTTAAGAATATCAAAAATCTAAAATCCATTAACATACACATTTTGATTCATAAAGTGAAACATCAACATTGAATTACTCTTCCTTACATTTTTTTCTTCACATAATAATTTTTTATTAGAATTAATAATAAATTGGGTACTAAATATTTTCATAAAATATTCATTTTTGTATTCCATTTTTTCACACCTTTATATGAATTATTCTAAATTTCAAAATTTATACTCATCTTTCTGACCCAAATTTTTTGTTTTCGTTATAAATTTTCATCATTGATTTGTTTAATAACCCATTGAACATTTCATCCCAGTATATATGGAATCAAATAAATATATAGAATTTAAATAAAATAATAACTTATTTATAAAACATACCCATTTAAAATATCATAAAGAAAATTACGGTTTACCTCTTAAAATTACATGATATGGATATGTTTAAGCATGATTTTATTTTTTTGTCATCAATTATATTTCTTTTTTAAAAAATTATTTTAGAATAAAATATATTTATTGTTTGACATATTATTATTTAAATCCTTCATTAAATTTATATTTTATTTTACTTTTACCTTTATTTATTATTCCGGTTATATTTTTTTTCCTATGAAGCACATTTGTTTCCACAAAAATGGTATTAATAAATTATATATTCTACTGATAAATTACCCTTATACTTGTAAGATCATTTTTACCCTTTATTTGTGATATTTTTTATTCAAATAGATACTACTAATTATGTTATTCACTAAAACTAATTTTGTCCTTCTTCAATTATATTTGAATATTTCTTGAATTGATTAAGAGATTAAGAATTATACTTATCATCATTTTCTCATCATTGATTAAATAAAATAGGAGAATTTCATAGTCCATCTCTATTTTATGGACACATTATTCAATATTATCATTTAAAATGATAAATTTATCTATATTCATCTTGAATATTTTAATATATTTTAGTAATAATTATTCTTATTTTGAATATATTAAACTTTTTTTTCTAAAATATTAATTTACATTCATAAAATGTTTTGATCCCTAATACTAACATTGAGGTACTTGAAGGAAACTGATTATTTATCACTTCAATATAGACCCTATTTTTGTATGATTATAACCTACAGATTCACATCATCTATTAGTAGTGAAATATTAATCAATATAATTATAAATCATTATTTTTAAAAAAAATAATACATAGAAATATTAGAATACACTTAATTTTCATAACAATAAATATCATTACCATAAAATATAAAAATTAAAAATTTGATCATAGAAATATTCTATATCATCCTTTTTTAATAAATAATTGATTGATCAAAATTTTTTATTTATACAATAGGGATCTCCTTATCCTATCATCCTCATATTCATAGGATACTTAAACATTCATCACTGAAAAAATATGTGAAAAAAATATAATGGATCCAAAAATTAAACCCTTTAGTTGAATCATTCCATTAAATTTTTAATTTCATCCACTCACACATATTTTCATAAGAGAGTCTATTTTCTCAAAATATTCATATACACCTTATTCTAGAGGGGAGAAACCAACTTTATCTTCTCTAAATTCATTATAATTTTATAAATGTCATAATATTTTTTAAGATAATTTTCTTACAATCATTTCATTTATTATTAAAAATAACCTCCATTTATATATCATATTCAATTAAAAATTTTATTTTATATAAAGGTTGTTTACCTAGATTATGTTCTTCAAGTGTCGTGACTTCTTTAAAAAATATTTCTTACAAATATTTTATAAAAATTAAATTAAACATATAATCCTCCATATTTTATTTAAAATTTTATAAGTATGATATGAATTTCATTTTCCCCTATAATGTAGTAATTAAATTTTTTATCAATATGAATCTTAATAATGTTATAAATTAATATAGATGTTTTTATTAGTTGACCATTGAATTTCCTTTATAAATATTCTCAAATTTATATCATATTACCATATCAACTTTGAAAAAATATAAAATGAGAAATTAATTTTTAAATGAGGAGAAGTATATGGTATTCTATGAAAAAAATAAGTTGCAATGTTCTTTATATAATTATATATTATAGAAGAAAAATCAAAATAATGGAAAAATATATCTGTTGTAACTTCTAATACATAATAACTGATAGACATCAACTAAGGCGATCTTCAGAAATGTTATACTTTTTATTCTAAATTATAGGGATCTACAAGAAGTTGAATAAATAATGTTTTAAAATAATATTAAATATATTATTAGCCAAACACATTATATAATGATCAGCTCATAAAAATAAAATAAACAATCATCTATAAAACTAACCAAATTATGATTCAAAATGAACAGTTCCCATGAAATCATTGAAACTTAAAATAGAAGGGGATTAATTGGTGACATAATTTTATTTTAATATTAGTTTATTAATCACCCTTCATTTCCATTTTTAATGAATCATTTATTACATTACAACATAGATAAAAACACATTCGCATCAGCAGAAAAATAATTTTTGTAAGGATCACAAATCAATTTGAGTTTTTAATTCCTTGAATGTTTTATATTAATATGAGTCCATAAATTTTACAATTTTCTTCAAGATAATTATTAAAAACTATGGTTTAAACAAAAAATCATGACACACAAAACTAGATCAAATATGTATAAGGCATATCCCAAAAATAAGATATACAGTATATATATTTTACAAGAAGAATTGCATAAATTGTTTCAAACAATCATCATGATTTCGAAGTTCCTATTCTTATTTTACGTTATATTCTAATTTTTTTTCATATTATTATACATACAAAAAAATACATTACTCTCTTCTTATATGCAATACATTAATCCAAAAATCAACACATCAACACTTCACCTTATCACCTGAAAAAATAAATTTTATATTTTATGAATCTTTTATTCACATTCCACTTAATACAATCCTTAATAATATTTTCACTTTGTAGTTGATAGTATATATAAAAAATTTGTATAAAATACAAGATATCAATATTAATATATGATTTAAAAACACATTTCTATATATTTACATATTAATTTAGAAATAAAAATTACTATACAAAATATCCTTAACATCTTGTTCATATACTCTTCTTAATAATATCTTTTACTTATTATCAGACTTCATGGATATTTATACAGCTAAAAAATTAGAAATAAAAAATTCTAATTTCCATTCCAATTTCCGATGATTAATTTATTTCAACTATTTATAAACTCATACCAATATAAAAATTATCCATTGGATGATTTTGAAAATTCAATATAACCACATATTAACATTTAAAACTCATTGGATAAACATTGATCCATTTTAATTCATCTAGATTAGATGATAATATTTAATAATTTTTTTATTAAATATACTGAATTTAAGGAATATCTAAAATGGTTCATTAGTCTAGACCTCTAAAAAATGAATCATAAACATATAAAAAACCTATTTTATTGTGAAATGGAATGTTATGAAAACTATTATTAATTATTATAAATATATTTATGTAACCATTACATAAAAATGGGTTTATCATTATGTTCTACTAGAATTTTTCATAAAACACTATATTTGATTTTTATGAAATTCATCTAGAAAAATTGACTCCAATAATTTTAATAATAACCGTTATATTTTATGGATAATTCTTCATAATTACCATTTGAAATGACGGAAATTGTAGCACTATTGAATATTAAATGGTTTAAAATATAAATTTTACTACGATTTTCAACATGGTATACATTTCATTTATGGAGGCTACATAAATAGAACTCCACAATTAATAATTATTATCATGGATTATATATCATGATGGGTGCCCTATGGGATGTTTCCCTAGTTTTCGGTGATAAAGTATAAAAAACATTGAAAGAACATGGTGGAAAAAAATAGAACACCCTTATAAAGAAGGTGTGTATGTAATGTATCTCGGTCCAAGTCAAAACTTTGGTATCAAAGGAGGATCACATCCAAGAGTTATGTGGAAATTCCTAGTTCGAGATTAATGATGCACAATAAGGATATTATTATCCATATAGGGTGAATGTGACACCCCATAAAGTCAAATTATTGAAATGAAAAAAAATTACTACATTGGTCAAAAAGGTATCCCCTTCTTTTGGGTAGCCTAAATGATTCAATAAAAAATGTTATGAATGCACAGTCTTGAGTAGTTATCCTGACGGGGGACATCCTGGGAGGTTTCAATGAGTGTGTGAGAGTAAGGAAAAAACAAAATGAAAGAAAATGTATTTAAATATGGGGTAATCTACTTGTCTACGAAACTATTTGAGCACATGTGTAGGACCCTAGTAGGAGTCCACATGTGTGTGTGGAAACTACTCATGCCTAGATGGTCCAGATCTAATGGGTAGTCTAAGGCAATGGGTAAATTCTATTATTCAGTCATAGTAGTATTAAAAACAACTATATTTATAAAAGTCCATTATACAACTGTTGTAAATTTATGTTTTTCCGTATAAATTATTTTTATGAAATCATATAATATCCATAATGAATAATTATTTTTTTATTTTTTTAATCTAGTATACTGAAATTACTCATATAAATTTAATCGGAGCCTTATATATTATTAATTTGATGATTTTCATAACCAATCTATTGAAATTTTGATAGTAAATTTGTATTTAAAAAATTTCATTACAAAATTATGCTTCATCAAAGAATCCTTCTGAATCTCTCAACATTTATTCATAACACTTCTAGAGAGAATTAATTAATTGAAAAGCATGAAATATTATTTATCTAAAATGAAACATGATACCTTTCATGTGTTTTAATATGATTTATGTATAATTAATAAAATTTATCACAATAAACATATAAACTTATTTCATCACAAAATTATTTTTCCCAAAAAAAATTCACAATTTTGGGGGATACATATACAACTCTATATCACAACAACCTCTTATTTTCTCTAAATAATTACTCAATGTTCACAACATGTCCAAAATAAATCTATTATTCTCAATGTATGATATATTTCAATTAGATTTTATATTTAGGGTGGTTGGGGTTATTTTGATAAATATATATTTTTATATTCTACATCATACATATGTTGGTCACTGAAGACTATAATATTGATTTTTGGTTTTGAGTGGGATGATTGTCTTACCATAATCCCATGCGGGAATATGGAAGTTAAAACTATGTAAACATTTTATAATTATATCCAACCCTAAAATGAAATATAAAATTTAACACATCATATAAGTAAACAATACACTATTGTCTATATATTTATCAATATCATTTGAAATTACGAGTATTCTCCAAAGGTCTCTCAATCAACCTTTTATTATTAAAAAACATAACTATAATATATCGCCTTATCACACTTACATTAAATTATTACACCCATACTTTAATCCTAAACCAAATCATCCACTAACATCTCATGAGACACTTTTTTTGACTTTATAAACATTAACATAAATTATAGTTAGACATAAAGGAACCAATAAATGAAAAATTCATTAACTACTAAATAAATATAAAGTTAAGGAATTAAAAAAAATACATCTAAATATCAATATAATGGAACCCCAAATGTTACTAGTTTATATTAAAAAATATATTATACGCACTAAAATGTAAATGGGATGATATAAGGGGATATACAATATGGGAAGGAAAAATATCAAAATAATTAATCAAACAATAGAATGCTTATCGCTAAGTGGTTATCCTAAATGTATTAGTAGAATAAAACATAAAAATTAATCGTATTCCCAATTATTATTTCCATAGCTAATCTAGATTATGGTTAAATATTTAATTACATAAAAAATAAACTAAACTAAAAATGATTTTATAAGAAAAGTTACCTAATAAAAAATAATACATATTTATTGGTTTATAATTTTTTACAAAAAAATTACATCTCTATTAATGGAACCCAATAATTTAATTTAATGTTTTTTGGCATATAATTATTTTTGGTGTTTAATGAGAAATTATGATTTACCCTTTAATTATTAATATATCATTACATTGAAAAAAAATTATAATGTAATATATCTTAATAAATACTAAATGTAATATGTAATCCTATTTCAAAAAATGAATTAAATAACTAAAAAATGTTTATATGATAAATGTTAGGAGAAAATCTACGTTTTATATAGAATTTTAAAATAAATGGTCTATCTATAATTATAAACATGATTTTTAATATTATCGTCTTTAACAATAAATTAATAAAACACAGAATAGAGTTATAGGAAACTTGAATGTATTGTATAATTATTGACAAAAAAATATTCTCAAAAATTTTAAATAATAATAAAATTCAATTTGGAAAAATAATTTCATGTCCTATCATTTAATTTATCTTTATAAAATATTATTTACATATTATTACAGGTTAAAAATGATTAAAAAATATATCATCTGTATAAATGACATGAAAACAAGTTGTGTTGGAAAACATACAATAAATAACCAGTGGTGATTGGGTTGTGACATAACAACTACAACGTAACACTGTATAATTAGTACATGAATATTAATAAGCCATGATAAATAATAATAATAAATAATTCATGTAATAAAATCCAAATTGACATAGGAATCTACTAACTATAAATAATATGTCATATACAATCTAAAAATTCATAAATTACAAAAAAAATTCATTATATAATTAAAAAATAATCAATATGTCACCTAATAAAATGTAGGAAAATTTATTTAGCCTTATTTACCCAAATCATAAGAGAATACTTTTACAAAAAATTATTTATCCATTATCATAAGGAATAACTTTTCAATAATCTATCCCAAAAAAAGGAAAATTGTATGAAATTTAAAAAATAAATGAAAATGAAGAATATGAGAAGTTGGTACATAGATATAATGTAAATATTATATAAATCACTATTTATTGTGATGATAATTAGGATAGAGTAGGAGGAAAAAGAAAGATAAAATCCACCTTCTTCATGAAATTAGAGAATACTGAGTTTGATTGACCCATATTAGGGTGATATATTTATTAAAACTTCATAAATGAATAATAAATAACCAAAAACCCTAATTCCCATAATCAACCATGTATTTTAACATAATGATATTTATAAATACATTTTATATTCTATAAATTGTATTTTATTGAAAACTTACATCACACATAACTGTGAATTTAAAAGAACCGTGATATATTAATAAAATATTTTGATTGAAATTTGAATGTTGAATAATAAATTTTATAAATTTTATTTTTTTAATATTAATAATCACATATTTGAAATTATGTATAAAATTATTTATAAAATGATATATATTGTAAAATAAGGATAGAATTTTTAGTAAAAGTATTTTATGCATCAAAAATGTGTTTTAATTAACATTAATAAGAAAATATTATATTTTATAACACATTTAGTAATATAATTTTTCTCAAAATAATATATTTTGTTAATAAATAATATAATATTTATCATTGGGGTAATTTTTTTTAATTTTATATCAAAAATATATTTCTCAAAAAATATTTTAAATAATAGTGATATTTATAAAACAATCAATTATTTTAGATGAAAATCCATAAAATTATTTTAATATAATTATAAATAAAAATGAAAAAAATTATTTGTAAATAATATAATTAAAATCATTTTAATAATCATTATACCTTCTTTTTTATATTTTGAATTTTTAGATTTTAATTGCAATATTCCAAAAAAAATCCTTACACTTTCTATTATTTTATGAAATTAATTTTCTCCATATCATGGAACAGTATTTTATAAAACTAATTCCATAATTTGAATAATAATAATTAGTAATATAAAATATGATAAACATATTTTTTGTCATTGTGAATAGTAACCATAGTAAATATTTGACACCATGGTTAAAGATGTAATATTTAGTTAAAATCATATAGTAAAAGATTAATATTTTATAACGCATTCTCTTATCCTATTATATGAGTGGTGTTCAACCAAAGGTATTATGAAGGTGTAATATTATTTATTTTAAATAATTCTATTTAATTTTGGAACCTAATGTTTACAATTAATAAGATAAGTTATATTTTATTCAAATTTAACACCATTTTTTGGTAATTGAATTTGATAGCATGGTTGGGAGATTTCATTTAGTACTGGATAAATCAAAAAGTTTAAAACTAGCATTATTTTTAATTAAAAAATACATAATAAAAATATTATTCACTAACAAAAAAGTAAAATCATTTTTACACATAAATTAAGCACAATCGTAAAAAATGTTTCTTGAATTTTTTGTTCTTATATAAAAAGTAATTTCTTAAAAAAATTAATTTAAACATGAAAAATTGGAATCAAAATTCTAATCAAAATTTTATGTTTTTTTATTTAGTATATATTACTTTTATTATATTATTATGTTATCATTGTAAAATTTATTCTTTCAAGGTGAATGTTAAATTTAGTTTAATATTGTAAAACTAGGATAAACAGTTTAAAACGTTTCCAATACTCATGTAATTTGGAATGAATGAATTTATTTCAACATATGATAAATTATATTAATTTTTGGGTTTCCATGAATCCACGTGGTTAGATTAAAATATATATATATATATATATATACAATTTAATATTTTAATCAATTCTAAAAGTACTCGTCCTTTTAATTATAAGAGGGAAACTCCTACCCTCACTTCTTGAAACTTTTTTGATAAATTTTCCTAAATAAAACTCTACCATAATTCCTATCTAATATCCCTATCCTTGTTATTTGTATTTTTATTACAAAAACTAAAATTATAGAATTTGATAGAATATCTAAAGGATTTATTTCAGTGTATTGTTAAGATCCTTAAACGAAAAATTTCATTTTAAATCATATTTTACCTTCACTAAATATATGTTTTCAACCATTAAATAATAAAATATATATAATAGATAAACAAAAAAAAATATTATGATATTAGAACCACCATTATACAACATCATTTTCATGAAATGGTAATTGAATGTATCACACATGCATACTTGTGGAAAACTACATCCACATAATGATACAATTAATTTTTAGTCACAATATTTATTGGAATGAAATTATGATGATTTTAGTGTTTATATTTGATATTAATGACATAATTTTTTAATTTTAATATCATGTCAACCATCTTACCCCCCCCCCCAATCCATTGATTTTTTTTTGGATTATGAGTATATATGGACTACTTCCTCCAATAATTGACGTAATTAATTTTACATTCCATCTTCAAATGGATAATAAAAAGGATTGAATTAAAAAAATCATCATATATTGGATATAATAATTTTTATTTCTTTTTTAATTATTAATCACCATTATTTCATTCAATACATTGAAATATGATAACATAATTCAAATGCACATAAAACTTATCATTTCTATGGTCAATGGAATTTATTTTATTATTGGTAAATTTTATGGATAATTCTAAGCACATATTTATTTATACATATTTTATTTTATTCCTAATTAAAAATAGGAATTATATGGACCTATAATCAATGTAGAAAGTCTAAAACAATAAAAATAAAGCATATGAGAAAAATGATGTACTCATCACCCGGAAAAGAGATTATTATAATGAATGTTTTATAAACTAGTGATAAATGTCTATAATTAAATAATATATATAATTATTTATGAGAAAGTGTCTATATAATATATTTATAAAAATAAAAATTTATCTAAGTATAGGTTCGACCAAATATGATTACATTTAGACATGAGGAAAAGGGTTATTTCTCAATCCCATCATATTTTGGGATTGTTTATATTTAACTCTAAACTGTTGGACTGATATGATAATTCTTGGATAAAACTAATATATATTATTCTATTGTGTTTGTTTCTATAAATTAACATTTTTTATTACATTCTCCATGCTCTATGAATTTAACATAAAAAAAATATTTTTTATGATAAACAGACTTTTCTTGACAACTCCTTTGTGAAGATTTTTCATCCATGTTAATATATTCCATAAATTCGTTTTAATAAATTTTTAAATATTATTAAATGAATGAATAAATATATTTTTCTAATTTTGAATTTCATAAAAAATATAAATAGAATATTCATTTTTTTGTATTGTAAACATGGTACTCTTTTCATCTAACAAAAAATATGAATAGAATTGTTATATTATTATAAACTGTATGACCATACATTCCCATTGTAAGAATCACCGATTTTCACGAATCATTATTTAAATTTTGAAAAGTTTTATTTATAATAAAATTTATTCCTTAATGTTTTGGATGTTTTTATATTTGGAAAATTTGATTTCAAAGTGAAAATAGAATTCTCATAAAAGATTTATTCCGTGATTTTGTTATAGTATTTTATTATACGTCAATATGATTTTATGAAACTTATTATATACATAGAATATAGTATAATGATATTATGCACTATATTCCACTTGATGGTTTATGATCAATTTTACTGGGGTATTTATTGACCTTTCATGTAATATTTTGAGATTTTGTGACATAGTTTTATATTAATAAATTTTATTCTTACATTAGCATACATTACTGAAAACACTATTTTCAAAAAATCTGAGATAAAATATTGAAATATTATTACTTAATGTGATATATAAACCCTACTATTTGGATTGTGATTAAAAAATAGTACTCTGTAAATTTTGATTGAAATTGGTTTACACATGTATAAAAATAATTCGTTGTTTATAAAATTGTTAGAAGTGAAAATAAAGATCATTTTATTGTAAAAGAAATATTAAAAAAAGATTTTACATATGAAATTATTTCATAATAAATTTAATTAATCATAATTGGTGAATTAATTTTATTAATTGTATATACTAAATATTATGTAAAATGTTTTAACATTCAATTAATGTTTTTTCTATCTATGGGATGAAAAGAAATCCATTTTCTGTTGAAAATAGATTTATCTATAGTGAGGATTCATTACTTCTTGTAAACTAATATTAAAATTTATTGGTTCCACTTCTAGATGATGAAAATTATAAATTCATTAAATATTTTCAATCAAGGCCCTCATTATTTAAAATATATATATATTATTTTTAGGTCATTGTGAATAGTAACCACTGTAAATATTCGTCATCGCAGTAAGGGTAAAATGGATAAAATATTGAACAAATTTTTTATAAGACTGTATATTTTCTCTAACAGTTTCATTAATCCCATTTTATAGTTTTAATATGTACAATTACATCAATTTCTTTAATATATTTCCAATTATTATATTTATTCATTAATTAAGTCTATTATATTATTTTAAGAAATTTATAAATACAAATTTTGACCCTCAGGAAGTTAATAACTATCAATTTTTTATTATAAGGATAAAAAGAGGATAATTTTATTATATAAATTTATTTTAAATATATGAATATTTCTTCATTGTAATTTATTTCTGTTTTTTTGTTTTTGATTGATTTCCATAATTGATTATGCAACACTGACATAATTTTTATTTTATTAATAGAAAAATAAAATAAATTGTTTTAAAAATATAAAAATTAGTATAATTTGGATGAATTATTATTTAACATTAATATAATATATAGATTAAAAAAATTATATATTTATTTATTTTTATATCAAAATACATTTTACCTATTTTTTTCAAATTCAAATTAAATGAGTATTTATAAAAATGATTGTATTAATATAATATAAATAAGTTTTTTTGTTAAATTTTTCAAAAATAATTTACATAATTTTATCGAACAACAAACTGTGGTATGGCTTATATTATCAACCATAGTCCATTAATTAGTGATTTTTTGTTTTAAGATAATAATCATGGCCTTTAAAGTAGAAACAACATTTATATTGTGGTAATTTTCAAAATGGGTAATGAGGGTTCAAAAGGTGGTAAGAGAGAAATAATAACCTAAAAATTTCCAAATTTTATTGGATGAAATTATTTCAACTAATGAGAATCATATACTTTAAAAATAGAAATTATGTTCCATGTGAATTTAAAAAGTAATTTATATTTTTATAATACTTTATGTCATTACAAAATTTCCCCAATCATCACCTATAAATGGAACTTCTTCTACTATCATATACAAATATTTTAGTCAATTTAACTCACTATATCCCTACCAAAATACATTACGTGATTATAAAAAAATGTCATAGTTCTTAGTTTCATTAAAACATACCATCCATTACATTATTAATGTATAAAACAGAGATAATCTATTAACAATGAGGTTGGACTCTTAATCAAGAATTTTACATATTATATTTTATTTTACCAAATATAAATATATTATATATATTCTTAAATGATTAAAATTAAATATATTTATTATTATTACTATTATTATTATGTAAAAACAATTTTCTATTTTCATCCAATCTTTTAGAAAATGATAACGTTGATCGAGCATTTATGAAGTCAACAACTCCGTGAAGCGATGTGATGGGATTTTTTCATTATTTTTACTAGGACTGTAATAAGGATATAAATATTTAACATATATGATATAACAATATATATAATGTGTAATTATTTTTTATTATTCATTTATTCCATCTATAAAAATGTGAATAAAATTTTCATGCGTTAGTATGAACTACCATCTCCATGAATGGCGTGTTAAATTTTTATATATATAAAATTTTTAGAATACTATATATATAATAAATAAATATGATATTTATGTCACTATTAATATTTTTTAGGTTATGTATATATGATCAAATAATGATGACTATAACTACTGAATCATAACATGCATGAGAAAAACATTTTTCAGAAAAGTGATTTTAATAACATATTTTTAATAAATGAATGATAAAATATTATAATTAAATCATATAAGTTATAATATATATGAGTATCTTGATGAAATAAATTTACAATAAATATATTTCAAATATAAATTATTTTTAGATCCATATGAAAAAGGATGAGACTAGATTTAAGGTATTTTTCTTTAACATTTACTTTTGTTAGACACATTTCATTTTCATCACTTATTTCATATATTTGGTATATATACTACTCATTAATTTAATTTATTTTTTTATCATCTAAATTTTTGGGATATAAATATCCATATAATGTTATTTATTTAATATGTTTTTATTAAAAAGATACCAAAGTGGTAAGAGGTATATGATTCAATCAAATTTTAATCATATTTATTTGTGGATTAAATTACATTAGAGGAATATTTATGTTCATTATTTGATAAATCACCTCAATGTTTCTTATAATATAGTTATTCATTCCGAATATGTGTAACACTAAAGTATTTTAAAAATAATTCCAAATAAATGAATCAACAGGTCTCTACATAATTTATTTTTTAATGAGATTGTTTGAATCTAGACATAAATAAATTTGGTCACCTCTACGATATGAATTTCAGACAATAGACATCTATGGTTTTTATTAGTAAGTTATTTGGACAGTAATATAACCAACTTGATTTTTAGATAATAGTAACATAACCTTATGAATAGTAATATAAATAGTAATACAACCCTTATGAATATTAAAATGTATTAATATTTCATTTTCATAGGGTTATATCATAATGAGATATTGATTAATTTTTCAAGGTGATATATAATTAGTTATAGTTTTAAAATAATTTTTTTAATAAATTATTATATTAATTAAATATTAAATTAATAATATATACAAATTTATTTTCAAAAAATCGAGTTCATTTTTTAATTCTACATGTCTATTAATGTTTATAGTGAAAATTTGGGATTTTTTTGAGATACTTGAAACTTTAGTGAATAGTTAAATTCGATAATTTACGAAAAAAGTTAAATAAAGGATTTTTTTCACCATGCTAGAGACAAGGATGATGTCAATTTCTATTATGTTGAAATAAAATTCTATTTTTACTAATTTTGTTCATATGAATCAAGACTATTCATTTTCTACAAAAATAATATTAAACTAATGATTAAAATAATGAAAATCCCCTCCTCTGCTCCATTGTAAATACCACCCTCACGACCTCTTCCCCTCACACCTCTCAAGAATTAAGAATTGTGTAAATTAATCCCCAAACCCATCCCAAGTCTATTCCTTAGATAACATACCTTCCAGTCTCACCAAATGGCCAATACCAAAGGCCTTAATGAGGATCTCAAGTAGAAGAGGTCAATAGGTAAAAATCCTATTACATTTTGTTTCATTTTCTTTTAAATTATTTTATTTTAATTATAATAACTCACCACTACTTATCTAAGAGGAATTAAAGCTCCAAAATGTTATATATTCTACATTTAATCATATTTATGGATAAATTAATCAACTTTTTACTTCCCCTTGCTCTCTTATTCTAAAAACAAAATCACATTCTACAATGTGTCGATTTACCAAAATCATGGATGATGTGTTTTCAATTTCGTTTTATTCTTTAAAATATGTCGGTAAAACCATTTTAGTGGTTGATACGGATTTAAAGTGTAGGTTTTAAAATATATTATGTTATGTAATTAATTTATATTAATAATATTAATGTTATATGGTGAATCATGTTTGTGATTATCGATGAACCTCCAAAATAATCTAAACGAATATCAATAATGAATTATCTAATGATTTATCCTTATACCATATACAAAAAATTATCTATGGAATCATTAAATATTGTGGAAACATATTAATAACAACTCATTTCACTTCTAGTTATTTTCTTTCTTTCGACATTAATATTCATTTCAAACCAACCATGGAAACCATGTAAAGAACAAACTCGAAGCAATGTAAATAATGAAATATTATTATTCAATTGGTGGAATGATGTTTTAAAATAATCATACACAGTCTTATAAAAATTAATATTTATATCTAAAGTAATAATAAAACTATTTTAATCCTTATAAAATAGGGTTAAACACATTTTAATTTAGGTTAACCATAAGTAAGGGAATTATTTACCTATTTCTATTCATTAGGTTAACCTTCTATATCATTAATTATTTGATATTTAAATTATTTTCATAATTAATTTCATTTATATTAAGATTTATTATATTAATTTACAATTTATATACATAATCCTTTCAAAATATTAATTATCTCATTAGTAATAAGATATTTGTAAGGGACTTACTTTTTAAAATCCCCTTTTAAAATTTGAAATAAAAAAATTAAAATTAAATGTTTTTTAGATATTCATGTATTATTACTATGTTTTGGATCCTGAAAGATTTTTATGTAGAAGGTTAGAATATATATATCCCTATAATAAATTATGTTTCTTTTGTTAGAAGTTGGACATATGGTTATTGAAATTGTAACTGTGATGGTTACACCAATAGGTTGTCGTGATGGTTACATTGTCAGGTAGTTGTGAAGGTTAAAACTCAAAAGGTTTCTATAACTTATGTAATATAAGTATGTAATTCCGCAAGATAACATTAAAATTTTATGTATGTTGTTTATCATTTTATTTAAATATCATATTTTAAAAATTAAGTATTTATAGTTGAGAAAATAGTCTTTATAGAAAGGATTTCACATGTTTTTAAGTATTCATGGAATTATGGTTTCATTCCTTTTTTATATACCTTAATGAGATTTTTCTTCTCATACTATGATTCTAAATATTTTTCACGGTTTATAAGGATTTTTAATAGAAAAAATAAGGTCATGTTAATTGTTTTTATGATTTCACAAAGAACTCACATTGTTATTTTTTTGTAATATTTTTCTTGTTTTGGTTGAAATGGATATTGGTTTAATGTTCCCCACATTTAATTATTGTAGATTGAAATGTATGATTTATTACCTTAAATTATAAAACAGTAATACCAAAATATTATTGGGAATTTAATGAAGTTAAATATAGCTGAGTTAGCTTAATTATGTAATGTTTAAGGCGGATTCTTATAATATTTGTTATAGTTTCATTTTAACCAATTTAATTTATCGAAAACCATAATATTCATTTTAATCAAAATTAGACATTACATATACCTTTTGTATAATATCATTTTTATTCCCAGACCAATTTTTTAAAAAAAATTTATTTATTTTTTATAATTATTATATGAATTTTGAAATAATTTTTAATTATGAGCGTGCTTTTATTTAAAAATATATATATATAATATTATTTTTATAACATGGAATTTGATTTTAATTTTTATCATAAATGTAATAGGATACATTTTTAAAATTTTTTCACCATGAAAAAACATTCTACCTTCGTGAACAATAAATATTTGAAGCATCCTTTATAACATTGAAATTTTAATTTTTTTAAAAAAATATATTCTATAAAAAGCTGAATATTTTTAAATTTTAAATAAGTTATTTCAAAATGAGAAAGGTATTTTTTTAGAAATATTTACAACGATATTTTAATGGAATTTCTAGCTTTCTCAACACCATAGAAGTTAAATATCATTTAATGGATATATAATATAATGATACCAAACTTAATATTTATTTTTTTGGATTTATGAATATGATGGTGAGATTTTAGGAAACCCTTTTATTTTTTAGGGGATATATAGTGATGAAATGAAAAAATGTTTATAGATCTCAATTCCATATCATGGTTGATTTATTATTATAAGATGAATGTTTTATTAACTTGTTGTAAACATATGTGTGGTAATAATTATGTGATGGGTGGGTCTAAAATTATATATACCTTAAATAAATTTGGTAATGTTTTATAACTCATGAAATAAATATTGGATCTAGGTTTATTCTCATGATTCACTATGGTAAATATATTGGGATTATTGATCCACAATTGGTGGAATTTTCTTATGAATGATCCATTATAATATGGGAAATAGGTGTTGATTCTTGATAAATTATGATTTTATTATCCATTATGTTATCCTTTTCATATGAAATGGTTTCTATACCTTTTATGGGACCATATTTATAAAAATTGTTTTATTAAGATGATTTTAATTTATTGTTCCTGACTGATTCATGATGATTCCTAAATGTTGGGATTCATTTCTTTTAGAAATTATAATTTTTTTATTTGATTAATCATTTTAATGTTATATGGGATTTATGTATGAAATATTGATGTTATCCTCATTATTTATGTCATTATTAAATTATTTCATTTTATCGTAGATTTATATCTCTAACAATTTCCCTTACTATGAATCTTACCTAACACTTTTTTTTGTTTCCTTTCCTTATGTTATATAAAATAATTTAATGTATGTTATTTTAAATTTTGTAAAAAGTGAAAATTATGTTATAAAGGATGATAAAAATGTATAAAAATAAAATTTTAATGAATCGAGTGTCTAAAGATAATAAACCATTATAGTTATATATTATATTGTAATGTTATGTATTTAATATTCAACTTAAAAGATATAAAATATTTTATGGAAATATTTTATCATTATAGTCGATATGAGAGTAGGGATCATTAAAAATTTGGAGATTTGGATTAGAGAATATTAGTGATAATGTTGGGGATAATTCTTTTAATGTATAAAATTCTTTAGGTTTGTTATTAACCTTAGTTAATTCAGGTTTGACATAAGGATCCATTTTTTCAGAAAATGTTTCTTGATTTTGACATCATATGAATGATTTTCCAAGATTATGTTATTTATTGCACTAATTATCGATGAATTATGGTAAAAAATCCCATTTTGGTTTTAGTATGAGCTTGAAGATAGAATTATGAAACTGTGGGGGAAAACGTTTTGTTAAAATATTGAATTACCATATTTTAGATCAGCTACTTTAATTCCTTTATATCATGGGAATATATAGGACATTATATTAAATTTCTAAAATATTTCATGTTGAGCTAGTCCTGAAAAAAATATATATAATGATAGTCATATCTCAATACTACATTTATTTTCTAATTGTAGTTTATAGGACCCTATTTCCACACAAAAATTACTCTCCCTTTTGATGGATTTGATGTAATGATTTTTAGGGATTGTATTTCTTAATTTGGATGCCTAATTATTTTTTGAGTTAGGGATGTCACATTTCATACTCTTAATGAAGAGAATATTGTTTATTTGAGTGATGAGGATTTCATACTTCAAATTGAAATTAAATCAATATTTTTCTGATAAATAGATATCTATAATGGTTTCTATCCCATATGGTTAGTAAAAAAACAACATTGAGGATACAATAATTCGATAAAATTTCATTTTTCTCATTCCATAAGGTTTCCCTAGTTTCCACCGAATTGTAATATTGAGATTTCAATTTAACAAATAACATGTTCTCAGCCAATTTTAATGAATCCTTATATAATTTACCGAATTTAGTATTAAGGATCAAATAAGAAACTAAAAGATAATTATAATAAAGTATTCAAATCACATATTTCATTACCATGATGTTCTATTATTATTTTTTTGAAGAATTTTTTTTCAATGAATCTTTACATTGAAGATCATGATAATAATAGTTTTTCTATCATGAAAAACTATCATATTAAACGTATGGATGAAATTATTTAGTAATTCTGTTGAAATAAACTATTTCCCAAGATTATCCTTCATCATTAATAGTATCAAATAAGGGCCATAAAATAGGATATACCCAATAATGAATTTTTTAGAAGATATAGAAATTATTAATTTATTGTTTTTCTATTTGGCCAAATTAATCCCACACTATATTAATGGATTTAATTAATATGTTTTTTATATATTATCTTGATATGTATGTGGTAGTATTTCTAAATGATATTCTTATATTTTAAAAGATAAAAGTATAATGTAAATATTGTATGAGAAATGTGATAATGATATTAAATAAGGATAATATTTGTGAAAAAATTACTATGTGAGATATTTTTATATAAACAAGTTTCATTCTTAGGACTTATAATATCCTGTTAGGGTATATTAGTGGATTATCCAAAGACCTATACTATAGAGAAATTTACAACACCATGAGTTGTAGACAAAATCTATGTCTTTTACGTGATAAGTGGATATATGTGTTCTCTTTAGATATATTTCCCATAAATATATATATATATATATAATATCAATATGATTTATATTTATATTATGATTGAATGAATATATGATACATGTATTCATTAGAAAAAAAGTGCTTAATTTTAGGTTTAACAAATATTTTAAAAATATTTTAACCAAAAAAATCTAAATAATTATTTATGTAAAATGATCATAATCAGATATGTCCCTCAGTCCTACTATATCATCATATTGAAATTAGATTGGTTTTGATAAAATTGGAGTGTGAAAAATATAATCATAATAGATTATTTCTAATCAGAGTAGTCAAATAACATTCAGGATATGCATGATTAGTTTGGATTTTCATATACTTGTAATAGGTCTGGTCATTTAATTTATATATTATTTATCATAATTAGAGTTGTTACGATAAAACTAATAACATGAATTCCCATTATAATTGAAACACTTTTTATTATAATGTAAATGAATTAAAAAAATATAAGAAAGACTTATACCTATTAGAATATGAATATATCTCCCTAAAACATAATACTAAGGTATCCAAAAACCCTAGATAAATATATCATTTATTTTATACTTACAAGGATGTATTTAATTACATACCATTGAAATCCATTGATATGATGATTGGATTATATATCTACCCATACAAAACCACCCTTGATCTGATGGATTGTATTTGTAATATTTTCCATCTATTACCCTGATAATGTTGATCGTATTTATATAATTTTGAACTCAAAATCCATGAATCATATTCAGAAAATATGACATTTATAATTATTAAAAAATCATAAGAAGAAAAAAAGAAAAGGTTTCATTAATAAGGGAATTAAATAATAAAATTGAAATTTATTTGAATAAGATGTTCATGCATTCATGTCATCATATATTTTTTGAGAAAAATATAATCAATCGGTAAAAAATTCCCCAGATGAAAATTTAGTCATAGGAAAATTTAAAATAGTCATATTTCCTTACCAATGGTAATATATATCCAAGTTTGATGTAATGACTAGGACAATTTGCACATAAACAATTATGTAATTTTAAAAAATATGATTTCATTTTGTTTTAAACCATAATAATGTAATAGGAAATCCATTATGATATAAATTAGTTTTATGTAGTTAGAATTATATCATAGGTAGTCCAAGGGGCTTTCTTATAGATCTCAATACAATAATCCTTTTGAGTGTGAATGATATGTTTATCAGTTCTGATATAAGGCCTATTATAAAGGCATTCATGGTATGAAGGCATTTCAAAGAGTCTTAAATCCGATCATATAAAGGAGAGCCAAAAGTTTTTCGGATCCATACCAATTATTATAATAATTATTTATATATTTAATTTAAATTCATGAATATGTTTAAATGTATTCTATATTTGGTAAGATTCATTTTTTTGGAAAAATGATCTAAAAACATTCGACATAATTTTTTTTAATAAAGTAATTTTTGAAATAGTTTTTTATTTTGAACCCTCAGGAATTATAATGATCTTAAGAAAACCATTCGACTAAAAAATTTACCTTCTAATGGAAAAAACAAACCCTAATATTAAATATGAAATAACATTGACAATCATATATTCCATTACCATTAATGTAATTCATATGCATAATTATAAATTTACCCTTATCTCCTCCTTATTTTATAATAAATACTAATATATTGATTAAAAAAACTAACTCTTTATTAGTACAATAACACTCTATATGGGCCATATTCTATTTTTTATTGATATTTATATCCCTTTTTATAAATCACCCTTACAAATGTTTCCATCACTATTAATTAAATCATCTCCCCATTATATAAAAGTCTCCCAATTTGTGATTTTCATAAATAATGGAGATAAATCAGTGGTTTATAGAAAAGGATTGGAAAAAAATATATGTAACAAAATAAAAACAAAATTGATCATATAAATTAAATAAAAAATAGTTTAAATAATAATAATATTCTATTATTCAAACTATTAATAAGGAAATGAATACTTCATTCATTGATAAACAGTTAAACAAAAAATAATACAATAGTTCATGTGGGAAAGATTTAATAATTATTCTTCATATAGGATCCCACAATTGTATTAATATTTTTGATTATTTTCTTTATTCTATGAGTACTTCTATCACAAAACCCTTGGACTAGTTTTACACTTCTTATAATCGAAAACTTTTTTATTGAATATGGTATTCTTTAAGCATTTCTCTATTATTAATTATCAAGACATCAATTTCTTTCATATAAAATTTCACTCATGCTACTTACATTTTAAAATAAATAATATTTATGTTAAATTTTTGTACTTATTATGTCCCACAATCTATAATATTATTGAACATTAAAACAAAAAATACCCTATATACCATGATTTTAGAAAAATCATTAAATTCTTGTGATGATTTGTCTTTTTTATTCAACTATTATATGGATTATTCATGTGTTTGGATATCATCATGAATGTTATGAGAGAAGTTCATGACATTGTTAATGTTTTTCTTATGATAATAGTGAATTTATTAAAAAAATTGATCTCAACCTCATTCTAAATTACAATACAAGACAACACTTGGACTGACACTAATTTCAAAATATGATTTCCATTAACTAATTCATCATTATCTTCTACTCAATGAATGTATTTAATTGTTTCTCCAGGTATTTGTAAATCATGAACAATATAATGAATTATTTTCACTAACATATTATTCACTGGATCAGATATTTCAATCCCATGATATTGTAGAAGAGAGGCTCTGACATCTATTTCGTTTATTTTTTTTCCTTTTTTCATCATTCTTTGGTAGTTTCTTTTTAACTCATTCTCTAACCATCTTTAAATCATAAATTTGAATGATACTATCATTATTTATTTAATCGTATTTATTTCCACCTTCTTCTATTTTTTAAATATAGTAATTTTCATCCTTTATGGATAAAGATCAGGCAGCATTGATTGAATGAGGATTTTTATACTAGGGTTATTTGGATTTTTTTGGGATTTAATCTGGTGTTTATCTCCAATGATGAATCTTGTAATGTTCTTATGTAAAACATATTGAACCTGAAATCATCATATTTCTCTATATTTTTATTCTCATTATGTTCATCCTATTCATGTCCATCAAGTATCAAAATTTAAAATCCTTATTTTCATCATATTCTTCTCCTTCTTCTTATTCATCATCCTCTCTTGATTCATCATATTCCCTATAATTTATTTATTGAAATAGTGATTATTTGAATAACACATCAATTACAGTACCACCTTGTTTAATTTAATTTTGAAACACCTCAATGAGACGTGACCCATATCTTTTGTAACCATTATCGATTTGTGTGGAATTTTATGGTTTATTATGTGATTATGATGATACTGATTCATTATAAATGAAAAAATATGTCACTTTTCCTTTGATAATGGGAATATCGTAATGCAAAATATTGGATTCATGAAATGAAAATTTGAAATATACATTTTAGGAAGGTAAAAATAATTTACATGAGGTTACTTACATACCATTCAAATAAGGTTTTACCATTCGTTCACTTTGATGTTTATTTGTTTTTTTAATTTTGTTGGATTATTTTTCATGAGTTTTGGAATCATTTAACATTATAGAAATTGATTTATTTAGGTTGATTCTAAACTGATGATTTATTATTTCTTTCAGCCTTTTTTCTCCAATATGCAGCTACTACATCAAGATCCATCTTTTATTTATTTACTTTTTTATGTGAGGATTTTTACCTTTTCTTTCTAATCATTTTCTACCCTACTCATATTTCTTTCTCATCGTCTTCTCACAAATATGTTCATATTGATCAAAATTATTCTTTTTATTTTGAAAAATTTTCTTTGGGTTATTATATCATTCTTCTTATGTAGTGGTCACATATCACTTGTAAGTAATTATTTATATTTCAAAATAAAATTAACAAATTATTCTATTGATATTATTCAATAATGAGAAGTGTTTTCATCTTTATTGATTTGTCTTATTTTCTATATTTTACAAATTCATAAATTCAAGATAAATTTTTTTTATCACAATAAGGAAAACAATAATCTAGGACATAATTGAACCAGATATTTTTATTCTAATTGTATGAAAAAATGTATTCCATTAAATATATATTTCTCATATTTACTATGAATTAAAAAACAAATTAATTTGTAATTTTAGGAAATTAAGATCATATTACCTCTTTATTAAGAAGTTGGATAGAAGGATTCTACAACGAATGGATTTATAAGAAAAAATAGGATTTTATAAAATACATCTGATATATGTCTCTATATATTGTGATGAAAATATTTATTTTCCATCATAAACATAAAAATACCTGGATTTATAAAACATTCCCACAAAATCATGAAGTACTATTTTCTGATCAACATCAGGATTTTTTACACACAAATATTTCCATTATAATTTGTAGAGAATTATTCAGAATCAAATCATTCTCATCAGAAAAGGATATACTGACCAACCATTATATAAAGACAAACAACTCCTCATATTCCTATTCTAGGGGAATCATATTTGAGGCATATGATTTCGATTCTGACATTATTACTAGATATTTGTTTACATGATGATTTTGAATGAGGTAGCTATTCGGCTCGTGGAGGAAGATATTTCTCATGTGGGATATGGTATCCCCCCTTTATATAGGGGACTCAAACAATAGTTAATATTAAAAATTTACATGAATGTCAAGGACATGAACTTATATTATTTAACCATTGATATTTATAAAATAATATGTTTGCTATAATTTGAACTACTAAATAATGAAAAAAATTTATCATATTTTATGTGAAAAAGATTTGATATTTTTTTTAAAAAAAAATAAATCTAAATTAATTTTTAGCAACAGCCAAGAAAAATAATTTATTGATATAAAAAAAATTATAATATTAGAAAAATAAATTTTGGATTTGGGGTGTGTCATCGATATTAAAAATTATATCTTCTTTAAATTTTTTAAAAAATTCGATAGAAACAAAATAAAATAGTTTTAAGAATAAAATTCAATGTAAATTTGTTTAATGAAAACATTAATTAGTTTTTAGAAGTAAAAATAGAATATGAATCACTAAACTCGTTAAAAATTTTCTATTTTGATTATCAATAAATTTAAAATGGGTCTACATAATTAATAATGTTTTTTGAGTATGACTCTCCATTTAAGGATTATGATTTTGATGAAAAATTTGTGTCATGAAAACCAATTTTGATATGTTTTTTAAAAAATATTTTTTTATAAAAAGCAATACATTGGAAAAAAAATTCTCCCACGATGAAAATGATTAACTCAATGTCTTTAGATGGGTAATATTTTAAGTGGATATGAATAATAATTTTACACTAATCCTACAAATATTTTTTAATGTATTCAAATCTATCGAAAGATATTAGTTTTTTGAAAATAAAATCATGTTGTTCTAGAATTATAATTAACTATAAAATGATATTTTTTGTGAGATACCTAATAAAGTTATTCATATTATCTATACATTTTTATAGGGGATAACATTCATGGTTATTAAATAAAAAATCACACTAGTGTTATAAAATTTGTTTGAGTTTTTGTAAAACTGAATACATAATCATGGAGTGTTTGTTTCATCCACTATAATTGTGCACAACAACTTCTATCCACCACATATTTTTTTCAGCAGTGGAATGTGATACTGAGTGCCTTTTCATACAAGATCAATGAAACAATTAATCTCCTTAGTATTTTCATGTTTTGGATTTTTTTTCTGTCTATTATACAACCACTAAATTCAACATCTAAAAAACCTTTTTATTCATAATCATTTAAATAAGAATAGACGTTTCCAAAATCTATAGTTTCCATTAGAGAACTGAAATTAAATTTATTGGTATTAATTTGGATTTTATTGGTTTTATATTTTTTCATACACAAAATATTCTAAAAAATTAAATCTGGATGACTTTTTTCTAGTAATGTAAACATTATATCACACAAATTTATGTTTTCTGATCTACTGGATATTATGACACATCAAGATCATGTGTATTTGAAGTACCGAAGAAAGTACTAATAATTTTATTTTTATCATATCCATAATTTTCATGAAGTTCATTTATAAAACTATGTTGATATATAATTTTTTTTGTTGGGAAATTTGACAACCTAAAAAGTTTGTTAACTCACCCATAATACTCATCAAAAACTAATATTTTATAATATATAAAAAAATTGTTAATGATTTTTCATTTGAACTAAGTACAATTTAATAAAAATAGATTTTAAAATAATAATTTTTTATTAATATTAATTATAAAAAGAGTTGTATTTGTGGTTCTGATAATAGAATTGTTTTGTAATAAAAAATCCTATTAAACTATCAATCCATGCTCTAGGGGATTGTTTTTCTATATATAATGATTTGGAAAATTTATAGAAATGATCTTGATGATTTTAATTTTAGAACAAGGATTTTTTCCATTAAAATATTCCTCTAATTCATACCTATTAATGTGTAAACACAAAACACAAATTTGAAGAATATTGAAATTAATGAAGCTAGAAATATAGTGGTTTGAGAATAACATATATTTTAGATTGTGGTGCATATGATTCTTGACAGTATATTCCATTATGTTGGTTATAACCCCTATCATTAGGTATATCTTATTTTGAATGACTATGCCATTTTCATCACATTTTTTATGTAAACCCAGTTTACTCTAATAAATGATGTTTCTATATGTCATTTAACTAGGGATTAGACTATATACATCTAAATTTCATTTAGATCAACATGTATTTCCATAATATAATCCTAATCAACTAAAACCTCATCAAGATTAATAAATTCAAATTTTGAATGGAATTATAGACGTTTAATTTCATACCTTATAGAACATATAGTGCTAACAGCTTGATCAACGTCTCCAGTGATAGTATCACTAGGGTGTTTCTTAAGAAGAAAAATGATTTTTGGGGTTTTATGAAGACCATTCATCAAAATATGGTGGAAAATATTCTTAGGAAAATATATTAGAATTTATTTCATGAATAATTTCCATGAAAAGATAAATTTATACCAAATGATGAAAATAATTATTTGAATACACATACGAGGAGGATGTTGGTTGGGTTTGTTTGAAGACATAAGGGTAAGATTCATTAAACATAACGTATAATCATTCCTTAACATTACATGATTGTTTATTAAAAACAATATATTCTGTAGATGTAGTGGAATAACGTAAAAAAATTCCATCATCAGATTTGGGAGAGAATTTATGTCGATTATATTAATATTTTAGTATGAATACCATACAAAATAAAACTATTAATAAAGATTAATTTTTTGAAACACTCCAATATTCAAGATTTTTTATTATGAAAGGGTGTTATTAAAACAAGATTTATAGTATAAAAATAATTACTAACCACTTTAGACAAAAAATAATCAATTTACTATTCACTCAATAGGTCTCCTATTATTTCGTAAGTAACATAATTTATTTTTTCAATAATAATATTATATTGAGGGGTTTTAGAAGATAAAATGTTATTTGAGATTTGTTTCTTACTATAGAATGTTTAAAACGTAGAATTTACAAATTATCCACTATGATCACCCTCAATAGTTATCAGTGGAATATTATAATCATTTTTATAGTTCTCATCAAATGTTTTAATATATAAAAAACATCTTATTTGTTTTCTATAGAATAGACCCATGTGTATTTATTATAATCATCCACCAATAAAATATTATAATAGTTTACCCCAGTACTCCTAATTTTTGTAGGACCAAAAAATCCATTTTAGATTATTTTAAATAAATATTAGTTGATGTGTCATTACTAAATTGATAAAATGACTAATGTTTCTTACCATATTGACAGGGGTCAAAAAATTTAAGATTCAAACCTATGATATTGTAGACCCTTTACATTTCTCATCATATTCAACATATATGGGGTTCTAATGATAAATGTGTGAAACATATCTTCCATAACAACATGTGATAACTAATTTTACCTATTAATGGTGCAACTTGGAACCTATGGTATTTTATGTTTAATGTATATATGTTCTCTTTCCAACTAGCTGAAAGAATGTATTAATACTTGGAATTATGTACTACACATTTATCATTTATAAAATTCTATAGGAATCATTCATCACATAATTAAATTATGATTCTATGGTAGTTTTTGATACCCCTAAAAAATATATGAATGTGATGATTTTCCTAGAAAAATAATATTATATATATTGATAATATCTTCGGTTTCATTATCAATGAAGGTAATTATTCCGCTATTAATCATTATAATCATTCTATTGAAAATTTTGTGTATAGAAATATGTATAGAACTACTATTATCCATGTAACATTAAATTTTATTTTTTATACCTTATTTTATTCTAGAAAACAAATATAAAAGACAATCATAACCCAAATCATCAAGGGTCCATAAATGTGATTAAAACGTTTGAAATATACATTTTATTATAAAATGTTTCTTTGTGAAAACCCAAGGATTTGACTTTATTAATAAAAAATACATCGAATTTCCACCACATTGAAATTTATTACTAAAGGGTTCACTTTTTGGAACAAAATAGTTGTTACGAAAAATATGTTTTTTATTAGAATATCCCATTCCGTACTAATGGCCATGAGTGATTTGATTATACATTTTATCAAATAATTGTTTAATAGTGGTAGAGTTTTACAAAAGATTCTTAAATAAATAAATTTAGGATTTTAGTTTTATAAGAAAATTTCTACCCTCACGAGTTTTATTTTTCGAAGTGAGATTATCAGTACTATTATTTAAATCTTCTTTTTCCGAAATAATTTTTTATAGATGTTGAGAAATAGTTAAATTTTAAAATTTATTCTTATCAAGACAATTATAAATATCTAATACATACTTTGAAATAATATTATCCTTTAATTTTCATTGTCTTTTATCATTACTAACATTGATATTTTCTTTTTGAAGGGGTTTAGAAAATTAGAATGCTCCTTGTAATAAGGAAAAGTACAATCTTTTACTAAATGATATTATCCATTTATTGATTTATAATTTATAACAGGCTATGGTTTATGATAATTTTATTTAATGATATGTTTTTATTGATCTAAGTAGTGTGTACCCCTTCCATAATAAAATGATTTTCCTTAGGAATTTTAGAAATAAGCCCAATGTTCCTCTATATATATATCTATTTTTTCAGAAGAGTTATGAGATGAGTCTCATCCACTTGCACTCTAAGAATCATAAATATTAAAGAGTTTGTTTCCATTTTAACTTGTAATAATTTTTTCTATTCCTATAAATATTTATTTTATTTCTGTAATTACATTTGAGATTTAGACAATCATGTATGATGTGTCAACAGTTCTAACACTCATAATACATGACATCATAATCATTCCTTTCATTCCTACCCTTGTTAATATTCATGTAATGATACCAAAAGTCATTATTTCCAACTATAGTGATCATAATTCAAGAAATATTATCAATTTCATTATCATATATTCAAAAAAACATGAATTAGATTTGATTACAACTCACATCATTTTGGAAGACATAACCACCTTTTCATGTTCTTGAACATTATTAGTAATAGTATTTGTTTTGAAAGAAAATACTCTATTATTTTTCTTTTTGTTATAAGTATCTACCTTTAATCAACCCAAATACATCATAATAGTTCAAATTAATTCATCAAGAATGATTACTTTCATTGCCTGTTCATCATCAACTATATTTCCTTATTATTATCATTCATTGGGAATTATATCAACGTTTATCTCTACAAGAATTTCCCCTTCAAAACCATTATATATTGGGGATTGTAAATTATAAATGATATTCATGAACAATTGATTCATTTTTGAAATGGGTTCTCTAGGAAAAAATTCAATTTCCTGTAATTTGGATCTTAGTATACCTCTCATATTTTCAATAAATATTAATTATCCAAAATAAATAACTTATAATTTCATACAAATACAATTTGAAACAACACATGATGAATTTTGACTATAGATTAATATAGTCATTGAGAATAATAATGTATTTATGAGTCTATAAATAAGTGTATAGTCTTTTTTCTCTTGATTTGTAGATATCGTAACATATTTTTTATGGATATTGTAGTTTCCACTCAACATCAATAATTATCTACTATTATTTTCATAAAAAAAATATTCATTCTATCCCTCCAGTATTCATATCCATTACCATCATAAATTGGTGTTCTATTAGGATATAGATTATCTATGGATATGATATTCATTACTGCCATCTTAAAGAAATAAAAAACTTCATTTCCATGATACATTTTGTTGTAACAACTATTTATAAATAATTTTTTAAAAAAAATTAAAGCAATCATTCAATTGAAATTAAGATATAAATTTCATTATGCATTTGAGTAGTCTCATTCCTCTCAAATAAATATTGTTTTATTTCTATATGATTTATTTTGATATTTGGATTGATATAATATATTTTATATGGAATATTTACTAGAGGGGGGTTAATTTTTTTTAAAAAAAATTAGATTTAAAATATTGAAATTTAATAAATTCAAAATACCATTTTTTTGGAAATGATCAGATTCAGAGTTCTCCCGCGGTCTAATTATAACAATATTGTAATCTGATTGGTTATGATAAATACAGAATATAAAAAATATAATAAAAATTGATACATTAAAATAAGAGTAAATATATTTTATTCAATATAGATATGATTAATTCAGTATATCCATGACAAACCATAGATTTAATTAATTAATATAGATTTTATTCATCATCATGAGAGATGTAGGATAAAAATGTTAACATACATGAAGATAATAATTAAATTAATTGTATTAATTATGTAACTAAAAAATCTTAAAAACAAATCCATTTATATCTATTTAAAACTGAATAGATATATTATTACATTAATATAATAAGAGACACAAACTTTTGCTAAATGTATCCCTTGTTTTATTATTTCTTGAATTTATATAGTTCCTCACCATGGAAATCCCTCAATATAATGATCATCATCTTCTAATTCCAATCATCATAATCCCTCGATCGTATGGATTATATTTGTAACACTATCTCCTTGTTTCCTCGATCAAGTAGACCACATATCTATCTTACTTACCTATAATGTCCTCAATTGTATTTTCTCAATCAAATGAACATATAAATTTCAAAACAATATTCTGAATATGTATTGATAATGTCTTCATAAGATGTAACCTCACTAAATAACTAAAAAGGGCTAAGAAAAAGTTATTCATTGTTTATATAGATTAGAAAAATCAAGAGTGAATTACTGTCAACCAACTCTAAACAATTCAAATGAACTTTTATTTTTAGGAAAATTAGAAATTGTAGTATTTCTATATCAAAAGTCATATTTCTCCAAGAGTTATTCAAGGTATTTTATATATGTTACATCAATATCAAATTTCCTATTTGAACATCTGAAATAATTTTTATTTAAAATATTTCAATGTAAAAGGTGACCAATTATGATATAAATCAGGTTGATTTTCTAAAAAAAAATTCTACGTCAACTTGATGGAATTCATTACAAATTTCATTATGGTAATATGTATGAGTGTGAATTTTTTTGTTTAATGATTCCGATATAACTCTTATAATAAATAAATTCTTTCTACAAAGTCTACAAAAAAATCTTAAATATGATATAAAAAATGTGACTACAATATCTTTTAAATCAATACACATTTAATAATTGTAATGTAGAAGCATAATTTTAATTATTGAATACTTCATATCTAATTATATAAATGGTATCATTGTATTATTTTCTCAAAAAAATTATGAAACACATTATAAATTTAAATCTTATAATATTTTTTTGAATAAATAGTTTTTTATTTATAAATATAAAGGAATATAATTGTTATATGTTGACATTTTGAATCACAAATATAATCATCTAATGGGGATTAAATGGAGTGGGTTTATGTTTTTGTTTAATGATGAATGTGTAAATTATTTTACAGAGATAAAATGATGATTGGTTAGTTCACCTATACTCATAGTACACTATAGTGTAGGGGGTTTTTGATCATTAGTGATTCATCAATGAACAGAATAGGTTTTTTCTTTATGTAAAATTATATGTCGATAAAATGTCCCTCATGAAAATTGATGATAAATTAGTAAAATCACCTAAATAATGATATAGAGTTAGATATGTGAATTTTTTCATTTTAGAAGTTGTAGTATTTTCATTATGGTGAAAGGTGTGAAATATATATATATATATATCATAAATCATAAAATATTTATCCACATATAATGAGTTGAACATGTTTCATAGAATAATTTTGGAATTTATTAATGCTGATGGAATCTCAATACATTACCTCATAAAAAATCCTATGAATGTGGATGATTATCTAAGTCAAAATGAATATAATATTTTTCCATGAGGTTGATTGAATGAGAACCAATACATATGGATTTGAAGAAGTTAGAACATGAAATATTATGATAAGTGGAATGATCCTATCATTCATGGAATAATTCACAACCAACCATCCTTATTATATATAAAGTTTCATTTAGGGAAGATGTATATATATGAAGAAAATTATAAAAATATACTATGTACAATAGTGATTGTGAGAAAATGTTATATTATGAACTAGATAAGTGTCATATTAGTACAATATTAGAGGAGTGAGATAATCTAGGATGCTTATATTTCCTCATTCTATATTCATCGTATAAGTATGATTATATATAGGGAAAATATAGAGTATTTATAGTTGGATTACAAGAAATGTGATATTGAAAAGTATATATCTATATTCAAAGAATTATAGAAAAATGAACTATAATAGGATAAATTATATGAAGATGTTATGAACATTACCCATACCTAAATGAAAATGGGAAATCATTATCATTTACTTTATCATTAGATTCCCCAAAATATATAAATGGAATAATTGTTTCTAGGTTGTATTAAAATATACAATGAAGTAAAAAATATATTTCTATTTGAGATGATTTTTCCCTTGATCATAATTTTTTATTATACATAATGGAAGTGATAATATTTTATGGAGTATCCCATTATATTGTACATGTTCGAGATTATAGGTTTAAATTGAAGTACTAATGACGTTTTCAATGGACTATGGACACATAGATGAGTTCATTCAATTAATATCATTATTATAAATCTTGTATGTCTATGGAAAACATTCAAACAATGTATTGTATTTTAAAATATTCTCTCATTATATTTTATTTTATTCCTTATCAAGACATTCCTTCAGTGTAATTTTCTTAAAACCATAGCATTCACTCAATAATTCAGTTGGATAATTCTGAATACCACATTGAAAATAGGATTTATACTCCATCATGTTTGGATTAATTTGGATAAATAAATCTATTTGGACTTGTTCTAGGTTAATAAATAATAGATAATGTTAAAATCATTTTGAAGAATATAAGAGCACCTCATAAATTTCAGAAACTATACATAGGAAATCATCAGTGAGATTTGGAATTAGATGTTTTTGAAACTTTATTCATATAAATATTTAATTGGATGAAATTTATGAAATTATGAATGAAGGTAATGTTGGCAAAAATAGAAATTGATCCATTTGAGATTCCTGATCTCATTACTAAGTTAGATTATCCTTTTTTACATCCATATAATATCTCTGAATTTGATTATGTCTTCATTGTAACAACCGGGTCCCTATGACAGCACAGACACCCCTCCTTAACAAGGTCATGAGGTCCTGGACTACTAGGTACCACCAGTTTCCCCTACAGACAGGTGGGGCCCACCCCAGGGTCCACCCACATGCCTGAACATGTCATCTGACTAATGACTGTCCCCACAGGCCAACACATGTCCTTTCCAGTGTACTTTGTCCTCACTCACACACACCCTAGGAAACTTCCTAGAAGGTCACCCATCCTGATCACTACTCCAGGCCAAGCATGCTTAACTATGGAGTTCTAATCAGAAGGGGTCCCGAAAAGGATGGTGCACCTTGTTGACATGAGTCATATCATTTAGTCATTTAACCCTTTATCATTTGGAGATGTTACAATCCCCCCCCCCCTTAGAGCACAACTCCCTCGTTGTGGTCCCTACATCTCAACCCAGGAAGTGCACCACACTTAAGGCTGGGTTCCTCCTCTGATACCAAATGTAACAACCGGGACCCTATGAAAACACATACACCCCGCCTTAACAAGGTCATCAGGTCCTGGACTACTAGGTACCACTAGTTTCCCCTGCAGTCAGGTGGGGCCCACCCCAGGGTCCACCCACATGCCCGAACGGGTCATCTGACTAATGATTGTCCCCACATACCAACACATGTCATTTCATGTGTGCTTTTTCCTCACTCACACACACCCTGGGAAACTTCCCAGAAGGTCACCCATCCTGATCACTACTCCAGGCCATGCACGCTTAGCTGTGGAGTTCTAATCAGAAGGGATCCAGAAAAAGAAGGTTCACCTTGTTGACGTGAGTCATATCATTTAGTCATTTAACCCTTTATCATTTGGGGATGTTACATTCATTGTATCTATCCTCATAATGAATATACCAAACCCTTTATATGTACAGAACTCTGAAGCCATGCTACTGGAGAATGATGACTTTTATGAGGAACAACTGAAGAATATTTTTGATTATATAGAGAAATATTTTATCCAATAACAAAATCCACCTGGCTATACTTCACTAGAGGAATCATAATATATAATAATCTCCCTGGGATCCTGATGGTGTGAGGAAATAAATTTATTCTCAATTTTTTGATATTTTAGTGATGAAATTTCGATTGTGAAATTTTATTAAATAGTGGTAGAATGTAACACACCCTCATTTCAAGATATTTTTTTTTCAATAGATAAATTTTTTTATCATCAATGGTTTTCATTACATTGAAAATTGAGTTTAAATGACTTTCAATATAATATTTAAATAATATATTTTTAGTTTGACCCTTATCGTTTAACCTTTGGATTGTTGATTATTAATTAGAATAAATTTTTTTAAATATGTATGGATTACACATGTATAAGATTAATTTATTAGTTACCAAATGGTTCGAAAATAAAATAAATATAATTTTAATGTAAAAGACAGTTTTGTATTGAAAAATAGATTTTATGTGTGTAATGGATTTCTAAATTAATAAATTAGTATAATAACAATTTATTAGTGATTTTATTTACATTTAATTATAATAAATGTAATAAAATATTTTAAAATTAATATATTTTTTTCTCAATTAATTGGACAATAAGAAATAAAAATTTATTCTAAAAATGTAATTTTTTTAAAAAAATAGTTTCGTTCCATTTTTTCACTATTATTTTAATATAAATTTTTCCCACATAGAATATGAATTTTAAATAATTTATTAATTATTTATAATTATATGGATCAAAATTATTATGTAATTAAATTTTATTTATTATCATAATTAATAAAAACAATGTTAAATATTTATCAACCGAGTAAGGGTAAAACATGATCAATAGGGGTAAAACATTTAAATCAGGCTCCTCAATTTCTAGTAAATTTTAAATTATCCTATTTTAAGGGTGAATTTCGACCCTGATCATCCAAGGATCTAAAATATGGCATCATCGAGATGTTTTTGTTTATTATGGCCATTATATTATTGAAAAATGGAAAAATAAATAATGTCACCCTCGTAATGATTATAAAGAAAATGTTTCACTATATGGACAAAAGAGTATATGTTCAAAGATAAATGTAAATTTTAATTATAATATAACATTTTTCTTCAAATTAATTTATTTATAATGTATAGTAATTTATTATATACCATTAATGTTAAATAAATGATGAAAATTTATTAATTCAATTAATAAAGGGGTAAAAAGGAAGTTAATATTTTATTTATCATATTTAGGTAAACATGTATGTTCTTTAGTTATGAACCATTTCTAAAGAATAGTGTATTGTAATTATGTAAATGAAATAAATTATCCACTCATCTTAGTTCAACACTTCAGGTTTCTCTATTCACAACATAAAAGGATTGGATTATAGTTTGGGAATGATTTTGGTTCACTTATGGCCTATGTGAAACAATATTATCAGCAAACTCATCGTATTAGTTTAAATGATGCCTTGATGGTTCCATTTTATTTATAAAAAACAAACTCAATATTATTCACTCCATATGAATTGAAGTCTTATCATTTTCAATTTCTACAAGATCAAATATCAGAATAGTTCATTGAAAAATTCCACATGTCCATGTTCATTATTTTTTAAAATACATCCATGTTTTTTTAATTAGGAGTATTTTTAAAATATGACTATTTATTATTTTCAAAATCATACATTTGAAAACCATTTCATTATTACTCATAAAAAATCAACATGTTTTTACCAAATAATAATTCATTACACAAATCGAAATATGCATTCAAATTGGAAAGTCATTTCTAAAATGCATGACATCCTTTTCTCACTTTATAAACCTGTGACAATGTGATTGCACTACAAATTTGTTTCTATGAAATGATTTTGTACACAACTCCCGAGAAACATGTTGTTCATTATTATAGGGTTAGCTACATCTTTTTTATGCACTGCATTTCAATTCATAATAATCATACTCCTTTATACCGATATTAACATAATGACTAAACCAAAATTAATTTCAACTACAATACCAATACAACTTACCCAAATTTTATTCCAATTACTAAGAAAACTGATACATCTTGTAACATCTCACCCTGCCACAATGTCTTCAAAAATTGTGGAATTCCAACTTGGTCTTTGGTGACATACCTAATACATCAATTCATGGAAATAAATTCCAGGGGAATCATTAAAAAATGAGGTACGATTTTCTATTTAGAAAATATAACAATTCCAACCATCATACTATAACACAATAATTAATAAATGATCCATGATAACATTGCATACAGCTCAAGTATATCAACTAATCCAAACAACATCAAATTAAAAATTTGTTTAAGAAAGAGTAATACTTATGTACAAAGAAAAAATAAATGATGTAAAGACTCTATAGCTCCCAACATGAAGCATGCTCCAACCCCAGAATAAAACCTAAAGAATCATGATGTTCAACTAGTGAAAAAAAATCTATGAATTTACCTATGTCTCAAAAAAATAACTCCCAAATCACCATTGTATCAAAAAAGTAGTGGCTAATGAAACATAGCAGGATTTCCCAAAATATATTTTCTATTCATGCCACATTGATTGTAAAAGTATTGATATTTGGATAAAACAATTAAAAATAATAATTTATGAAAATTTACCTCAAAGTGAATAGATTATTTGAAAAATGGTTCTCATTGAAAATCATGTTTTAAACTGATGGAATGTAAAATTAAATAATGTAACATTGCGTTAAAAAATTTATATTTTTTCATAACCAATTAAATTTCACACATTTACATAGAAAAACACTCAACACACCAACGACCCTCATGTTATTAATGGCAATCAAACATTATGTCCTTATCCTACACCTTCGATGGTGGTAATTTATGTCAATTATCCATCCTATTCATTTCATTCCCAAACAATAACTACAACTACCATTCCAATAAAATATTTACCAAACAACGTCAATTAAAATATCCTTTTATTGAAAAATCATTTCCATGAATCAAAACCAAACTACTATTTTAATATTTTAATCATTGAATCTTTTTTTTACTTTAAAATTTCACCAAAACACCCCAATTTTACAATTCCATAAACCATCGTCAAAGAGTGTTCCCATCAAGAATATAAAAATAATAATAATGGATTTTAATAAAAAAAATCAATTTTATGTGAATAATTATAGATTTAGTTTTAGGGATTGAGTGTGAATCCACTTTTATTTGGAATTGTGGTGAAAATGAAGAATAATTGAAAAAAATGAACCCAAATGGGTCGAATATCTCAAAACCATCCATCGATATAGTTTTGGTGAATAAGCACATCCATATCTCAATAATATTAGCACAGATGTTCACAAATCTATTTAAAATGACTAGGATCTATGAATATTATATGGTGATGGGAGGTATATCTGAGGAAAAAAACCAAAAACCAATACATACCACGGGAATCATGATTCTATGAAAAAATATAGGCCAATAAACCTCTCCCAAATCAAGGTGGAATATCTCATCAACCATTAAGAGAATAAAAATACTATTCAGATCTAAAATGGGTTAAAATAAGGGTATTTGGGTCTAAAAATTGTTATATCCATTTTATAGGATCTTACTTTATAATATGTATTGTTAATAATAATATTAAGAAAATATTTTGCTAATTATGTGCCATTCACTAACACAAAGGAGCACCCTACACAGTATTCATGAACGGTTATAGAAACTATATTCCAACTATGAAAATTCACATTGTTCTAATTTTCTTGATTTCTCTTGGTTAGAAGAATAGTTCAGGAAAACTATTTTCCAACCTAGATCCATCAGTCTCACATTACACGGTTTCTTGTAATATAATCATACTTTCCACTAACCATCATAAAAGAATAAATCACTTTAAAAAGACACAAAACATTCCACAATTCCTACAAACCAAACCCAACATCTCCAAAACCATTTATATACATAAAATAAATAAATAAGGTTATACAATTGAAACCATGGGTGATACATATGTACTAATCATTAATTTTATTATGATCCATGTCAAAACAATTATTAGTAAATACATGTCAATATATCTTTATATCCTTATTAATGTTTTTATGAAAATCACACCAAAATCTTATGGTATTTATGTTTCAATATCATTTTAACTGGGATTTTTTATATTTGAATATCTATTGGATGAAATAATATTATGCTTATTTGGGAAAGCAGATTTTTTCTTCTCATAGTTTTTTTGATGTATATTGGATTTTTATTTAATTTATAATAGATAGGTATTTATAATAATGAAACTATTATTTTTAAAATATATCATTATATCACTATTTAATTTGAAATAACTTTCCTTCAATGTACTAGTTTAGAAAAAATATTTAAAATAATTTTTTACTCTAATTATATGAATAGTTAAATCAATTTTTCATATTTTTGAAATTTATTAGAAATTCCTCTATGGAATATTATTTCCATTTAGTAATGATTTACTATTATTTTTTTATAAAACAAATTAAGTAAAATTTTATTTATATAAAATTCATGAATAGAATATCCCACATTAATGGCCAATCAATGCTATAAATAATCCTTTAAACGATTCTATGTTTAAATTCATAAAAATCAATTTTCATAGTTTTTTATTGAAATTATTATATTTTAATTAACTAATTAAAAATTCAATATTTATTTCATTATTAAATATTAAGGTATTCATTTAATGTATTTCCCCCTCTGATAACACGATTGATGTTAATTAAAATTTTCTGAAGATAAGAACTCAAGATAGCATCATTATTATTTCTCTACATGGTTTTAGGATTATGATGAATATATTATTATGAACCCAATATATTTTTCATTTTATATAATATAATGAAGTTATGAAATGTTTAAGAAACTTTTTTCATTTAAATGGTTGATTTTATGTTGATGTGATGAATGTGTTATGATCTTGTGCACAAGTATGTCTAGTTTTCATTATGTGACAGGTGTGACAGAAATGATATATTCTACCGCCTCATTTGGTAATGTATTCTATATCATGAGATAAATATAGGAAATAATTGGAATTGAATAACAAATAATGGTAAATATGAAGGGATTCTAAAACCATTGTGAGAAATAGATGATGATTCTTAATCCATTACATTATAGGAAATAGATGTTGATTTTATTTCTGCAATACTTTTTTATTCCTTGTTGTTAAAGATAAATTATCTTATTTTTTAAATACCTATATTTGTTCCATACACATATTATTTGTTTTTATGATTATGATTTAAAATAATCATTCATGATTGAATTTTTAGGACACTGCACTATTAGGAAAAATGACTAGTCATCTGATGTTGACCGATCATAGGATTCCTTCCCCTTGGTTATGAAGAATGGTTTAATTTAGGTATTATTAGGAAGGGTAAAAAGATATAAGGACCTTATAATATATGATGAATATTTTACATAAATATGATGTTTGTGTATCTAGTTTCCGAAAACACTAAACTATTACGATTCAATCATGGATCATAATTTTATATATCAAATGTTCATTTAAAAAGATATAATTTTTATATATTGAATGTCTGGGGATGATTTTTTTGATGGATAGTTCTTCAATTGAGAAATTTTATTAATTTTTAATTTCTTTTTATTTAGTTTTATAATTTATTCATATTATTAATAACTTTGAATTATTAAGTGAAGGGATGGACCTTGAATTACATATCCCCTCATCACATCATTGGGTCTCATGAGACAAAATATATTGGGTATTTGGTTAAGCCCTAACCTGTTAATATATATTTATTTTCATGATGTCTTGAAAATATGTCTTTTATTATTGAATTTATTAATTCCATCATAATTAAATCAGTTGTTGATATAAAATTATTAATTTCAATATTTATTATATCAATTGGTATTTTTCATGATTATGTGAGTATATATGTGATATGATTTGATTATCAATAATTCTTATTTTATTTTTCATCCCTTATTTAGATTTTTTATATGTGTACCCTTACTAATCATATGATCTCAAAAAATTCCTCCATTTCTTTTCCACATGATGTTATGAAATGTATAGTTATTTATTTGGAATAATATTTTAGATGTAGTAATGGTGTTATCAATGAAAATACAATTTTAAATTTTGAGTTTTCATTTATAATTTGAGATTCAGTTATTATATACTTTACAAAGGATAATAATCCATTCACTCCATTATGGAGATATTTTTGGTATATAGTTCATATTTTGTAAATTAACTTCTAACTGTAGTTTTCATTGGTCATAGTCATTATAGTGGGTGTCAGAATATGTTTAATAGAAATCATGGGAACTTGATTTAAGAAGACAGAAAATTAGGAAAAGAACAATATAAATTAAATTGAGTATAAGTCTTAAAATATGATAAAATATGAATGTGTTGTTAGTATATAGCTATATTAAACAGAATCTTCTATATCAACCCTAATTCAAATAATCATTCCCTTAAAGATTCCCAATGAGAAACCTCATGCGAAAATCACTATAAAGTCATGAATTATCCACAAACTCATAGATAGATTGATTTCCATTATCCAAATAAACAAGCCCATGATTTATTGGATCCTAAATGTGCGAGGATAAAATTATTTATTTGAAAATTCCTAAATATTCTCTCAAATATAGCCCTGATCAACTTTATCAAGTTCATATAGGTCCCAAAATAGAACGTCAATGATCCTATAGAGTTTATGTTTCCATATTGACTTTTATATCTACTGGTGGGTCAATGAAATCGAAGACAGGAATCATTCCAATTCATCAATAGCTGCATATTTTCTCGTTCTGAATAACCCCAATTTTTTTTAGATTCTTCTTAATGAACTGGATAGAATAATCAACTTGAATCATATTATCCCTATAGATCCTTATTTCCACGTCCTAAAAATCAGGAACTATACTATGAACTAGTAGTTGGTTTACATGTGGCTTAGGTGAATCCAAATTATCCACAAAATTTTCGGAATGGATTCTACGATGCCTACCATGTTACATTATATAAACAACAAAAATGCACCATTAGTATCACTTTATAGTAACTGATGTCTTAGAATTTCAAATTCCATGACATTACATTTTCCAAAAAAATCAAATTTTTTTTTACCAAGTTGAGGCATTTTGTAAAATTACATCTTTCTTTAGAAAATGAATCCATTTTTAAAATACCAAAATAATTTTTTTTCAAATTAATAAATTTGAAAACAATCTCATTATTTTAAAAAAATCAACACACGTCACCAAATCATATTTAATTACTCAAAATTAATTATGAATTCCTAGTGGGAAGTCATTCCTCTAATTCAAGTCTTTCTCATATCTTGGGATAATCCCATGAAACTGAGATTCTGATATCCTATATCTGTTTTCAAATAACATATGAACCCAACTCCATGGTAACATGGAATTCATCATAAAAATCATTGATATGTATTTTTATTCCCTACATTCAATGTCTTGAAAATCATACTCATTTATATGATCTGATCTCATGGAATAGAAAAGAACGAGTTCAACCCCAAGACTGAGAACCACTATAAACTATTGAACCAAGAATACTAACAATTGTTCCACATTAGATTTGGATGGACCACGTTAACACCACTTGAATGATCTCTCTTATTATAATTGTCATGAAATGGATGAATTAGTTTTATTTAGTTTTATGGGACATCCCCATGATGCCAAATGCTACAAATAATTACCTATGAGATTCAATGTATGTGGGGGATTGTTTTCATATTTAACATAGAACAACGAAACAAATGAACCGTAAATAAATATACACAACCTGAAGAATGATAAAAATTAAATACAATAGAATAATTTCATTTATATAAAAACCAATTATGTGTAAAACAATAGAGGAAAAACTAATAACCAATTAACAGAAGAGAAAACTATCAAAACTAAAAGATGATGAAGTGACTCTGAAGCTGAACATGCTCTAAAATCCAACTACACCATGAGCCCCAAAAATCATGACATTGTACTACATATGTGTGATATGTTACCTTTTTGGGTGTCATGATAGATGATATCTGTTAAAGAACCATGATTCCAAAGAAGGGGTGAGTGCTAAATATCTATAGGTTATCCTCGATGACTTCCTAAGTGTCAACACTAGGATAAATCAATTTACAAACATTTATTTACAACAAAATCTAAAATATTTTATATCAAAATGAGTAAAAATCCATCTTAAACTTTATTTAAAGAAAAAATATTAATTTTTTTTAACTAATTTATATTTATATATTGGAATGCCCAATCCATGGTTCAAAAATAACCCACACATGATTTCATGTTTGATAGTTTCATATTAAAATTTATTCTCCCAATTAATAACCTTGGGTTGCACTAACACGATCCCCCAATCCATGTTCATATACAATTTACCCCACTATTTCACATCCCTTATTCAGGGGAACATTGAATGTGATCTCCCACAAAAGAGACATATTCCAAAACCATTTAAAACAAACCATTACAATAAAAAATAATTCTTATTGTTTCCATTTCCCACAAAATATTGATTAAATAAAATAAAGACATATTTTGAAATAAAATTTTTTTAACTCAAGGAACCAATGTTTAAAAATAAAAATCTATAAATTTTACAAAACTGAAAACTAAGACTTCATGTTCTAGATATTGGAGTTGTCAGTGATGCCACCTACCAGGGGTTTTATGAGAAAAACGAAAAACGAAATAGTGAAAAACCATGAAACCATGTTAAATATACAAAAAAGAACTTGTATCTATTACTATATCAACGAAAATACTAAATATAAACATATTTGGAATCTAATAACCTAGAGTTGCTGACAACTAAAGTAGATCTATTAAACCGAGAGAGGGGAATGTAGATATAATAAAACTAATAAGAACAATCAAGAACAGTCAAATTATATTTGAAACAAGCTTAAACACTCCATAGAATGTATTCAGATTGATTCAAATTATATCGGGAGACGATCTACAAACCTTTAAAGGGAAAATCGTGAGTTATGATCATTTTTTGGAATACAATGAAGCATTTATAGGTAAAAATAAACTATATCCACATTTTAGGGATCTAATTTCTGTTCCATGACTGGTTTAGTCACATTTTATTAATAATTAATGTGCTGATTGTTCTGTTGATTCTTTTAAAATGGAGACCTCACAAGGATGGATTGCACAATTTACAAATCTTTTTCCAACCATACCAAAGCTATCAGAACAAAATATGCAAAAAAAAACAAGGTTTCTCCTAGGATTTATCATGGTATTGAAAAATTGAGTGTAGTCATTCACATTACCTTTATAATTTATATCACTCATCATTACTTTTTATATGTCTGTCACAGTATTCCAATATAGTTCCCCAACCATGAAACTATATAAAATACCCACAATAACTCTAAGAGTTCATCAAAATCTCAAAAACAAATCACCCATATACATTATATATTGAAAAAAGCCTAATGAAACATTTATAAACAATAAACTAAGGGGTTTCTACATAAGGTATCTTATTAATGACCCAAAAGGAATATCATTTGTTTTATACAGGGAATTGTTGGATTTTCATTTAGGGTATTACACAATTTAATGTCATGTTATTGGGACTATATAACTTTTACTCATGATCATTGCACGTGACATCTTTTACATGATACATAATGAAGTCTATTTCTATATGACTGTGTATATTATATTTTAACATCATGTAGCAAGTTTAGCTAATAAATTTTCATGATTGTGTCATGGGGAATCTTATGATTCATGCATATGGAATACTATTATTAAATTATCGGGTATACTATAGATAAGATTCATATAGTGATGACTACTAAATGTCTTCTCATGATTCTGGCATGATTCATCTTAAGCTTATTGCATAAAGCATCCAATTTATTAATGATATGGTATACTAATATTTAATGTCATTTAGTGAGGAAAAATAAATGTATTATCATGATTATGGAAAGGGAAATAATTTTATTAATGATTAAGGAATAATATTTAATACTGATAGTGTATATTACATTTTATCATCATGTAGAGAAGACTAATAAATGTATTCTCATGATGTTTTCATGGAGAATATTATGAATCATTCATAATGAATGTTATTTTGTAATGATATTGTATACTAGATATTATCTCCTTATAGGAAAGGACTACTTATAATATTATAATGATTGTGGAAAGATTAATATTATGCATGATGCGTAATTCCTACTATTTATGAATAATAGTCTATAATATAGTTCAACATCATATACTGAGGAATACTAAGAGGAGGATGCTTATAAATGGTTCGTGAAGGGCTCGTTCAACAGAAGCCCTTTCAAGTTCATCCTGACATTGGATTTAGGTAATGGGGTATCAAGATATCCTAATGGAATGTTTATACTGAATGTACCTAGGTAATACATGATGAGAATATTAAATCATGAAGTAGGAATGATACCAAGATGAGTAAATCAATTCAAGGAATTATTGGGCAGTGTAGAGGACTATAACCAATCATGGCATTCTATGGGTGGAAATTCAGGTGGTATGAGGAATCAACTGAAAATTTGATCTATCAAGACTAGAAATTTCATATTGAGGGTATAATATTTTCATGAAGGTTTGTCAAGAAAATGAAGGGATTTGGATTCAGGAATATTAACAAATCTATTTGTTGATGATGTTGGGGTGGGGGTTGGGGTTGTAGTTGTGTATCTCTCATTGTACTTACAACCATGCCCATTTCAAGAATATACTGTTTGAAATATTGTGGTTTTCACAAAAATATTTGTAAAAAAGTAATTTTCAATACAAGAAAGTTTTCTACGTGGTTGATTGGTTATTGCACGTAAATGGGGATGTGAAAAATATTGGACATTTTAGGCATGTGTGTTCCTTATAGAAATAGTTTCACAAAAATCTCTTAATAAAAACCCATACATGAGGGAATTCACCTTTATAATCATCCCAACCTTTGTGAAATGATGGGTTTTTAAGATCCATGCAACTCGTAATTTTTATTGAGAGAGATCAAATGAGACCTCCAGCCCCTATAAATGGGGTTTTGATGATGTAACTATTTTAGTTTATTCATTTTTCACATATTTTTCATTCATGTAGCCTTTTCATGTGACGTTGGGATCATATTAATTTTTCATCACAAGTATACATGGAACATCATTGTTTTATGTCACCTTTGGAGAGTGAAATGATGGTTGGTGGTTGGTTCGTAGGGAATATTCAATCTATGGGACCAAAATATCCTTTTAGGTGCATGGGAATTGGGTGCACATTTGTAATGAGGGGAATTTATGTAAATTATTTTATCCTATGGTGTTAAACTTTTTTGTTTTTCCACGAAGGCCTTTCTCACAATTTTTTGGAAAATTGTGTGCAATTACATACTTTCCCCTACATCACTCAAATGGGACGTTTTTGGTAACCTTTTTTCATAGGAGAATAATTTATGAGTCGTAACTCTATTTTTGAATTACCATAATTAAAATAAAATCCTACAAAACATTCTATGCTCCTGGATCATGTTTTTGAACATTTAGTGCTCTCTATGTCATGTAATTCCAGATCTATCATGTCTATAATACACAACAAATATGGTACAAAATATGATTCACATATCACTACAAGTGTTAGTAGAATTCCTGTAACTATTAAATTCAGAAAATTGATTTAATATACAAATGATGTAAAAAACTATTGTGACCTCCTCGGTAAACATTTTGTAATTTATTATCTGCTGAATAAATTTCAATTTATATAATTTATTTAATTTTTTAAAAATAATATTGTAAATGAATCATGTCATATTGAAATGAATAATTGGAAAAAAATTTACGATTAGGGAATAATTAATAAATTAATCCATTAATTTATTAATCTAAAAAAATTAATTCAGTAGAATGATTGGGTAGGAATTCATCAAAGTCAAAATATAAGGTCATTTCATGTTTTGATTGATCACAAGTCACACAGACTTATGTATGTAAATTTTTTATATAATAAAATAATTTACATATTCCATTTTTTTATATGGTTGTATATTAACAAAATACAAATGATTATTATCTCATCAATTCGCAATATTTTATTATGATTATTACATTAATCCGAGATTTATTTTCTAAAATACTATCTCATTGGTAACCCACACCTATGAGTGAGTTAATATATGTAATGTAAGGATCTGTCATAAAGAGAAGCTTTATTGATAACCTTGTAATCATGAACCCAACCAGGGTGATAGATATAATAATGGATAAATTTTAAATCATGATCCGTAGACGATTTAATGGATTTATTTCCCCCAGTTTCAATTTTTATTTATCACTAATTGATATACTAAAAAATTGATAAAACACATGATTATTTAAAATATTTATTTTTCTTGTAAGTTTAACATTATTTAATTATTTATGTCCCTCACTCGTAGACTATATATTATTTTATGTTAATGGAGACAACTTTTTTGGTAGTAATAAACCATTGGTTCCACAATAAATATATGATTTTTTCTAAAATAATGTTCCATATTAATTAGTGAATGAAATGAAAATTTAAAATTTGAAACTAAAAATGGTTTTATATCATCAGGTTTAGAACATTTGGACACCTCGATCCATGAACTACATGCCTAATTAAATTTCATGTCTCATTAAATCATCATAAAAAAATCTACAAATATCATATTTGTTGACCCTCTTCACCATCAGACCCACCAATAGTATCCCTATACAAAAGAACAAGAACAAAAAAAATAATTAGCCATGAAATAAAAAACCTTAACATTAATTTTAATCCTTCATCACATCAATGAATAAATCGTGCAAATATTTTACTTGAAAAAATTAAATCAAATCATGAAATTAGATAATCATCACACATTACAAAGGTGTTTATATATCATCATCATTGACAATGAATAATGCCTTCAGCCTCCATAACAATTTCATTATTAAAAATTTAATCTTTAAGATGGGATAAATGAGTCCAAACATTGATACTATAGTATAAAAAATGATAAATATAAATCCACTCTCACATCCAAAATAGGAAAACCCATAACAACTCCCAATATTATTTCAATGAAAATGCACGATCAAAATAATATGATTATCATCAAAAAAATGGGAATAGAAAAACTATACTTTGAGTCAAAACATCCAATACCCAGAGCTGAGATGGTCCCCAAAACATCATAATAAAATGCTCATGAACTGATGTTGTAAACAATAGATTTCCTTCATCTCTAGAAGGGGAATGGTATGGTAGATTTAGTTGATTTTCTGAACATGATTCAAATAGTCGAGAGGGATGAAACCTAAATAATTACTATGGGAGTTTCAATGAAACATAATTATAAATAATCCATCAAAAAAATAGATAGACACTAAATAAAATATACCACAATATTGAGATGCATGGGGGAAAACAGCATTGTAAATCATACTCAAGATTGAAATAGCATCACTGATCAAATGTGTGATGGGAGAATCCATAACTAAGATAAATCAATATATGACCTTGGAGAGAAATATGATATCCAAAATATTTATTTGGGTGTTCCCTTGATACATTAGATGATTCACTAAGGTCACATAATGAAATTATTTCACCACAATGTTAAAGATATGAAAAAAAATATTATTATCTCAAAATTATTTTCCCAAAAATGATAAATTATATTTATTATTTCTACATAATATTGATAAGTATGTGAATAATAAATTATAATATATAACAAAATTAATATGTATTTTTGAATAAGTAAAAATAAATCTATTAATATCAATATTAATTTAGTAGTCACCTTCCATTAGTAGAGTTAGAACATCATTACAGATCAAATTACTCATTTGGACCTTGTTAGGACACACTCATTTATTGAGGAGTAACAATGAAAATGTTTGGATGAATTATCCTATTTTTAATCAAGGTATTATTTATATAGAAATAAATTTATTAAATTGGATCAAAACATTGATTAAATACATGTTTTTAATGGGATGAGTGGTGGGTACTCTAAATATATATAAGAGTTGTGAGATAATGAAACCGGTAGGTAAATCCTATGTAATGAAATTTATTAATTTGATAGGTACACTATGTAGGATATTTCAATGGGAATTAATATTATTTTAATTTGAATATCTAGAAAACATGGTATTATAAAACCAATAGTGATAGATTTTAGGATTTGATTAAATAGTTGGAGAATAGTTTATTAGATAAAAAATTAAATAAGTATTAGTAATCAAGATATTGTTTGAATAATTTACTATTTTAGTTAAAAATGGAAATGTAAACCATTGAAGCAATAAAATTTGAATTTTATAAAGAAAATGTCCTCACCATAATTAATGTCCAAGATTTTTATACTAACATTAACAACATAGTAAAAAAAATACAATTTTATTTATGTTTTGTATTGTTATCATCCTAATCATCCACAATAGGGTGATTTTGGGGGTAAACTATTCAGCTAAAGGGGATATATTGAAGTTATTGTGGACAATAATTTAATTATATTCGAATCTATGTTTGGATAGGAGATGAATCAATATATGGAGATAGATACATACACCTGGATAACTCATCAATAGAAAAAATGAATCAGTTGTGGGTGGGATAAATAAAAATTAAATTTTCACTACACATTACATTGATAAAATAGAAGATTTATAATAAATTGTAATAATATTATGAATATGTTGATGTATATTTATTAATTAGAAATGTTTGGATTCAAAAGTTATATTGCTTAATAAATTAATTTCTTGAAATCATCTTTACCATACAGGTTCTGTATATTATTTACAAATTATTGAATAAGTAATATGGAGAATTCTATAAGGAATACATTGAGAAGGATTCTTCATGATTATGATGGTTAATGGGAATATGGAATATCACCTCTTATAATGATTGAAAATATTGAAAAGGTTGAAAAGAGTATTCAAAAGTAATATTTAACGGCATTTTCATAATGTTACACATAGAATACAATGTATCTTAATAAGAGAGAGGAACAAGATGGTATCTACATTACATGTGGTAAAAAAGGTTTGTAGGGTAGGAATTATAATGAATAAAATAGTATACAATTATAATATTATTCTTCAAGTACATTCATCACAACATGTAAGAAAACTAATTATATTATGTGGTATTATATAAAATTACAAGGGTTAAATTGAATACATAACATATTAAAGGGAATTGATTTATACAACAGATAAACATCAGAACACTAATAATTCCAATTGAAATGATTATTGTAAAAATATTATAATATATATATTTTTCTAAAAATTTATGATATGGAAAATTTATACAAATAAGGATATACTATTTTATATTTTAATAAAATGTGGTTTTGGTATATCAAATTTAATTAATTTTTCACTAAATTTAAATTATAGATGTCCAATATGGGTAATTAATGATTACTATATAACATAATACCTAGTTTTGGAGTGATAATTCTTTTTCATGTTTTAAAATAAAACAACAAAAAACATATCCATATTTACTTGCCAATTTAAATTTCATGGATCTATGAATATTTCCTATTTTATTAAAATTAATTATAAAATTTTAAAATAATGAAACATTTTGAAATTATTGTTTTACTATATCAAAACACCTAGAAGAAATTATCGTGATATAAGATAATTATTCTATGAAGAATATAGAGTTATATTCTTATACATCATGATATTACTTTATGATATTTTTGAATGAGATATGGAGTAGTGAATATAGAAGGTAAAATATATATGATCTTATAAGATGATTATGTTGATACAAATTTATGATGGAAAAATATCAATAAGAAAAGTGATTTTGAATTTCAAAAATTTAATTTCAAAAATTTCAAAAATTTCAGTGTTTTTGATGTTAAAAAATTTGTAAATAAAAATAAATTAACATAGTTATTTTTATAGTGGTTCATATATAAATGATCATATAATACTCATCACCCATATCATAAACTATGACTGATAAAACACACAATAACCACTATAATCAAATCATATAGTGGATTTTTTCCCACTAGGATTCACAACTCAATTATAAATATTACATCTCCTTAATGAACTAAACCCAATCTATATTTTCCCACTTGGTGGCCCAACCCAAACGTCATATCATTTCTTACGTGGAGGAAAATCCCAATTCCTGACATTTTCATGGGTGTCACCATTTGAAGGATTATTTTTCGACAAATTATCATACTATTAATTAGTATTTATGATAAAAAACATTTCATAATTTTATTATAACAACATTATCTTCAGTATTTCAGAATGTATTATTCGGAATGAATTTTCCTTATAATGTTTCTATATGGGGTAAACATACATTGAGTAACATATTTGTTGTTCGGTAAATTATTTTATCATATGACCTTTCAAAAACCTACTCTATATAATTATTATCATAATGTGTTTAATATTTTTCTTGCTACATATTATATTACAATAATAATAAAAAATTCACATTTTCAATAATCAAATTAGATCCCATTTTCAAAAGTAGAAAAAACTATCTTACAAAAATTATCTTCATAATATATTATGTTATCAAAGATAGAGGTGTTATCAATGATTAGTATTGTATCAATGTAGATGATTTTTCATCAATAGTATTCAAAACATTTTATCATACGACGTTGTTAAATGTTGTCTTATCTTATGAAGTATCATGTGATGTTATCTAAAATTTAACATTACATCTAATTTAACATCATATAATGTATTAACCATATTTCATGATAACTTTTCCAATATCCATGTCAGTAATTTTGTTTTTTAAAATAAAATTATTAAAGGGATTATCAAATTTAAGGGAAAAATTAACTTCACAATCATTTCATATGCTATTAATGGAATGATATGAAGAAACAAATGATATGTGAAATCACTGCCACAAATGGAGATACTGTATTTTCAAATTCAATCTAACAAAGTGTTAAATTTTTAGATCATTGATAATTAAGATTAACTAAATATTTTGTTTAAAATGGGAAGAAAAATGTTATAGTGTAACATCATGTTAAAATTTCTACGTCTTCTTAAACCCCACACTTGATCATGATATTTTTGAGTTTTGTTTGGGGATGTATCAAGATAATTTTTTTAATTTATGTAAATTTTTGGGTTGTTCAAGGTTGATAAATAGTTTTCCAAAACAATAGAAACCATGGAAATGGGGTTTCCCATAGTAGGTACATCGTTTTACTCATAGTACAACCAAATAGAAGAAACCCAGAACCTAGAGGAAAATGTGAACACTGCTAGGTCACATGGTTTGTTAAACCATGAGGTCCATTCAAGGAAACCATGGATATGAGATTTTTTAATTAGTAATAAAATTATTAAAATCCATAAACCACACTTGTATGAATCCAATTGAGATATACAACCCCATAACATTTTATCCTTCTTTAGAATATCTAAAGAGGTGATTGTGGCCCCTATAATCCCTTCTAGAATAATATTGAATCTTGGAGAATGGATTTCAATCTCTACTTATTATGTTACCTCTAATCATTCTATATCTCACTATTTCTCTTATTTCTACCCTAGAATGTTGTAGATCTCTATGATGGATGGATGATCAATTCCCCATTTTTTCATAACATGAATCACAGTTTTATTCTTGTATACATGTTTCAATCATTCTTCATTGTAATTCCAAAATAGGGACTGATGTTTTGAGATACCATGATCCTGGGGTAGACTGTTCCTTTATTAAGGACAACATTTATGAACCCAATTTTTTATTTATATTAAACTATTGATTATAATTCAATTGATTTGATAAATTTAATTCATTTTTATTATTGAAAACCCAATTATATTGATTTTGGATAATTGTATCTTTTTGGACCACAATTTGGAAAGGACATCCAATTCTATTGAATTGGGGTGTGTTTTTGATATTTTTTGAAATTAATAAATTTTAAATTGATGAAGTTAAATTATATAACAGTTTTGATGATAATCATTGTAATTTAAAATGTCGAAAATTAATTTATGAAATTTATTATATGGAATTGATTTAAATGTTGTTTATGATGAATGTGGAATAATATTATTTTAATAGAACCCTTTTGGTTTTATATATGAAAAAGGAATCATTTAATTAAAAAACAGTTTTTTTAAAATGGTAATTGGCATATAATAAATGGTTGAGTAGGAAGAATTTTATTTTAAACTATTTTAGAATAATTTTCCCATCTTTGTGTTTATAGAGTACATTCCAGCATATGTAGTTAGTGAGTTATTTAGAAACAAATCAATGATTTACAATGCTCCAAAAAATAATTTCAGCACATCACTTCCATGATGGGATAGTGATGAACACTTTTTGACCAATGTCAAATGGGCTTTTTTATACACATATAGATGTGTCACCATGAGTGTGAATAAGTACCATAAACTAGAACTGTCATACAATTTGGATCTTGAACAAGTATCTCACATTCCTTTTTTATTTTAAAAATACGTCATAGATTACGAAAAACATTATCTAAATTCCTTATGAATTTATATATACAATTTTACATTATATTTTTATTAATATATTCATTTTATGCACTTACTTCACATGAAATGTAAATCATGTACTGTTTAAATATGTTTTTAAAAATATTACATACTTATTTGGAAATATTAAATAATTATTTGGATAATTAAATGACATCATATTATTATGTAATCCATTGTCATACCCTATTGGGAATTTAAATTACACCTTACCTATTCCTTATAGTGTTTTTATATTATACCCATTCAGGTTTTTTAATGGTAATTTGCACCATGGAGGGGGTTCTAATTTCTGATACGTAGTCTTATGGAATTTTGCCCACTCGGACTTGAGTTGATATTTTATATTTCTTATACATTGTTATATTACACTGAGTATGATTACCTATTTTATATTTTTTATAGCTATCCCTCTTTTTTCTTATATGAATGCAGAATTTTTTATATTTCTTCTATTATGTTTGTGGAATATTTGTTCGAACATTAAATTTTTATGAATCCATGTGTTATTCACTAACTCATGGGGATCAAGAATTCACAATATTCCTGGTTATTAATTTTTTTGTTATCAGGTTACCACGGTACATATGATGGTTTGTGACAATATGGTATTAGAGCACTAGGTTGTGAATGTTTTAATGATTTTAGTATGCATACTATAATATTATCACGAATCAGGAGGTAGTTTCCATCGAGAGTATGGAGTCCTCTCAACATATTGATCTTTAAGTAACGAGGTGGGGTTAGGTAATGATATCATGGAGAATAGTTGATTTATTTTCACTTATTTTAATTGGATAGACTGAAATAAATATATTTTTCTATCTGTAGGGATTTGTTTCCATTGATTGTATGTCTCACTTTTAATCTAATGTATTAAATTTTTTCTACTGATATTTTTTAGCTTAATTCCTCTAAGAATATATGAAAATCTGATGCAAGAGGAAGATACTAATGATCCTCAGCCAGTGAATCTTCTTGTGGACCTATTTCTGGTTGAGATGATAATGCACACTATCCATGACCTTGGAGAGGAATTGCAACTCGTTCCTAATTAGGCTTTGGTTTTGGATTATCAATGGAATTATTAGAGAAATATTTCATAGCATTTACTTAACCATAATCCACTAGAATTAAAAGTATGCAATAATCTTGAAGAGGCTAACAAATAGTTTATCCAGATTTATTATTTTATTGGGTTGTTCAAGACACCTAAAAAATAAAGATGAAGTGTTCCTTCTTCATTCTAGAGGCTCTAAGAAGGAGATGGGGTTACATGATGGTGATGGAGATGGCACAAAAAGTCCATGAGTGGAAGGAATTCATGTATTTTCTTCACTATGTAATTATATATAGATTTCTTGGTGTTTTGAAATGATATTGGGTTTTTAAAAATTGATTTGGATGAAAATATAGTGATAGATTACAAAAAACCATGTTTCTAATCTTGTGTATTTTTCACCTGAGATTGTATCAAATGAGAAGATAAAAACAAATAATTTGTGTTTAAGGAATGATCATATATTAATTCTTAGGTTTATTTAATAAATTATACATTTAATTCCAATGAAAGGGATAGAGAATTGATGGTTGAAATTTGCATGTTTGGAAATACATTGTTGATGGGAGTTCATTTTTCTCAATATTAAGGCTCTATAAATTTCTCTAAATTAAAGATGAGGCATTATGATTATCATGGTGATTCTAAGAAACATGGTTTTCCTAAATCACATATATTAAATATTATATTAACTTTTATATGATACCATTGTGGAATGATGAATCATTATATATGGGTCTATAGGGAGGAACCCATGATATATTTCTCTGGAGGATGCTCTGGTAACCTAGAGATGTTTTTCCATGCATATCCCATCCGCATAGTAGAACATTATCACCACCACTACAAAAACAATTTTGAAATCAAAAACTTTATGATTAAATGGGTTCCAACCACACGTATCTTCAAAAAAGAATATACATGTGGTGGAATATACTCTAGAGGAAGTACATATGTGTCCAGTGAATGTGAGATGTGTCATTACTCTAGATTAGTCATTAGCGACTGATTAATTTGTCACTAGTGTATATCATTCATTTATATAGACCCATATTTTCATCCTAATTTGTCTATATAGGGATAATTTTTCAAATTTCATGAATATTACTACACCCCATGGAACGAAGAGGGAACATGATCACCATATTACTACATGGGTTTTCTCTCTATCAGATTTCATGCATTAGTTAGATTTTTTGGTTCTTATCATGAAACTGATGTATGTAATTTTCATAATTGATGGGAACATTTGAAATAAATTAATTATTGGTTTTTATCTTAATTGGGTTTACTATACAACAACCAATGGGTTTTTCCTGATATTTCAAAGAGAGTGGGACCAGAGGTCGAGTTGGACCAGAACTTCATATCCGGATTTAGGGAATGACGTATTTTTTCATTTGATCTAAATAGATAATCTCTGACCAATGATCTCCCTTCATTAATCACTAAGATTCATGAAATTTTTCCTTTGAGGTCACAAGTATTCCACTGGTATGGTAGGTAGTGTTTTATATTTACTTGGTTTCTAGTATTGAATAAGAGTGTATTCCCTCTACACACATGGAAGTGGCTAATATGAATGTTTTGAATTCCCAATTGGAATATCTTTTAGAAACATTCATCCTACTATAGAGTTTCTATCCATTGGTGGTTCTAGTTCCCATTTCTAAAATTTTTGAGGGTTCTCTTCCCCATTTTGTAGATTACATAAAAATCAACCGGGTTACAATAATGATTAAATATTAATAAAAAATGGATGGTAATTATTTTTGAAAAGTATAATGGGTTTTTTTGTTTCTTGATGATTGATACTTGATCTTGTTACTATCTATCGAGGATACAAAAATTTGATATTCATAAAAAAATTATTTACGAGTAGTTATGGCCATTATGAGTTCCCTTTCATTCCATTGGGTCAAACCAATGCTCTAATAGTATTTATTTCATTAATTAACTTGATTTTCTAGGAGTATATTGATGCCTTCATGTTTGTATTTTCAGATGAAATCATTGTTTACTCTATTTATTATGAAGATCATTCTAGTCATATTAGAGTATGTTAGGAATTGTTGAGAAATAAAAGACAATACTTCAATATAAATGTGATTAATGGATTTATCAATTAAATTTTATTGTATGTTTAGTTTCAAAACATGGTGTTTCTATGGATAATTAATAGATAAATGGTGTAATGAAATGGTTGTAAATATATAATGTTTTTGATAATTAGAGATTATTGTGTTTAGTTGTGTATTGACTATGGTTTGTTAAGGGATTCTGAAATATGAATTCTAAAATGAATTTTATAACCCATATGGTAGTATTGATTTCCTGGGATTAAAATGTAATAAATCATTTTTTGAGATGAATCTTATTTTGACTAATATGAAAATTTTTACATTTATAGTGGTCGAGCATTGCCATGTGGTATTCTATGACCCATAAAGTTTGTGTTTGAACTATATTCTTATGTAGGGTGATTATTTCATTGCTTACAACTCTAATTATATTATGTCACATGAGAAGTAATACCCAAAAAATGTTATCGACCAATCATCTTTAATTCACACCCTTAAGTGTTAATGAAATTACATTTTTAGAGAATGTATTATCACGTTTTCAAACAATAATAACATCTGTTATATAATCTATAATTTTTTTAATATCACCTTTAGTAATTAGGTGAAATAAATGAAATAATTTGAATATGAAATCGCATATATAGTGTGGTTTGGGAACGTTGTCATATATTCGTTGAGTAGGAAAAATTCTACCCAATATGTGAGAGAATATTTATAATAGTGGATATTGAGGGATTCATTTTTAAATTTTCATATTCGAGTTTGTGAATCTCGAGTTGAGGTATCCTTGTCCAATGTTCAGTTGACGTCCTCACATCGTAAGCTGATTCATCAAGAACAAATTCTTTATGATGAGTTCCTTAACATTATAAAATATCTTTATTATTGTTATAATGTTCCAAATTGGTAATTATACTCCAATGAAATTTGAGCAATTTAAATCGCATTGTCAAGCCATTAGTGATAAGGAATGCTATTTTTGGAAGTTTTGAAATTCCTTGTGGGATGTGCACCTAGTAAAAATGAATATTTTCAATGAAATGTGGTGTATATTATGGGGTCGAGGTGTGAGAAAAGGCATTTTAGAATGTTTCTTCATTGTTATATATTCCAAATGGTATAGTTTGAGTACGAAAAACATCATGTTTTGATCACCCACATCATTTTCCAACTTCTGAGTGGGATGTGATCTATATGGAATTTATTTTTCTCGTGAATCATTCCAAGAGAGAGATGAACCTGATATTGGTTTTGTTCGGTTGGTAGACCAGACCACATCACTATATCCCTGATTTAGACACTGCAAAACTGGAAGAGGTGGGAAATATCTATGTAAAGGAATTTTTTTTGTTTTCATTGAGATCTATATATTATAGTTTCTAATAGATATCCTCGATTCACATTTCAATTATATAGATTCCTATAGGAGGAACTTGGAACTCATGTCTAAATCATCACACCATATCATCCATTGTCAGATAGACAGATATAAAAATCAATAATTATTAATGTTGACATACATTTTACTATTTTACTTGACATTGGTGGGTATTGGGATATTCATATTTGGATTTTTGAGATTTATTATAACAACAGCTACTAGACCATGATTATAATGACTTATTTTTTAGGGCTTTTATGGATGTCCATGATGATATTAATTATGTTGGTCAGAGATCAGTGAATGTTTCTTAGATAGACTAAGAATTGATCAGGATATTACAACAATGATTCCAATGAATCATTAGATAATCTTGACTGCATAGAGAAATTATAAATCCGTTACTAATTTCCATTGTATACCATTGTAATTTATTGTTGTTTTCCTAGCGTTCTTGAATATTTCACCTCAGTTTGGTAAAAAAATAGCTTCATAGGAAGGGAGGATTGCTCCTTTTTTTATGATTTGTGTGGTTTTAGCAGGAGGGGAATGTGGTTTAACATTTAGCACACCCACCATATCTGACATAGATACATAAAATGTTCCAAGTATCAGAGGTACAAAAATATCATTCAAATACATCTAATATTTTTAGCTCAAGTGATCTTGATTTTGAAACTGATTAATCTAATACAGATAATACAATTATGATTGTTGACTTCAAAATAAAGGTACATTGTTGGAGTATGGAAACCCTGGTTTGAGTTCTATAACAACATTGTTACAATTAAAATTATACATTGGAAATGAAATAATTGATGATATATTAGTGGACCAATATATTTGGAATGGGAGCATTATTGTAGGATTTATGGTGTGTTGGGGGGATTTTTCTATAGTGGTAAGGTTTTAACATCATGTTTCTATTTTATGGTATTCTGAAACACCAATTTTGATCATGGTTTGGTAGGGTATTTTTGGGTTAGCATTGGGATAAAATGTCCAATTTTTTTGATGTTTGTGTACTATGAACAGTTGCTTCATGGCATTCCAAAAAATATGATAATTTTTTGTGAAAACTGTGTGTACTGAAGTAGTGGAGTTTTCTGTGTTTGTCAAGAGTTTTGAAAACCCATGACCCCACTTAGTATAAACCATCAAACCAGAATAAAATTTCCACACAACCCAGGAACAAGGAAATTATAACTATGTGTCCTTTCACTAGAAACCATGCATAAGGTTGTTTTTAAAACGAATTTTAATTTTAAAAAACTAGAATGTCCATATATTGGATTCATACAAGATTTAATGAACCCATAGTGTTTTATTCTGCCTTGATGTCTCCCATGTGTTGATTATAGAAACTATAAACCCATCCAGAACCATATCCAATCTTTGATAATAATGTTTGGTCTCTACCTAGTAGGTTTTCCCTTCCTGTTAACTATATAATTCCATCACTTCATTCCTACATAGGGTTTTATATATCTTCATGTTGGTTATAGGGTCTTATCTCTCATATTATAGATAATAAATATATGATTTATTCACGGATCATTTTTTTATAAAAAATATTGAATTTTCCCATATGGGATTTAATGTTTATATATACAAGGACCCTTAGGTAGGTGTTTTTTTTATAATGACCATTATGGATTAACCTAAAATTTCAAGAATTAAATTCCATTTTTGAATAAATTCAGTTTCATGATAAATTTGTTTAAATTATATGATTAATAACTCAATTTTATCGAATTGGGGGATTTGGATTTTTGTGGTATGAAATTGGGAAAACCCCCCAATTCAAATGAATTTGTGTCTCTTTAAATTTTTCAGAAATTTATGAAATCAATATTTTTGAAGTTATATTATCAAAATCATTGATTTAATATTAAGTAATTTAAATTATGTGATTTAAAATTTTGATATTTACTTGATGGAATTTATTTCAATGTTGTATTTGATAAATATTTCATTAAATTCTTTTGACAAAAATTGTTTAGTTTTATCTTGAAATAAGCAATGATTTTATTAAAAATCCATTTTTGTTTTTAAAAATAAATTTTCATAGTTAAAAAGGAATAATGGGATGGATTTTTTATAAAATACTTTTAAATTAAATTTCCAATTATGTTTTCTTTAAAGAACCAGATATTATAGGTACATATTGAGTTATTCGGACAACACTCTATGACTTATAACTTCCCAAATTATTACTAACTAATTTCATACCCGGGAGGGGATATTGATAAATTCTACATGAATAATTTCATTAATACATGTGTACACAGATATTTCAATTTCACCTTGAGTGTGAGCGACACTTATAAACTGAAACTATCGGAACTTTTGGATCTTAACCATGTTGATAATTTTTTATGTTTGTATTTGAATAATATGAAATTGTTTATCAAAAATTGTTTATACATTCTTTTTATGATTATATAAAATATAATATAATAATATTTTATTAATTATTTTTAAATGTTTTTCCATCATTTTAAAAATAAATAATGCTTTGATTAAATACACTATTTAAATGATGTTCCATACTATTTTTAAAATCGTTATCATTATTTGGATAACTAAATTATGGAATGCTATTATGGATTCTATAGGGAGAACCTACTGAGATTTTATCTCACTCCAAACCTATACAATTGAATTTTTTTAAATTATCTCCTAAATGGTTTGATCATGGGTAAAGTCTCACATGGAAGTGGTTCTAGTTATTTATCATGGGATTATAGTGTTTCATCTGATGGTACATGGATTGTTCTATCAGTTTTCCTATCGTGTGATATAGTAATTTTTGTTGTATATATGCATGAATTCTAGTACAATTAAAAATTTATTGTTTTTCTTCTATAAATAATTACATGTTTATATTTATTCAATAATTTTTGAGGAAATATTATCCCCATATTTATTTTCCATAATAAAAAATTTTAGTCACGAACCTATGGGGATCGAGAACATCCTTCGTACCATATCATGAACAGTTTGGTGTTCCGGTTACTGAGGTACCCAGGCATGTTTTTGAAAAATAATTGGTTGATTCATGAATTATATAGAAATAATTCTAACAAGTATAGGTTAATATGAATGACGATTAGATTTCTCATTATTTGAAAATAAGTAAATAGAAATAGATAAGAAAACTATTCTATAGGATAATTATTTCTATCAGTTTCACTGAATACCTTCCAAATTTATTTTTTGATAAATATAATATTTATAGGATGAAACATCAAATATTGTCATTTATTTCCTGAAAATGTGTGATGGATCCATATCATCTGTATTTTATCTATTTAATTTTTTTACAGTCGGTTTATGAGTATAACTTAAGATCGTTGATAGGGTTTTTAAAGGGTTATCCTGCTTCAATACAATTGAATCATTCCATTAACTTATAACTAGTTGTAGTCAGTTGGGAAACCCATGTAAATGGGGTGTTATAGAGAATTTGAAAACCATTAGGAGTATTGTGTTGATGGAGTCGACAAGGTGTTTTCCCCTCAACCCACTATAAATATTCTTTTTTAACGTATTTCAATAATTATTTAATGTATTATTCTAATATTTGGTATTTAATATGGATTGCAATGATCATACCATAAGATGGAATTTTCAATAAAATATGGTTTTAGGAACTCAATATACCCTAATCTTGTGTGTTCATCAAGTAATTATCTTGGATAATAATTTGTATCAGAGATCATGGATATTGATTTCTCATCTTTCAATGGATCATCTAGAATGATCAATATTAAAATTTTTACCATTGATAAAAACCTTGTTGTTATATCATTGGTTAGATATTAATAATTTAGTGGAATTTTTTTTATTTCAATAAGGCTCACAGGAACATATATTTGAATAATCTTAGATATAAAATGTATCTAAATGTTGGAACACTATTTGAAGTTTCAATGAGAAAAGAAGAAATATTTTATTCCGATACATAAATGAGTTATGATACGAAATCAAAATATATAAATGAAAAAAATAGGTGTAATATGACCAGATGTGTTCCATAGAGTATCGCAATGTCATACAATACATGAAATGTGAAAGAATATAGATTTTTTAATAATGGTACTGACATTGTCAAAGATCATAGATATTATATAGTGATTATTATGTTCAACATTTAAAAAAATGGATAAGTAGGAGAGAATTATTTAGTAGAATATAAGGCTCACTGATATTTTAAACATAATTGATGCTCTTGTAACAACTATCAATTAACCATATCAATAAACGAATATTATCATATAATTACAAACCATGTGGAATGGAATCATAGTGGCTTCTAGGAAATCATACATGGTTAATAAATTAGAGATAAAACATATCATTATATCTCTTTTGATTTGTGATTATATAATGTAAACTAGAGTATACTAACATTAATGATCAAGAAGGAAAATTCTAACATCTATGTTTCAACATCTATAGATGTGATGGAGAATAAATGGTAAGAAATAACTAAAACATTTGATTAAAAATATTCCTAAAAAATCCTACATCAAATGATGAGATTAATTAGATAGCTCTAAAATTCTTTAAAATAGATAATAACAGATTTCTTTTCAAAATACCATTCATCAGTTACAAAAAGAATGATTCCAAATTTAAAGACTAGTTATGTTATATGTGATTCTGGATAAGACACATCAAGAATGATTATTGAAAATTTAAGGATGATAATAAGAATGAAATGAAATAATTTGTCTGGGCTGGTTAAAAAATCTATCAATGGAATGAAGGCTACATGGAGTTCTTCTGAAAATTATAGAAAATTCACATAATCATAATAATAAAATGAATATATTAATAAAAATTCCAAAAACACTTTCTATAACATTCAGATAATATACTTTCATATGTTTATTTTTATCTTGATTTTCTATTAGAAAATGAAAATTTTCATTTAAGTAATTAAATTAATATTGTACCATGTTTGTAATAAAGAATGAAAGCATAAAAAAAGACTAAGGACATCATGTATTCTTATAATATAATTTTTAATTAATTATATAATCTAAATAAATAGATAATATAGTAAAAAGTTCAATTTTTAAAATTAAACATTTTCAATACTAAAAAAGATAAAATAAGAGATAAAATATTTAAAGAAAGTTAAAAACATTACAGATGTTGCAGGTGTCATTAATAAAGGATAATCCATTTGAAAGAAATATAAAAAAAATCATAATAATGATAAGATTATAATATAATTTTTTCATGAAAATCAAAAAATTATACAAAATCATTTCTGATTGTTCAATGTACAAAAATGTCAAAAAGTTATCTTTTTTCATTATGGTGAAATATGAAATTATGTTAATATATGTTATTTTTAAAATCACTAATACATGGAATATAAAATTCCATTATTACAATAGATTTTTCAAAACAAGGTGATTATCTCATTATAATGACACAATAAATTAAAACACATACATCTCTTGTAGATAAGATTTCTATACCTAGAAGAGTTTTGGTACCAAAAAACTCTTATTTTATTTTTTACTATAGTGAAAAATACATTTGAAATAAAATGAAAACTTGTTCATGGATGGTGGATTTTTAAGACATACGAGTGGTGATTTCTAAAATATTTACTCATTATCCATGGTTAATGGAGTAAATGTCACATTAATTGATAACTAATAAGGAAAAATAGTTTTTATTTCATTTGTTGGAAATAATCATTATATTCTTTTCAATAATTTAATTTACATTGAAGGATTTAAGAAAAAACATATAAGTATTATCCAACATTGAGATAATGAATATTCTCTATATTTATATAATAATGAATTTTTTATAGTAATCGATTTATTTTGTATAATAAAAGACACTATAACATATAATTTTTTTGTGTTTTATATTAACAAATTTTATAGAAAAAATGTAATTTGGTTAAATTCAATAAATAAAGAATCATTGATTAGATATATATGTCCTTGATATTTTAGTGTTCATTCCATAAAAAAGTTATGTAAAGAAATTTAAATTTTAACTTTACTAAAATAAAATTTGAGAAAAAGATGTTATCAAATGTATTCCAAATAGTGAGGAAACACAATTAAAAATTTACACCAATTAAAGTGGTTTCTACATCTAGAACTCCTCAAATTATCTATATGGGTTTTTCTAACCCCACTAAAACATCCTGTCAATATGTAACTTTTTTATTTGTTAGTTTATTATTTTTTAATATTTATATGGGTTTAATTTTTATAACTTACGAGTGAATAGTCCTCTATGGTTGGAATTTTCATTAAACTTGTGAAAATTGAAAATGATGTAAAACAACAATACATTAAGAAGTGATTGTGGTGACGATTTCTAGAATCATAAATTTAATTCATGCTACTCCAAAAAAGGAATTATAAATACATTCTATTCCCCCGTGAAACATCATTAAAATCATGATATTCATAGGTTTAATTGGAAATCAAAATAAATTTCTTAGACTATATTATTTGAATATAAAATCCCCACTCACATTTTGGCTGAGGATGTTAACCCAAAATGTAATGTCATTAACAAAGTTACCATATGTCATATATTATAGAAAATACATTATTTATTTTTGGAATAATAGAAACAAATGGTGTATACTCCATTATATTATATGGAAGGTTTTTATCATCAGCCCCAAAGAAACTCATGGAAATTTCAATCAAATGGATGATGAAGGAATCAACCTAGGATAGACTATAAATTCTAATACATATAGATTTATTAAAAAAATCAATGAATTTTTTAGAATGGACTTAATTTATGATTCATAAATTAAATCTATTTGATGACAAGATGATTCAATCTAAGGAGAAAAATTATTGACTCTATGATATTAGACCTAAATCTATGATTAATAGAAATAAGGATGATGAATTTTAGCTTTATTACATTAAACAAAATATATTAATGGTATATATTGGTGAATAAGAAATAATGTTTTATATAATGCCTAATCATCATATATAATGTCCCCTATAGATAGTTATTTGAAGCTTAGATGATGTTGTATGAGCCAATAGAAACATATGAATCCTAGTAGAATTATTTTCCTCTTTATCCCAACTATAAACAAAATCTATTGAAGAATATTTATAGGATAAAAATTATATTGTAACTATTCTATAAGAGTTAAATACGTTAAAAATAAACCCAATTTTTCAATTAGTTGAAGTCTTTAATAATATTGTGTATTTGGAATAAAATGGGATCTTATAAAGAAACATGATAATCATTGTATAATAACTAAAAATAAATCTATATTTTTCATCAAAGGATATAATCAAGATGAAACCTTAGATAATAATGATTTCTAGAATCTTGTAGGTAGACTAGAAGCTATTGAAATTGTTCTAGAATATGAAAAAATATATCAATTTTAAATTATATCGGATGGATGGAAGATAGTATTTTTTAAAATTTATTTGTAATAGATGTATTTTATGTAGAACAACCATTTGGTTTTAAAGAACTCCTCATTTAATATTATAGTTGTAATCATACCAATCCTTAATATGGACCTAAATGGAATCCAATTTCATAATATTAAAGACTACGTTATTTTATTTTATCATATGTTTTTAAAATAGGAGTGGAAGAACCTATATTATTTTGGAAAACATAATCCTAATATTTTTATATGTAACAATGCAGGTAAATGATGTAATTTTAAGGGGAAAAAATGTATACAAGGATTTTTTAGAATATATACAATAATAATTTCAAATCACTATGATGGGTGTGTTAAACTATTTTATAGGATACATATATTAAAAAAATTATTTTAGAAATATTTTAAACCAATTAATATTGATACATAATTTAAATAAGATTTTTTGACTTTAATTCATAATACCTATTAAAATCCATTATGATTAAAATTTAATCATGATTCAGATGAAACTAGAAAACCTATTGATAATATGTTTTATAGTGGATAGAGTGGATGATTGGTATATCGTACTTTATGTAGAGAAGATTTTGTGTTTTTAATATGACATTGTGAAATATTTAAATCTAATTTATAAGATCCAAAAGTAAATGATGAGAAAATAATATGATGATAAATAAATGGAATTGTTTATATTTCTCTTATATTTACAAAAAACATATGATTTTATTTTTATATATTATTAAATGTATAATTTTTTGATTATATATTAGATATTTAAAACACCATAGGAACTACTAATTTTCTTTAAAAATCACTACTATCATGATTGATAAAGAAAAAATATTTTATATTATAATGAAATTCTAAGTATAAATATATTAAAGAAGTATGTTGTCTTTAACATAAGTTCAATAACCATTACTATAAATCTAATAAACCATTTATGGATGATGAATTATGATTGAAGAAATATTTTGTTATATAAATCCTTCAAAAAAATTAATCATATTTATAATTAATATTCATATAAAAAAATTGCATATATATTTAAGATACCATTTTATGTCTACATATTTGATTTCATCAAATCATAATTAGATGTTTTTAATTTTAAATAATTATTTATATACCATAGTCATGTGATCAGTGTAAATATTTTTTCTAAGTATATTGTAATTAATTTTTGTATGAATGATTTAATTTATATTCATATTTATTTGGACAGGTCACCTACATTTTGTAATTGTAACTTTTTATATCACCACACAATGCCTCGAATATTCAAATAATAATGAATTTTTCATAATTTTTTTCATAAATCACTTTTCAAACTATATGACCCCTTTTCTCTCCACCCATAACATAGTTATCCTAACCTTCCAATCCCTTTTTCAAAGTAGAAATTACTAGAACTGAAGGTTCATCATGAATAATAATGAATATTAATATAATACACTGAAATGTTCTAAGTGGAAGAGTAATTAATTTTTATTAGACGAATATACATATATGATTTTTAAAGAGTTCATTATTCATCATGTATGAGAGTATGTTTTTTATGAAATGTGACCATGTTTTTATTTGAAAAGTATTTTCATTATTTTTTTAAAATCAATTTTTTTACATTATTGATAATGAGTACCTAGTTACATCAACAATAAACCTGAAGAATCTCTAAATAACCATTTTATAATTAGTAGAAGACCTCTATAGCCCCCATGAAGTCTAACTGTTTTTCAACATCACCATAGTGTTAGTGTATGGATTCACTATTCTAGAGATAATTAGATCTTTTATTGGAATATTATATGTTGAAAATAAGGTTCTAGATGACTTATATCCTCAAATAAATGTTCATAAAATGTTCCTAAAATTTAGAATATAGTAATGAACTAGTCATTTTGATATGTTAATTTTTCAATAAACTACTCTTAATTATCTATTTATGGATGAATATCATATAAATATAGAATATTATATATTTTGATTCTAGTTCCAGATTATGAATATGTCTTTTAACTTCTATTCCTTCATAATGATATTAAAATAATATGTTTTTAAATTCTTGTGTTTTTATTGATGGAACTATTGGAACACCATTCTATGATTGGAAACATTAATTTTAAATTTTGTATGGAATAATTATTATATTGGATCTTTTCACTTAAAAATTTAGTGTCCCCAAATTGGAAGGCAAAGTAGAACATTAATCAACATAGTGGGAGTCATCCTGCAGACATGAAATAAAAGTGACAAAAGAAGGATGATCTCAGAATAATGAGATATGAGAATGTGAAGATGATGAAGAGGGTATTTAGGTAAGTAATAACAGAGTAAGAGTAGTTGTGGAATATAGAGATAGAACATATATTTGTTATATTAGACCCCTTATTCCCCTTTCATTACATGTTCATGTACATAATGAATGGATATACTCATATATCACCCATAGTTTTTTATCTATTTTTTTAAGACCATTTAAATATATAGTAGAAAATATTATATTATTTTTCATTAAAATTTTAATGAGTTATAAAATTTACCACCAAAAAGGTTTAATAGACATAATGAATCACATCATGTGAAAGAAGTAACCATTTGTAGGGAAAACAACAAATTGTTAGTTAATAAATGGAATTACACCAAGATAGCCATTATAATATTGGTGAACATTGTAGGAATTATGATATTCTTGATGTTGGAATTATTTTCTCAAAAAATGATATCAGTTCAAATTTTCAATATAATTATATTATGTGATGTATTATCTACCTTAATATAGAAATGGGATAATAGATCATGATGAACATAATTTTTTCTATGGAATATGTGGTTGATATAAAGATGATTGTGCAATAAATTATAGATAAATTCCAATCAAAATATCTTTGTAGAATCTTGGGTAAATATGATATTCACTCAGTGATATAAAATATTTCTCAAGTGATGGAATCTTTTACCTCCTCTACTACTCTTATGCAGTTTCATATAATCTAAAATTGGTAATTTAAGAACATAAATGGGACATAATAAGTTTTGTAAGATAAATTTATGTTTTTGCACAATAATATATTTCATTTAATGATCATGTAAATAAAATCATATTCATGTTTCATTGGAAGAGGAAATTCCTAAAATTCAGAATGTATCTCTTCATGTAATGATAGATATATGATTTATCATATCTGAATTACAAAACATGGATGAATCCTTGTATTCCAATTTCACATTTAGAGATAAAATATTTTAGGATATTCTTCTTATATTGGAAATAATATTAAATAATGGATCATATTATGAATGTGAAAATGAAGATGCTGATGCATTTTTATAAGATAAAAAATATTAGATATCTAAAATAGTCAAGGAAATTGTAACTTCATGTAATCGATTAAAAATTTCATATCGTCAAATTAATGATTTAATGATGCTGGTTATTGAAATTGATGTTAAATGAGATATTCGGATCATCAATGGATATTTTCACATTTATTTTGGAAGGGTTTTAAGATCATTTTAGAATACTGAAAAAATGTTATCTCTAATAAAATAAATGAAAATGATGATGTGATATTTTAAATGTTTTCAATATGTATTTTTGGACCTCCTATAGTTTATTATCATGACCCTAACTCAAAAAGACTAAAATTATGTTTTTATCCAGTAAATGATTATCCATAGAAGAATCTCATGTTTGAATGATAAGTTTCATTACCTACAAGGGAACCACACTCTAAAAACATATTTTTTTTCTAGAAAAATATTTTTTGGTTATAGATAAGTGAGATTATTTCAACATTTATTCCACACAAGGAAGGATTCCTCATTAAGATCATGCATGTCATTGAGCCTTTTTACGGATGTTGGGCAGTGGTTTTTTAGAAAAAACAAATGATTCCCCTCTTTCAAATGAATCATTAAACTATAGACAGTCATTATATTTCATGAAACTATATCCTTCAATATGTTAATGGTTTTTATGAAGATAAAAATGATCTATTTTTTCATGAATGTGATTTCCCAATATATGGGAATCACAAAAATATTAAAATTATAACTACATTATATAGTATTTATTTGATTTGAATCTTCTTTATGTTATCTTTTAAATGCCTAAATTATTTTATTACTTTAATCCCATTAGTATTATTTATATGGTGTTTAATTATTATATTCTTATATATTTTTAGTCGTAAATGTTTTATGATTTCATATCATTTATCTCAATAAACCTGTAAAAGTTTATCCATATGATCAATATATCATAGTTTATGTTTATGTTTGTTATATTATTTTTTAATTTAAAATAAACAGTGTTTAACACTATATAATTCCAAATTTTGTTCAAAATAAACAGGATAATCTTATTACTATTATTATTCTGAAATATCAATTTTCTTTCATGGTTTATATATGGTTTATCATACAATAATAGTGAAATGAAAATTAAAATATAAAAAAAGTATTGTAAATTTTATCAGAAAGTGGAAGAAGAAAAGAAAATCTAAATAAATAAACTATAGTTCACTAAGGAATAAAAACTCTTTTCATATTTAATTTCTCTTTCAAAATATTAGAAGAATAGTAAACATTTATATAAGTAAATGTTATATCTCTATATTTTTCATCGTGGATGATTTTTTTTAAAGATAAAATTTCACCGTAAGATATTTTTTTTCCATATCATTGATTTTTTTCTCCTAAAAAATTTTTATATTGTCAGAGAGATTATGTTTTTACATAAAATATTAGTTTTTATGTTTTTTTATGATTAAAAACACAAGTTATATTCTAAACATCCAATCAAATTCCATTCAGAATGTAATTGTCTGAAATAATTTATCTCATTTCTTTTCATTGAGCAGTTAATTTATGTTTTTAAAATTAGAGAATGTATGTCAAAGTATTATTCATATGATAATTAAATAATATCTTCTATATACCTGAAAATCAGATCATGTTTAAATTTATATAGATATGTAATAAGATACCTTATGAAGAGAATAACGTAGTTTCTAAATGATGAAGTCGTAATCTACTGTTATAATAAGATAATATTTCTTAACAAAAAGAATATTTAAAAATGATTATATTAAAAAATTTAGAGATTATATGAAATATAAATATATATATATGATTAGTCTGACACCATTGTGAAAATTTTATAACTTATAAATATTTAAAAAATTGGTCTTAATTATGATGTTTCTCATGAATATATCTTATGATTAATATTGCATATATCAAAACATCTTATAATGGCTTAGCATTATGTAATGATTAATTTTCTAATCTCATGAAATTTAATTATAGTTTTTTTAAAATTCATAAAATAGATTATCCATTTTTTGAAGCATTGATCTAAATAATATGTATCATTTTTTATATTGGATTTATCTGAAGAATAAGAAGATCCCACATATCACATAGTAATAATAAATTCCTATAATTGGAATGGTTTTCTAATATAGAGTAAAATGTACAGATCATTAAACCATGAGTATTATCTCAAGATAAAATTAAAAATGAGATATACAAATTAATACTTCCACATAGTATTAAATATAATGATAGAAGAGGAACATGAGATATATAAATGTAAATAAGGATTAGATTGTTCATTCCACAAATGCATGTACATATTAAAAGATCAAATGAAAATCAGTCTGTAGTGCATATTTGTTTTATAATACAATGGTAGAACATCCCAAGAAATACTGTGAGGACTGTCATATTCTCAGGAAGAATCATCAACTATATTTGGGTTCTTCTCCCAACTATGTGGTGTAACCCTATCTTCAAAAGTCGATTTATTCATTATTTTACAAATTCTCTGTTAGTGTGTTTTGAGATCGATCATATGACTTGTAATGTTATATCATAGTTGATATATCTTGTAACTTTTTTTAAGTCACAACTGATTTACTCTATAAGGTTCCCCACTTAAATGGATGATATAGTGAAAATCATAAAATTCCTTGATTATAGTGTTCAGGGATTGGATTGAGAAATTTATATCCCAAAACCACTATAAATATATTGTCTTCAATATAATTCCATTTTGATTTTTTATTTAATATTTTTATTAAGAAAATAGGTTTGAATGATAATACCTGAAGAGGGTGTTTTTATGAGTGAATATTTTAGTAATTAAATTGACCACCAATTGAGTGTTCATCAAGAAATTATCTCGAAAGAAAGTCAAATCCCACAATCCTATATTTTAATCGATTGTATAAACCATTATAATTTCTAAAAAAAATTTGATGTAGAAACATAGAACCAGAATGATTGCAACATTGTTTGAGAGATAAAGAAGAATGAAATTATACCCTATAGAAGTATTAAATTATATCAGTTTTTTAAAGAAGTATTTGATCATTAGAAGAATGTAGTTCATGCAGAATTACAGAAATTCCCATCTTCTTGTATAAATATTTTATTTTTTATATAAACTCTATATATAGAGTTTCATTATATATGGAATATTTCAAAATTAATGAAACTTGCATCTCAATTTTCATACATTTTTGGTTTAATAAAAATTACAACAAACCGTATTATATTTTTCATTTTATTTATCCCAACTAATAATCGACATGTAATGGAGAAATAGTATTCTAAAAATTCTTTATTGATATCCTTTATATTTAATAAAAAATATACAATGGAAGTTGATAGAACATTTAATACCCCATTAACATGAAATAATATATTTGAAATATTCCATTATAGTAAACAGGAATAAAACTTCTTATTTTAGAAGATTTGAATTTTAATATTTTTATTCACAAAATTTTAGTGTAAATATCAAATCCCACTTAATAAAATGTGATTCATATTTAATTCATCATTAATCAACATCAAATCCATTTACATGGATTATAAAAATATTATTAGTTAAATTATAATAAAAATAAACAAATTTCATCCATAATTAGCATTAATAAAATTGAAATGTCATGTAATATGTTAAACATAGAATACTTCATTGTAATAGAATATCCTGTATAAATTTAAAAATCTACATTGGAAATTCCATGTAGTTGAATCATGTAGGAAAATTTAAATTATGGATTCATGTAGGGGATTCTCAAAAAGTTATTCCTAAAAAACAATCATGAATGAAATCTTCAACATATATAAATTCATCATGTATCCAAAATTTGAGGAATATAAATTTTGAAATAATTAAGCACATTGAAATTCAGAATTTTATACATAAAACAAGAAAAATAAATAGAAGAAATATCTTTAAATACAGCTAACATATGTTTATGTAATTTCATTAAATTTTATATAAAATCAATATTAAACTAAATTTTACATCATTATGGAATGTAATATTGAATAAAATGAATAATTAAATCGAAATGTTTTAAAATTTAGACTAGGAAAATATAATATCATATATCCTAATTTATTAGATGATATAGATTGATTCAATTATATATATATTCTAATGAAATGTATATAAATTTTTTATATTTTAAAATCTAAAATAATTCTTGAAAATATAGTTACATATCTGCATATATGATTTAAATACAAAATGTAATTGGTTATAGAGAATCCTTATCATTATGAATAAAAAATTGGAGACATCAAATATTTAAATATGTGAATTTGATATGCGGGAGAATGGCATAAGAGAATTGGATACAATGTAATAGTAAAAATATTAAAATATGATATTTTAATGTACAAAGTGATATTATTTGAATCCTAGAAAATCAATATAGGACTTTTAGACAATATATTACACATAAAAACATGAATCTAAAAGAAATTATAAGAAATGATACATTATGAAACAATCATGTTTTAATATACATTAAAAATCAGATAAGAATATTAATTAACATAATAAATGAAAAAAAAGTATATTTTGGAGTTATCAAAACATAAATTGGTTCAAGGATCCAATAAATATTATCCTCCTTTTTATAATTACATAACAACATATAGTTCCAAATGTTTCTTCCCTCATTTTCAAATGTCTAAAAGGTAAAAATTCAAAACGTGCATAAAATATTGTAGAAATTGTCACCCTAAAAATAATTGTAAAAGTTAAAAATTTAATTAATAATTTATATATACATATGACTATGAAAAACTATAAGGCATTCAATTATTCCAAATATGTGTCTACTGCCAAAATAATACAAGCATACTTTTAAAAGTTTGGAAAAAATAATGAAAATAAAATCAAAAAATAATATTTTATGAAATATAAGGGTTTAAATAGTAATTGAACATAATATTTTATTTATAATCGATATTATAATTTTAACATAACAAATTAATAGGTATGAAAATAAAGAAATAGTAATTTGGAAAACATATTCAATGTATATGAAAAAATTTATTTTAATATGAACATTTCTATAGATAATAAAACCCAAAAAATAAAAGAACTAATATGTAATTATATCATATATAAAGTTATACTTCTCTCAAAATATCATCCATAAAATCCTAATTAGAGTAGACACTAAGATAAAAGTAATTTTTAATAGGATATAAAAACCCAACCTTTAAAGATCCATTAAAATATCTAATGATATTAACTAATTTAATATAATTTTCCATAGGGACACATTCATGTCTAGAAAAAAATAATTATATAATCATTAATTGAGTCCCACATGTAGATACATGTAACTAATATTCAACAGTCACATTATGAATATTAACGTCTACTAGTTTTAAAATTTTATCTAAATATATTATTCATAAGATAATAAGGGGATAATATTAACATTTAAAAGAATATATACCAAATATACTTACTAAACCATTAATATAATTTTTTCGATTAAGAAACATACCATATTTTCATTGAATAATATCCATTTCAAAGAAACATTTCAATTCCCCCATCATGATCATTTGAAATTCTAAATTCATTAATTCGGAAAATAGAATATTTTCTCACATTCTGATCAACAAATATTTTCATCAACATATGTTTTTTTACAATAAAAATTGCTTTTAACATATAATAGTATATTATAATTTATAATTATGTCCTTTATCAAAATAAAATCAAAAGAGAGCTGGATATCAATTCATTTCAATCAAGAGGATCTTGTTTCAAACCATATAACTCTTTTTATAATTTTAAAACAAAAACATGATTTTATCATTTTAGAATATAGTCGTTTTATAACATGTACATATTCATAAATATATACATTCAGAAAAGTGGTTATAAAATCCATTGGAAATAATTACAATCACTAAAAGGAAACATAACTCAATAACATCTTAGTTAATTCATACCAAGAAATTGGTGAAGGTGATTAATCAAAATAAATACAATCCACTTGAGAATATTTTTGACTAGCTAATATAGATTTATTTATAATTATATTTTCTTATTTATCCCAATTGAAGTGAATAAGATTTTCCTTTGTTGTCAATATGCATTGAAGAGCATAAGAGTTTTAGTTGTTGTTAATGAGAAGTCAATATTTGAAAGAAAGATATTGAGAAATAAGTTGGTGAATCCTTGGAGAATTGTTGTTGATTCAGAGCATTGAATGATACACTTGATCAATTAACTAAGAGGAATACTCTGACAAATGTTAAACATGTCTTAAGTTCCAAGACATGAATCAAGGAGATACAATGCTATAACAATTTAAGAATTTCAGGAAATACTCAATTGCAAAAGGAAATAAGTAATGTCCATCAATAGTCACTAAGTGGATGAAGTGTTGAAGGCCATGCATTATCTTTTAATACATGAGGAATGAATACATGATCCATTCATCATCCCAGATTGGATTAAAATAATGTATTGATGATTTTAGATTTTTTATTTCCAAAGTAAAAAAATAGACGGTGGGCTTTGAATGAGGAAGGTGGCCATACATTTTGCTTATACTTGACACTGGGTTTTAACTAAGTAAATTCTTCAATCATAAAAAATTATTCCATCCAAGGAGGCCAGCTGAGGACCAAACCTCAAGAACATGTGGGACCCGAGGGTCAACCACGCTCGAAGGAAGCCCTCGAGTCCAGGGTCTCCCATGAGGCATGAGTGCTGGCTGTTTGTATGCCCATGGGTTCCGCACGGTAAAGAACCCGTGTAGCATGGGCGCTAGGTGCGTTCCTAGAGGAGCATAGTGGGCGGTAGAACATGCCCATAAGAGAACCAGTGTGTGGCAGCACCGGAGGGGGGAGAGGAGTAATCTAAGACTCAATCACCACATATTGTATTATAAACATTTTTTTCTCAAGTCTACATTTTGATGTGGGATGCCAAAAAAATCTAGGGACGCGATCTCCACCGTCCGATGCATCTCAGAGATGCGGTTCGTCATCTGATCATTGCATCATCGATCCAGCGCATCTGGGTCATCCATCTGATCACGTATCGCATAATGTTTTGACTATAGTCATTCGATCTCTCCATTGAGGTCGTCTTCAACCTCCGAACACCCGAGAACATGTGATGAAGCTGGACGAAGATCTCATCTCTCCGGGAATCATTTGAGCCCATTTCTAGCCCGTGGTGATCATCTGGAAGAACTGAAATTGTGTATGCATTAAAATTTTCTTGAATGCGATTAAAATGAATAATCTATGATGGTCGAAGAAACAAAAGGTGCGAGGGAACGTCATTTCACTCGAGCACTCAAATTGAAACCTTGGATGTATTCTTAAATGCATGTATGAGATATAGTCACTGAGAAAGTAGGAGTCCGCATTGAAAAAAATTAACTGAGATTTACGACCATATCATGATCCACATTTAAAGATTTCAAAACACCACATACCTCGGGAATTCAGATATTTGACCCCCATGGTTTTTTAAGAGCTCATTTCCTATAAAATGATGATCCCAAGCCATGAAGAGGTTACTTCTACTCTCGTTGAAGATCTTGAGAGAGCTCATATTTTCCATGAAACAGAGCACGACCCGAAAGTTTTCAGCGCAGACTAGAAAGGCCAAGAAGAAGGTGTCTCGCACATCCCTTGTGCGAAGAGAAGAACTATAAACCCCCCAGCTCGCAAAAGAACTCACACCCCCAATGCAAAGAAACTCACGAGTTCTCGACATGTTCTTCTAGACCCTCATTGTGTCTCTGTGAGGAGAATCCCACAGGTTACACAACCGGTGCTTCACACACTTGTTTTAACTTTGCAAAGAGATAACCAAGAATCAATTCTAGTTCAGTAAAGGAGATCATTGCACTTTGTTCATGCAAAGAACAAGATCTTGTGTGTCCTTTTGTTTTTCATGAAGAAGAAGAACCCAAGGACTTGTGTTTTCACAAATACGAACACATGCATGATGTCAGGACTTTGATAACATCTTGAGAATAATAACTCACCCATACACCATCCACATTCCCATTAGGTTTGTGTGTTATTTACTTGATTAAGAAGAAGAATGTGGATACATGCATAGAGGTGTTCTTGTGCATGCAAACATACGAAAAATGTGTGTGTGAAATGTACATTGAGTGAGGACGACAGATTCAAACTGAGCTTGTTGAAGCTACTTGATCAAAAGGAAGAATATCAATCCATTTGAAGGTAGAATTTGAAACTCGGGGCATAACCAGTTTCGGGATGAAATATGAGGGTTCAGAAAATTTGAGGGGTATAACCAACTTGTAATTGGGGGGGTCTAACCAATTACTTTTTTTAATCATCTTCTAATATAGTGAAGAATTCGTGTTAGGGAGAATAACCAACATGGAAAAGAGTATATATTTGTGCTGGACCAGGTAAATCCATATGTCATGTTGTTTATTTTCACTGCATCTTTTGAAGAGTAGATCAAGGCCTTAACTAGCCATAGAGGTTAAATTGGGAAAGAAGGAAATTCATAAAATGAAAAATTAAAATTCAAAAATGGGATATCACTGATTCACCCCTCTCCTATCAATGATCATCCACTATTATATGTATTTCAAGTGGTATTAGAGTGAGGTTCCCTCTGTAAGGATCTACATCTTTGAGAAAATGGACAATCTGAATTCTGTCGACAGTAGGGGTGTTCCTACTTTTGATGCAAAAAAATTTCATAGTTGGAAGAATATGATGTTACCCTATCTTTTATCCCTTTGGCCTTGAAGTTAGAGATGAAGATATGTTTGGATTCCCTCCTATTCCTGATGAAACTCTTATGACATTTTCTGAGAAAAGAAATATGGAAGTTGATGGAGAAGCTCCCAATTCTATCTTAATGCCTCTTTCAGAAAAAGTGTACACAAAGTTTATGGGACTTAAAATTTCTAATGAAATATGGGATAAATTGGAAAGCAGCTATGAGGCCAACATGAATGTCACGGAAAAAAATTACAAATTTGGAAGAGAAAATTTGAAGATATCAATATGGGAGAAGTGGAAAACATTATTGATTATTTCACAATAGTCAAAGATATATTCAATAATATTCAGGGATTTGGAGAGAAGTTGGATGATTAAACTATTATCAAAAAACTAATGAGGAATTTTCTTAATTGGTTTAATCCAAAAGTTTCATCTCTAAAAGAAAAATATTATCTTTCTCTTGATGAGTTGCATAACATTCTCATTGCATATGAAATGCGAAAGATCCTAGTATTTAAAATGAAGATGAAAGATGAGATGGTTTTCAAGGCCATGAGAAAACTCAACATCAAAGATGATGAAGCTTTAAAATCAAGTGATTTTGATGATGAAGATAATGATAAAGAATACAATAAAATCATTGATCTAATATCAAAAATATTTATGAATGATAAATTTAAGGGAAAAGGGAATCTTCCACCAAGGGGTTATAACTATAATAACATCAGAAACTTTGTTGTTAATTGTCCTAAGAAAATGTTTGTTGACCTTGATACAGAAGAAGAAAAATCACAAAAGAAGAAATGTGGTAGAATCACAAAAGACTCAATCAAATTTGGTACTTAAAAGAAAAAAATATTTCCAGGTGAAAGAAGAAGCTATGTGAGAAAAGAAGAAGATACTGACTCCAAATGAGACAACTAACCAGAAGATGTAACTAATTTCATAGCTCAAGTGGAAAAAAGGTTTGGATTCTTCGAGTAGTGAAGATGATGAAATCGAATGGATAGATCTTGAACACATGTTGAAAAATAAATTAGAAGCTTCACTTCAACAAAACAGAAAGCTCAAGAACGAAAAGTGGTTGTTACTAAGGTAAACAGAAAAGATTATAGGATAAAAGGAAGAATGTATATAGAATTAGACATTTTACATTGAAGAAATAAAAAGACACAAAAATAAATGTTGCTGAAATAGAAAAGATGGTATGAGATCATGAGGAGAAGCTTCACCTCAAAGAGGAAGAGAAATCAATGACTTGATCTAGGTGGATTAAAGAATAGAACAGCTCGAACAATATCAAAGAAGATTTAAACAAGGTTTTTGAGGTCAAGGGAGAATCATCACACATTGGTGAAAAGAATATAGTCAATTAAACACCAATCAAATCTCAAAATATATCTGTTATTTCTAACTATGGGGGTTCAAATACAAATCCGAGACATGTTTGGAGCCCAAAGCCTTGTGACAAATCTTCTCCTAATCTAAAGAAAGGAAGAAATCCTCCAGGAAGATTGACTCAGATTCTGGATAGAAAACAACAAAAATCATCCAGAAAAAACTCATACTACTAGGGAAAATCAAGGTTTAGAGGATACTGCCGGTGTAGTGGAGTTTTTGGGAACAATGCATATTTATGATAGTATAACATGCCTCTACCTCACTTAAGGCATGAATCATGGGGGAGCTATTCGAAAAAATGGAAATATAGAAATAATCTAATATTCCAACACAGAACAAATATAACTACATGGAAGTAACTTGTGGAAGATGTGATCTTCCAGGTCATAGTGCTGAAAAATGTATGACTGTTCTTACAGAACAAGACCTGAAAGACATGAAAGGAAAAGGAATTCAAAAATTAAATGAAGAAAATTCATGTTTTTCTGAAGTTTCCTTGAAAGACAGTACTAAAACCAAGTCATGGATTCTCGATAGTGGATATTCATCACACATGAATGGTGATAAAAAAATTCTTAATCGACATAGAAACTCATGTGGGAGGAGTCATAATCTTTGGATATGATTGTTCTATGAAAATCAAGGGAGTTAGAAAAGCTATGATTGAGGCCCAAAATCTGAAATCCAATGATGTGTTATTTGTTGAAGGGTTAATACACAATTTACATAGTTTGAGTCAACTATGATATGATGAACACGAGGTTTTGTTCAGAAAGGACTCTTGTGTCTTCAAAAGATCAATGGATTGAAGAATGACCAGTCAGGGAAAAATAATCACTAGAAATCTATTTCAAATTGGTAATTCTAGTGATTCCCGTTACTTGAGTTCAGAGGATGAAAATAATCTTTGGCACAAAAGAATTGGCCAGCTTGGTCAAAGAAGTAAATGCAAAATCCTGAAGTATGACATTGTGAGAGATCTTCCCAAATTGAAAAGAGAAATGGATGTTGTTTTTGAAACATCCTAGAAAGGAAAATTGAAGCATATCCCACACAAAGGAGTGGATATCCTATCAACTTGGCCCCTTGAACTTATTCATATAGAAATATATGGGTTAATGAGACAAAATTCTAAAGTAGTTGATCTATATTTCTGAACATTTATTGATTATTACACTAATGAATCATGTCATGTTTATTAAACACAAGTTAAAGGCAACTACAATGTTAAAAAACATTAGAAGGTAGGATGATAAGGAATTGGGAATCTGTATTAAGAAGGTGAGATAAGACAATGGTAAAGGGTATACTTGTTATGATTTTGAAAGCTATCTCTACAAGAATGGAATAAAGAATCAATACAGCATGACCTATACTCCACAGAAATGTGGAGTAGCTGAAAGAAAGAATATAAGCTTAGTTGAAATGGGAAGAACTATGTTGGATGAACATAACATCTCAATGTTTTTCTAGAAAGAAGCTGTATGAACTGCCATAAATATACAGAACAGATGACTTATCATATCAGAAACACAACTGACAACTTAAGAAATGTGGTAAAATAGAAAAATAACTGTTAAATACTTCTGAGGTTTTGGAAGTCCCTGTATCATAATGATTAAGAACATTAATTTGGGAAAATTTGAAGAAAAGGTAGAGGAAGGGAATACATGGGCTACCTAACTAATGGTAAAGGATACAGATATTGGAACCATATAATGAACATGTTGGTGGATTGCAGTGTTGTAAGGATTTATGAAAACAACATCAAATCAGATATTTCTAAGAACATTGATTCGGATGATTTGGAAGAAAATCACATGAATATGGGACAAAATAATTATGAAGCAGCAGGGACAGAACAAGACAATGTTGAAAGTATTTCTGAACATACCAGTGATGAAGAATAAGATAATGAAAATAAAATAAAATGGTAAAATATAATAAATTAACATGTCAAGACAGAAAATGTCATTGGTAATCTAAAATCTCTAGTGAAAACATGAATAAGATTGAGAATTGATGATAAAACTTCACTTATTTCTCAAGATTAACCTCATATAGTGGCTAAGGCAGTTGAACATGAGGAATGGATACAAGCTATGCACAAGAATCTTGATTAGATTGAGAAGAAATTCACTTGGGATCTTGTGTAAAGACCGAGGAATAAAAATGTTATTGGGACCAAGTGGGTTTTCAGAAATAAGCTAATTGAGAAAGGGGAGGTTTCAAAAAACAAGTCCAGACTGGTATGCAAGGGATATTCACCAATAGAAGGATTTGAATTTGAATAAACTTTTGCACCAGTAGCAAGGCTGGAAACCATTAGAATTCTCTTAGTAGTTACAGTACACTATCATTATAAAGATTATAAAATGGATGTGAAATCTTCAATTCTAAATGGAGATCTTAAAGAAGAAGTATATATCGAACAACCAGATGGTTTTATTTTGGACAATGATGGCAACGTGGTATATAGGTTAAGAAAAGATCTATATGGTTTAAAACATGCCCCTAGAGCCTAGTACTTCAAATTGGATGGTTGTCTAGGGGATATGACGTTTGCCAAGGGTATACTTGACTACAATCTTTATGTCAGAGAAATGACAACTGGTACTCTCATAGTCATAATTTATGTAAATGGAATAATCTTTGCTAGAGGCAAGGAAGATTTATTTGAAGAATTTGCAGAGGAGATGAAGAAAACCATTGAAATATCCATGCTTAGTCAATTGACATATTTTTGGGGATTTCAGGTTGAAATAAAACACAATTTCATATTTCTATAAATATAGAAGTATGAAAGGGAATTGGTGAAAATGTTTGGAATGGAAAATTCAAAAGAAGTTTCAACACCCATTTCAGTTGGAACTAAATTATGCAAGAATGAAAATGGAAACAATGTTGATCAGAAAGAATTCAAAAGAATCATTGGGAGCCTACATTATCTCACAGCCTCAAGGCCAGATATCACTTATTCAATAACTATATTTTCCACATATTTGAGTAATCCAAAAGAATGTCCCATATCAGTAGCTAAGAGAATTTTGAGACATGTAAAAGGAACTTTGAACTATGGGTTCTTATACAAACATAGTGGAGAAATGAATTTGTTGGGGTTTATAGATAGTGATTGGGAAGTTGATTGTACAGATAAGAGATCCTCCTCCGGTGGAACCTTATTTTTGGGAGAAGGTTGTGCTAGTTGGTACAATAAGAAAAAAACTCCTAAACATTGAGCACAGCTGAGGAATAATATGTGGTAGCCAAAAATGCATGCACACAGATGATTTGGATTCATGTACAGCTATCAGACTTTCGAATTGAAACTAAAAACCCTCTAAAGATCTTGTGTGAAAATCAATGTGCCATTAGATTATTTAAGAATACCATACAACATTCGAGATCAAATAATATTGATATCAGATATCATTTTATTAAAGAAAAAGTGTCCAGTGGAGACATCATGGTTGAATACATCTATACTCTAGATCAAATAGAAGAAATTTTCACTAAAGTAATGCTGGTAGAGAGGTTTGTGCGTTAAGGCTGAAACATCATGTTAATCCTTCTCCCCTCACATGAATATCGTGAATAGGTTCTTCCTTATTCCTTAAATCTATCTACTTTATCTTGCACCAATTTGTAGGGAATTGAAGGAGATGAGGGCATCCCTTAAGGGTGATCATTTTTTATTGGTTTTTTCTGTAGGGTTTTTGCAGTTCAATGAAATTTTTTTTCACCCCCCTCAAAGATGAGTTGATTCATTCTGAGTATGATTTCACATATATGGTTGTCTATTAATATTATTGAAAACCTTGGTTATACCTCTCTTTTTTTCTACATCAGGTTATCCCATGTAGACAAAGAGTTGATTAACTATAGGATATTTTCTAAATTAACTATTTGATTTCATCCCTTTGCATTTGGTTTCCAATAATGGGGTGAAAATATTGGAACACATATTGACCCAAAAAAGTGTGCTTAAGTAATATTGTGTGCTTGTGTGATATTGGCAAAGAAATACCAAGGGGGAGATTGACGTCAATAAGAGTTTCATTTTTTGTAAATATGGATTAAAGAGTATAAGAGTTGCATTAGTTGTCGATGAGAATTCAATATGTGAATGAAAGATATTGGGAAAGAGGTTGCTGAAGCCTTGGAGAATTGTTGTTTATTCAAAGCATTGAATTCTACCCTTGATCAATTCGCTATGAGGAATACTTTGCCGATTGTTGAACAGGTCTTAAGTTTCAATACTTGTATCAAGGTGATACAATGTTATAACAGTTGAAGAAGTGCATTAAATACTCAATTTAATAAGGAAAGATGTAACATCCATCAATAGTAACTAAGTGGATGATGTGTTGAAGGCCTGTATTATGTTTTAATACATGAGGAAGGAAGACATGATCCATGCACCATCCATGATTGTATTAAAATAATGTATTGACGATTTTAGATTTGTTATTTCAAATGGAAAAAGAGAGGATGGGATTTTGATGAGGAAGGTTGCCATACATTTTCGATATACTTGACACTTGGTTTTTAACCATGTAAATTCTTCCTTCACAAAAAAATAATACATCCATAGAGGCCAGCCTATAACCTCACCTCAAGCACCTGTGGGACATGAGGATCAACCACACATGAAGGAAGCCCTTGAGGGCAAAGCCTCCCATGAGGCATGAGTGTGGGCCGTTTGTAAGCCTGTGGTTGCCGCACGACAAAGAACCCATTTAGCATAGGCGCTAGCTGTGCACCTGGAGAAGCATAATGGGTGCTTAAGCATGCCTGCAGGAGAACCAGGGCGAGGCAGCACTGGAGGGGGGAGAGGAGTAATCTAAGACTCAGTTTCCATGGATTTTATTATAAATAATTCTTTCCCGTGTCTCCGTTTCGTTGTTGGATAGCCAAAAAATACAGGGACTCGATCTCCACCGTAAAATGCATCCCAGAGACATGGTATGTCATCTGATCTCCGCATCATCAAACCAAGGCATCCAGGCTATCCATCTGATCATGTGTCCCGTGATGTTCAGACTGTGGCCATTCAATCTCTCAATCAATGTCGTCTTCAACCATTAAACACCCAAGAACAAGAGATGAATCTTGACAAATATATCATCTCTCCGAGCATCATTTGATCCCATTTCAAGCCCAAGGTGATCATATGGAAGAACAGAAAACATGCATGCATTAAATGATGCATACATGCTATTAAAATGAAGAATCCATGAAGGCCCATGCAACCAAAGATTCGAGGCCCCATCATGTCAATCGAGAACTCAAATAAAAGCCTTGCATGCATTCTAAAATGCATGCATGAAATATACTCACCGAAAATGATGGAGTCAATGTTGAACGAAATTTACTTAGATTTATGGCCATATCATGATCTGCGTTTGAAGATTTCAAAACACCGCATATCTTAGGAGTTCTAATATTTGAACCCCATAGTTTTGAAAGATCTCCTCGACTATAAAACGAGGTGCCCAATCCATGAAGAGGTTGCTGCTACTCTCGTTGATGATCTTGAGAGAGCTCCGATTTTCCATGAAACAAAGCTCAGCGTAAATGTTTTCTTCGTATCCTAGCTACGCAATGAATAGGGAGTCTCGTGCATCACTTGCGCGAAGAGAAGAACCGTGAAACCCCTGGTTGGTGAAGGAGCTCACACCCCTTGTGCGAAGGAACCCGCGAGCGCTCGATAGGTTCTTCCGAACCCTCATTGTGTATCTATGAGGATAATTCTGCAGGCTACACTACTAGTTCTTTGCACCCTTGTTTTACCTTAGCGAAGAGATTACCAAGAATCACTTCCGGTTCTGTAAGGTAGATCATTGGGCTACCTTCACAAAAAGAATAATATCTTCTGCAATCTTTTGTTTTTCACAAAGAATAAGAACCCAAGGACTTGTGTTTTCACAAATACAAATACATGCATGAGGCCGAGACTTTTATGACTTCTTTAGAATAAAATCTCACCCATACACCATCAACATTCCCATTAGGGTTTAGTTAGATTTACATGAAGATGAAGAAGGTGGGTACATTCATAGATGAGTTCATTTAAATGAAAACATAAGAACAAAGTGTGTGTGCAAAGTACATTGAGAAAGACTAACATATTCAAACAGTGTATGTTGAAGCTACTGGAAAATAAGGAAAACTATCAATCCATTCAAAGAGGAATTTGAAAATGGCATGCGTAACTAGTTTCGGGAAGAATGAAGAGGGTATGGAAATCATGGGGGGTATAACCAACTTCTAATTGGGGGGTCTAACCAATTACTATTTTTAATCATCTTCGGATATAGTGAAGAATCTATGTTGGGTAGAATACCCAACATGACAAGGAGTAGGTCTTTGTACCAAACCTTGTAAATCCCTATGTCATGTGCTTTTGTTTCACTACATCTTTTGAAGACTAGATCAAGACCTCAACTAGAAAAAGAGGTTGAATTGGAAAAGATGAGAGTTCATAAAAAGGAAAAATGAAAATTCAAAAAGGGGAGATCACTAATTCACCCCACCCCACATAGTGATCATGCACTATTATGGGTATTTCACCAATTATTTTAAAAAATTATTTTTCCCCAAAAAAAAGAGAATTATTTTATATATCAATATAATTCAATACCAATTTCTTGTAAAATAATATTATTCATATATCATATAAATTATCCAAATAGGAATAGAAAAATATTCATAATTATATTTTTCTACTAATTCATAAATTTTAGAATGATAAACACATACATTTATGGCCAATTTTATAGTTTTAGAATGTGAACCATCTTTACCAATATCATTATCTATGTAATTATCACATTGATTCTAACATGTTAATTCATGAATATGTTTTGATAGAGAAGAAATATTATCCTCCTCGATATAGGAACTTTAATAATCAGGCAATTTTTATTCAAAACTATAATATATAAATCATTCCTTCTATTGATCAATATAATAGACTAATTTATTCATTGACATTTTATCAAACATATTATGAACTTATTGTTAAATATTAATGGATCTCATATTGTATACTATATATTACTAACAATTAAATGAATATAAATTGAAAATGAATTGATCTGATTTTAGAGAAAATTTATAGAAAGCATCCTTAGTATTAAGAATTAAAAAATTACGTGAAAACACTATAATATATCCAATTTAGGTTTCATTCCCTTCCCAATCTTATTATGTGTATTTTCTACTAAGTTATTATAATAAATATATTTTTTTTAAAAAAATATTATTAACATCTATTTCCCAAATATATTTAGTTTATTCATGTTCATATAACGTAGTCCTAGAATGTTTAAAAATTCTAATTTTTTCCATTTAATCTTTTCCATAATTTTGTGCCCAAGGGGGTAAAAAATTATGAAAATACAAATTTATTTTACAAAACTATATAAATTCCAATTATTTGTATAGAAAACCATGATCAATTATATTTCATTAAATTCATAACCCTTTCTAATTTTGAACCAATTGAAAAAACTAATAAAATTAGAAAATGTTTTTGATTTAAGATCATGTTTGTATTCCCATGTGTATATTGTAAAATCATAAATAAAAAAACATTCTCACAACCAAATATGAAATTATTTATATGAAAAAATTAATATAAATGAATATGAGGAAGATGGTTTCATTTTTATTCTAATTTTATTTTAATTAAACCACTTCTATGTAGATTATCATTCAAGAAAGTTTCAAAAAAGTTGTTTTTAACCAATATATGTTATGATAACTACAAAATAGTATGGTTCATTTATTGATTTTTAATTAACCTAAAATATTCATTTCCAACCACCCATAACAATAAATTTTATCATATTACCAATATTGAATTATTTTAACTTTTGATCATTAAATTCATTAAAAATAATTGAATAAATGTTGTCTTTTTTTCATAAATGAAAAACTATATATCATAAAAAAATTAATTTGTCAATATTATATTCAATAAAAATTATATCATCGCATATTTGTAAAATGGTTATTAAAATATTTTTAATTATTCAATATATAAAAATAAGAAATTATAATAAAATATTAAATTCCAACTTCCCCAGAAAAATTTATGATTTCTTTGGAATTTCCACCAAATATAACATTACCTCTATCAAATTTATAAAAAGATAGTAAATTTAAAAAATCAATGATAATTCTGACTTGATATTCAATTTTACTTGTACAAATTATTTTTTATTATATTGATACATATTTCATACAGAAACACATTTATGAATGATTTAAAACACATGAAATTTTACATCCAATTAGATTATCAAGTGAGTTTATTTAAATATAAGTAAATTTATTACACTTATTTATTGTAAATCAAAAAAAGAATAATTTAAAAATATAATCAATATGTCGATGAGATTGTGGAAATCTAAAGGAATATTCTTTATGATATTTACAATTAATATGGAATCTATAACTTACTGAATTAAAAAAACTTGCATATGTTCTTTTAGATAATATATATTGTACTTTTGGGTAAAATATTATCATAAAAAAGACTATATATTCATTCTATTTTTACTAAAACTATTTATTTCATGAAATGTCTATTTTTTTTACACGATGATTATTAGTGTTTTTTGAGATCAGTGATATGTCTAGTAATGTGATATCATAGTTGATATATCTTGGACCTTTATATTAAGTGACAATAGATTTTACACTGCAAGTATCCCCATTAATATGGTTTTTATAGTGAAAATAATAAATCTCATTGAATATAGTGTTCATGGAGTGGAATGGGGAATTTATATTCCCAAAAAACTATAAATTTCTGGAGTTAAATATACATCAATTGTGATATTATTTTCATTTCAAATTTTCATTAATGAAACTTTGTTTGAATGATCATTTTTTAAGAGTTAGTTTTTCTATGAATGAATATTTTAGTAACTAAATAAAACACATATTGGGTTATTATCAAGCCATTAAATTGGAAAAAGTCAAACCCCAAAGCCTATATTTTAATAGATTGTATAAACCATTAAAATGTCTGAAAAAAATGGATGAAGTAGATAACCAGATATAGAATGATTTCAACATAGTTTGAGAGATAAGGAATCATGAAATTATTCCTCATTAAAGGATAAAATTATTTCAGTTTTTCATGAAGAAGTAGTTCATCACTCGAAGAATGTAGTGGTTCAACAATTACTGAAATTCACATCCTCGTGTCTATTTCTTTCATTGATTATATTAGTTATATATACTGACTTTCATTATATGTTCAATAATTCAAAATTTATGAATTTTTCATGTAACTATTTCAAACATCAATGGTTTAATAAGAAATTAAAATTAACTAGATTTTATTTTTTTATTCTTGTATCCCAAATAATAATCCACGTGTAAACGAGAAATAATATTCTACTGAGTAATTATTGGCATCATTTATAATTAAGACAATATATAAAATAAAAGTCATTATAACATTTAATACACCATTAACATGAAATAATATCTTTAAAATGTTCAATTATAGTATAAAATAATAGAATATTATATTATTGAAGATTTGAATTTCGATATTTTTATTACAATAATTGTAGTTTGAATATCAAGACCCACGTAATGACATTTGAATCATATTAAATTCATAATTAATATACATAAAACCTACTGACATAGATTAAAAATAATTTAAATGTAAATTTATATTAACAAATATACTTATTATATACATAATGAACATAAATAAAATTTAAATATTGTGTAATATGTAATATAGAGAATAATTCATGGTATTGGAATCTACTATATAAATTTTAAAAACCACATTGGAAAATCCATGTAGTTGAATGATGTAGGAAAATTTCATCGATGGATTCATTTAGGGGATTCACATAATTTATTTAAATTAGAGAATTACTACAAAAATTCACCACATAACGGAAATCATCTGGTATCCAAAATTTGAGAAATATGAATTCTTAAATAATTAAACAAATTTACATTAAAATTTTCATACATAAAAAAATACATAAAATGAATAAATGTCGTTAAATAAAGCTAACATATATTTATATAATTTAATTATATTTTCATAAAATCAATAATAAGCTAAATTTTACATCTATATCTCATGTAATCATTAATAAAATGAAGAAAAAACCGAACAGTTGTAACATTCATACTAGGAAAAAACATCATATTACATAATTTATTAGAAAATATAGATATATTAAATGATATATATTCTAATGAAATGTATATAATTTTTTATATTTTCAAATCTAAAATAATTCTTAAAATTACAATTATGTATCTCATTATATGATAGAAATTCATAAGGTTACTAACACTAGATAATCATTATCATGACGAATAAAAAAATTGATAAATAAAAGATTTTCGTTTGTGAATTTGACATGTGGGAGAAAGGAATATGTTAATTGACTACAAGGAAATAGTATAAATACTTAAATATGACATATTAAGGTCCTAAGTGATTTTATTTGATTCCAAGAAAATCAATATAAGATTTAGGGATATGATATTTGTAATCAAGACATGATTTTAAAATAAATTCTATGTAATGAAATAGTATAAACCAATCTTGTATTAGAATACATTAATCGACACTTATGAAAATGTATAATAAATTAAAAGGAAAAAAAGTATATTTTTTAGTGATAAAAACATAAATTTTTTGATGTATCCAATAAATATTCTCATTCTTTTTATAATTACATAAACACGTAAAATGTCAAATACTTCTCCCCCTATATACAAATATCAAAAATGTAAAACTTAAAAACAATTATTAAAATATTGTAGAAATTATTTTCTTTTAATAATCAAAAAATGTTACGAAACATTCATAAACCATTAAATATAATTATGACCAGGAAAACAATAAGGACATCAATTTTTCAAAAAATGTGAATAGAGAAAAAATAATGAGAGCAATTTTTGCCATGTTTGGGAAGAATATTGAAGATGATTTCATAAATAAATATTTTATGAAATTTAAAGGTTTAAACAAAAATTTATAATAATTTTTTATATAAGAGAGATTATAACATTGACATATTATATAATTATGTATGTAAATAAATAAATAATAATTTGGAAAACATATTTAATATTTGAAAAAAAATTATAATCCTATTCATTTCAATAGATAAACACATCAAAAAATTCAAGAACTAGAACGTAATTAGAGGATATATAATGTTATATTTCAATCATAATATCATCAATAAAAATAAATAACAGAGTAGACTATAAAATCAAATTAATTTTTAATAGTTTTAAAAAAACCAATATATAATGATACATCAACATATCTAACAAAACTAACCAATTTAATATTATTTTCCATATGGAAAACTTCATATCTAGGGCACTTGAATTATATAATCATTAAATGAAGATTATATGTTGTTAAATGTAACTAACATTCAATAATCACTTTATGAGTTTTAACAACAACTGGTTTTACAGATTAATCATTATCTATTTTTCATAAGTAAAAGAACGGAGTATTTTCACATTTAAATGAATATATTCCAAATCTACATAAAAAACCTTTTGAATATTTTTTTTATGAAAAATACCATTATTTCATTGAATAATATCCCTTCAAGGAAATACTTCATTTCTCCAATCATGCTCTTATAAAATTCATAATTCATTAATTCTTAAAATTGAATAAATTTTTTTCACGTTATGATAAAAAAATTTCATCAAAAAATTTTTTTAAAATAAAAATATAATTATAACATATATTAATAAATTAATATTTATCAAAATTTCCTCTTTCAAAATAAAATACAATGAAAACCAGTTAACATTTGATTAAATCATGAGAATATAGTTTCATACCATATAAATCTTTTTATAATTTAAAAACAAAAAAATAATTTTTTCATTATAAAAATTACTTTTTTTTAAGTAGTAATTATTCATAAATATATCCTTTTTGAAACATGGTTTTGAAATCCATTTGAAATAATAAAAATCACTAAAAGGAAACACAAGACAATAAAATCCTAATTACATCAAACTGAGAAATAGTTGAAGATGATTAATCAAAATTAATACCTTCCACTTGATAATATCTTTTTCTAGAAAATCTAGATTTAATTTTTTATTATATTTTCATATTCTTCCAAATTATTTAAAAGAAATCACTTTTTCCAAAATATAAGATAATAATTTTTTGTAATAATAGATATCTATACCATCAATCTAGTAAACAAATATTATTCATATTTCATAGAAATTTTCCTACTAGAATAATAATAAGAATCATAAATATTTTTTTCTAAAAAATCATAAATTACAAAATGATAAAGACATACAATGATCACCAATTTTATAGTTTGACAATTTGAATCATCATTACAAATATCATTATCTGTATTTTTATCTCTTTGAGTCCTATATGTTCATTCATGTATATGTTTTTTTAGGAGAAATATTATCCTCCTCAATATAGGAACTTTTATAATGTGGAAATTTTTCAACAAAATTAAAATATATAAATAATTCATGTTTTCAATCAATATAATAAACTAATTTATTTTTTTACATGTCATCAAACAAAAAAGAAATTTATTCTTATATATTCGTGTATATTTTATGGTATATTCTATATTTTTTACTATTTATTGAATATAAAATTAATATGAATTCATCTGATTTTTGGAAAAAAATTATAGAAAGCATCTTTGGTATTAAGAATAAAAAATTTACACCAAAAAACTATAATATATCCAGTTTAGGCCTTATTACCTTCCAAATATCATTATGTGTCTTTTTCAAATAGGGTATTATAATAATTATATTTTTTAAAAAAATAATAATTATTAAAATATTTTTCCCAAAAATATTTCATTTAATCATGTTCATATAACATATTCCTAGCAAGTTATTGAAGTCTAATTTTTATCCTTAATAATATTCCATAATATTGTCTCCAATGGGAAGAAAAATTAAGAAAATACAAATTTCTGTAACAAAACTATATAAATTCAAAATTATATGTATACACCACCATTATTAATTATAATTGATTAAATTAGGTTCCATGTATCATTATGATATAATTTAAAAAAGTAACAAAATTAGATAAGGTTTTAGATTAATGGTTAACAATTTAAGCCCATGTGTATGTTGTAAAATCATCAATTATAATAAAATAGACTTTTTTCCAGTCAATATCAAAATATTAATATAAAGATTGAAATATAAATAAATATAATGAAGATGGATAAATGATCATCATAATTTTATTAACATTAAACTAATTATATGTATATTAACATTCAAGAAAGTGTCACAAACAATGTGTTTGACCAATATATGTTACGATAAGTAAAAAATATTATGGTTCATTAATTACTCTCAATCAACCTAATATTTACATTTCCCAACCTCCCAAGCCAAAAAAAATGTTATCAGATTTCCCAACCATAAAATATTTTAAATCTTGATAATTAAATTAAATACAAATAATTGAATAAATGTAGTCTTTTGTATTTATATACAAGAAAATTTATGTATCCTAAAAAAATAATTCCTTTGTGATTTTTAAATATAATAAAAATTACATCATCGATTAATGTGTAAATGATTATGAAATTTTTTTATTAATAAATATATAAATGATAAGAAATAATTTTAAAATATCACTGATCATTGTGTCTTGATATTTCATTTTACTTGTACCAAATTTGTTCTTTTAACCCTCATACATTTCTCCTTCACAAACACAATTATGAATGATTTGGAACACATAAATTTTTTTATCCAATTTCATTATAAAGTGATTTTATTTAAATTCAAGAAAATTTCTAACACTTATTCATTGGAAATCAAAAATAATAATAATTTAGAAAAAATCAGTGTGCCGACGAGGTTGGGGAAATCTAAAAGGAACACTCATAATGATATTCAACATTCCTATGGAATCTATGACATATAGAATTGAAAATATATCCATGTGTTGTTTTTTAAAATAATTTATTGTTCCATTAGCTAAATTATTATCAAAACCAAGTCTATATATCCATTCTATTTTTACAAATACTCAACATTTTACCAAAAATCTATTTGTTCATTGTTTTACAAATAGTATATTATTGTGTTTTGAGATCGATGATATGTATTGTATTGGGATATCCTTGATGATATATCATAGACAGTTTTTATTAAGTGAAAATATATTGTACTCTGCAAGGAGCCCCATTAAAATAGATGTTCTAGTGAAAATCTTAAAACTCATTAAATATATTATTCACAAAGTGGACTAGGGAATTTATATTCCCAAAACCACTTTAAATATCATGCGGTCAATATACTTCCATTATGATTTTATTTTTGTTTCATATTTTCATTAAGTAAAATGGGTTTGAATGATCCTAGATGAAGAGGGTGTTGTTCTATGAATGAATTTTTTAGTAACTAAAATCAACAACTCTTGAGGGTTCATTAAGGAATTATCTAGGAAAAAGTCAAAACCGATAATCCTACATTTTAATTGATGGTATAAACCATTATAAATTCAAAAAAACTGGATGATGTTGAAACACAGAACCAGAATGATGGCAACATAGTTTTAGAGATAAGGAATAATGAAATTATACATCTTAAAAGGATAAAATTATTTTTGTTTTTCATGAAGTAGTAGCTGATCAACAGAAGAATGTAGTGCTTCAAAAATACAGAAATTCTCATCCTTATGTCTATTTATTTCATTATTTATATCAAATCTATATATGGAGTTTTATTATAAGTAAAATAATTCAAAATTTATGAATTGAGAATCTAAATTTTTAATGAATCTATTGTTTAATAATAAATTAAAATAAACTAAATTACATATATCCATTCTTATATCACAAATAGTAATTTACATGTAAATTACAAATAATATTCTATAGAGAATTTATTGATATCATGTATAATTAATAAAAAAATATAATAGATGTTGTTAGAACATTTAATACACCAATAACATGAAATGATATCATTGAAATATTTCATTATAGTAAAAAATAATATAACTTCATATTTTATAATATTTGAATTTTGATATTTTGATTACCTAAAATATAGTGTGAATATCAAAACCCATATAATAACATGTGAATCATATTTAATTCGTAATTAATCAATACAAAACCCATTAAGATTTATTATAAATACATTATATGTAAATTTATTATAAAAAATATACTTATTACATTAATAATTAACAGGAATAAAATTAAAATGTTTAGTAATATGTAAATTAGATAATACATCATGATATTTGAATATCTTGTATAAATTTAAAAACCCATGTTATAAAATCCATGTAGTTTCATCATGTATGAAAATTAAAATTATGCATTCATGTAGGGGATTCAAATAAGAGATTTAACTAAGATTATCATGATATAAATTCAACATATAACTAAATTCATCATGTATCCAAAATACAAGGAATACAAATTTTCAAATCAATAAAAACATTGACACATAAAATATCATTTGTAAAACAAAACAAATAAATCAAAAAAATATCGTTAAATAAGGATAAGATATATTTATATAATTTCATTATATTTCCATGAAATCAGTAATAACATAAATTTTACATCTATATGTCATTTAATCATCAATAAAATGAAGAAAATAATCTAAAATCGGTTACATTCTGACTTGAGACATACAACATATTATAACATAATTTATAAGATTATTTTGAATGATTCAAATATATATATATATATATTCTAATTAAATGTATATAATTTATTTATAATTTCAAATATAATATAATTATACAAATTACAGTTACATATCTCAATATATGATTGAAATACATAAGCTAACTGATTCTAGAGAATCGTTAACATGATGAATAATAAATTGGGTATATCGATGTTTTTGATATGTGAATTTGATATGTGGGAGAAAGAAATACACGAATTAGATACAAGGTAATAATGAAAATATTTAAATATGATATATTAATGTCCAAATTCATTTTATTTCAATCATATGAAATCAATATAAGACCTGTATACAAGAAATTACCAATAATGACATGAATTTAATAGAAATATTAAGCAATGAAACATTATGAACCAATCATGTTTTAACATATATTAATCAACACATCAGGAAATGTATTAACACATTTAAAGGGAAAAATATGTATAATATTGTAGTTATCAAATCATAAATTGTACTAAGGATCCAATAAATATTATTCTTCTTTTTATAATAACATAACCATGTATAATGTCAAAAAATTCTCCCAACATTTTCAAATATATAAAAAGAACCGAATTCATAATATGCATAATATATTGTCGAAATTATCTCTTTTAAATTGATTTAAATAGTTATAAAAAGTTCAAAAACATTTATATATAAATATTACAAGAAAACTATAAGTCATTCAAATTTTCATAAAATGTGTCTAGAGCCAATATTATTCAAGCATAATTTTAAATGTTGGGGAAAAGTTTTGAAAATAAATTCATAAAATAATATTTTATAAAATTTAAAGTATTAAATAGTGATTTAATATAAAATGGTATGTATAAGAGATTTTATAATTTTAACATAATGAAAAAATATGTCTAAAAATAATGAAATAGTAATTTGGAAAAAATATTCAATATATCGAAAAATTTATAAAAATCTAAACATTTCAGTAGATAAACGAAACCAAAAAATAAAATAACTAACAGGTAATTAGAGAATATCAAAATTATTATTTAAATCATAATATCATCCATAAAAATCATAATCATAGTAGACTATAATATAAATATAATTTTTAATAGGATAAAATAAACCAACATTTAAAGATCCATTAAAATATCTAATGATATTTACCAATTTAATATTATGATCTATAGGGACACTTTCAGATCTATAAAACATGACGTATATAATCATTAAATGAGGCCATCATGTAGATAAATGTAAATAACATTCAATAGTTGATTTTTTGTTTTCACATCAACTGGTTTAACAGGTTTATCTAAATCTTTATTTATTATTTTAATTAATTAATTATTTTCAACTCCAAAATTATATATACTGAATCTACTAACTAAACCTTTAGAATAATTTTATTTATTAATAAAAATACAATCATTTCATTAAAAATATAAATTTCAAAGAAAAGTTTCATTCCCCCCATCATGCTCATATCATATTAATAATTCATTAATTCTGAAAATTTAACAAATTATATTCACTATATGATAAAAAATTAATATCATCAACGTATGTATTTACAATAAAAATTTAATTATAAAATAAATTAAAAAATTATTATTTATCAACATGTCCTTTCTCAAAATAAAATATAAAGGGAACTTGTTAACATTTAATTCCAATCATGGGTATCGTGTGTCAAACCATATAAAGATTGTTATAATTTAAAATGAGAACAAATATTTTTTTTCAATTTAAAAACTACTCATTGTTTAACATGTACTGCATCATAAATATATCTATTTGGAAAAGTGATTTTGAAATCCATTTGAAATAATTAAAATCCCTAAAAGGAAATATAAGAAAATAACATCCTAATTACATTGATCCAAGAAACAGGTGATGCTGATTCATCAAAATCAATACCATTCACATGAGAATATCTTTGACTAGAAAATTTAGATTTATTTATTACTATATTTTCATATTCATCCTGATTATTTCAAAAAATTCACTTTTCCCCAATGATATGAGAATCATTTTTTGTAACAATTGAATTCCATACCATCTTTCAAGTAAATTTATATTATGTATCTTTAATATAAATTATCCACATAGAATGTTGAAATGAATAATAAATATATTTTTCTAAAAATCATTAACTGACCGAATGGTAAACACATACATTGGCGGAAAATTTTATAGTTTGAGAATGTGAATTGTTAGTACCAATATCAATATCAATTTCATTATCACTTTGAGTCATCAAACATAAGATGAATTGATTATTAAATAATCCAGGATATTATATTGAATACTCTATATTCATTACTATTACATTAATATTCTATAAAAATTCATTCATCTGAATTTAGAAATAAATTATAGTATGTATCCTTAGTATTATGAATAAATTATGTACATCCAAAGACTATAATATCATCAATTTATGTATTATTCCCATTTGAATCTAATTATGTTTATTTTTAACAAGGGTATGATAATATTTATATTTTTAACATAATAATTATTATTAAAATACCTTTCCCGAAAATATTTAGTTTATTCATATTCATATAACACTAACTTTGGAAATTTTGGAAGTATAATTTTTATCATTAATAATATTCCATAATTTGGTTACTTAGGGCATGGAAAATTATGAAAATACCAATTTCTGTAAAGAAACTATATAAATTCCAAATATCTTTATACACAACCATCATCAATTATAATTGATTAAATTATATTCCTTTTCTCAATTTGATCCAATTTAAAAATGTAATAAAATTAAATAATGTTTTTGATATATGATAATGATATAAACCCATGTGTATATTTTCAAATCATCAGTAATAATAAAACAAAAAAATTCCCAACACAATATAAAAATATTAATATGACCAAATAAATATAAATTAATATAAGGAAGATGGATTAACATTCACACTAATTTTATTTACATCAAACTAATTCAATATCGATTAAATTTCATAAATGAGTCCCAAACAATATTTTGATCAAAATATGTTATGATGACTAAAATATTGTATTGCTCATTGTTTTATTTTCAATCAACCTAAAATTTTCATTTCCCAAACAACCATACAAAAAAATGTTTTCAGATTACAGAGCCATCAATTATTTTATATTTCGATAATTAAATTCATTAAAAATAATTGAATAAATATATTATTTTTTATTTTCATTCAAGAAAAAAGATGTAGCCTAAAAAATAATGCATTTATCATTTTTAAATTTAGTAAACATTACATCATCCTATTGTTGGTAAATTATTATAAAATTATATTTTAAATAATCAATATTGTAACACCCCGAGCTTCCACGATACGCTTCTCATTCAATAATGCAATAGCTTGCATTGTACGCAACTTCGAGTTCTAAAACGCCGCGACTAATCAAAGTAGCCGTTATGAATAGTAATAACCACTTTTTGAAATGATAGAAATTTTATATTTCAAAATGGACTTCATTTTTATATTCGTAATATCGAAATTAGCCTATGTTGAATTTTTGGTATTTTTCTGAGAACTTCTAATTTTTTATGAATAGTGAAAATTACTTAAAAACAACATTTTTTAATCAAAATAATTTATAGTGATAAATTATAATATTTAGTGGTGTTAAAGTATAATTAGAATATATTTTTACCATTTTATCCAATGGTGGTCATTAGAATTAATTTATCATCGCAATTGTACATAAACAATTGCCAATCTTTTGATATAAATTGTTTCTTAAAAAAACGCTATTTGTTGTGACAGCGGGAATTAATTATAAAATTAATTAATGCAACGTATATGTTTGGAATTTTTTAAAATAGACATCTTTTTTGAATTCGGAATATCAATTATAGCTTAGGTGAAATTTTGGCATTGTTCTGAAAAACTTCAATTTTTGATGAATAGTGAAACCACTAAGTGGTAGTTAAATAACTGATTTTTCGATTAAATGAAATATTATCACTTCTGTGATTTGATTTTCAAAAATCTGACATACATGGTTGTCATTAAGAAGTAAAATGTTGTTCAATGAGATTAAAATAATTTTTTGGTGAATAGTAACTTTTATGTTCTTAATCGCGATTAGAGGTAATTAGTGTAGTTTAAGGTAAAAATAATGTTTTAATAATATGAGATGAGCTTGAGACTTGTCCTACTCCTATTGGATGAGTCATGGACGACCAAGACAACCCATGGGTCAACTTGGGGACCCCATGGAGCCACATTGGTTGGAAAATGACATTAATATATATTTATTTAAGGTTAAAATTAAATTGACACAAACATGAGTTGTTCTACTAAAACAGTATTTAAGTGGGGTTACACAAGTCCAAATTTTGACTATAAATATTCGTTAGAAAGATAAAAAGATTTCCTACATCATAGTACTTTTTTAGACATTAAATAAATTAAATTATTTATGACATCAAGATGATGCAGTGATGACCTCATTATTTAACAATTTAAATAAAATGGAAAGATAATGTAATATCTAAGACCTACACATGTCCAAAACCTATTGGATGAGGAGCTTTAGAACCCTTATCACCTTAGCCTCGAATTATAAAAGTTTGGGACCTTTAGAATCCGAAAAGAATTGTATAATAGAATAACATTTCATTACTTTCCAAAAGAGCCCCTCCTCTCCACTTATAAAAGGCCCCCACCACTCCCACCTTATTCACATTTTCAAGCCATTTGGCTCGGCCAAACTCTGCCCAAATACTCTCCCAACTTTCCCCCCTTACTCCTAGAAGCCTCACTTTGGGCAGAACTCTCCCCAAGGAAGCCTTTGGATCAAATCAAAAAGAGTTACCCAATTTTGAGGTAATGTCTTCTCTAATGTTGTTTTGTTTTATTTTTCTTCTCCAACCCCCTAAAATCATTTTATTCATTTCTTTTGTAACAACAACAGTATCCTAAATATACTAGGATGTTGTTATAAGAAGGATTCGAGCTACAATTACACACACCTACATCTAATGGTTAAAGAACATACGGTTTCTGTGGATGGTAAATTTCTGCCTCACGAAACGATGATTGGTCAACACTCATATAACACCTTCAAAGGTGGCCATTAAGATGTCACTATATTTATATATGATATATAATATGTTTATGTTTTACTTATGCTTCTGTATTTCTAATTTATAGCATACTTTATGATTTCCATTATGGGTAAAATGCGATAATTTCATTTTAGGATGTGCGGACTACCGCCCCCTCAAAGTGAATTGAATCGTTAATGCCATATGTGGGATGTATAAAGGATGGAGTAAATGGTATTATACACTATATTATACTGGAATTATATTATACATTTATATCATTATGATTTCATTACATTAAATATGAAATAGAAATGAAAGTAGCGTTCATGCGTACGTACGGCTTACCGTCTCCATGAACGGTGCATTTCATTTCTTACCTCTAAATGTTACGTAATATTATAAATGAATGTATATACTGGATATATATGATATATATGACATCTAAATAATGAATATAATTCTGGAGATAATGGATATTCTACCACATAAACAACTTGTAATTATAAGAAGTTTATTGTTGACTCAAGTACCAAAGATCGACAAAACGACCGTTATTAACTTAAATAATTACATAATGTTCATAACATTGTAATAAGTGATATAAAAATGACAATGATATTAAAAATGGTTCTTAATAAGGTATATATTAACTCTAGTTTATTATTCAGTAGGTTAAAGAACGGTTGAGTCATGTCGGACATGAGGTAAGGGATCTTGTTTACCCAATTTCCATTCTTTGGGTTAATCTCGTACTTTCAAATTATGTCATGATATTATTATGTCATATCTTATATTTGTACTTTCTTTATGTGTACTTATAGTGAATACACATAATAGATCTATTATATTTTAAAAATGATCTTTTAAGGAGATTGTCTCAATCTCCTTTCATTGAGGCATATTTTGTTTTATACACAACTTTCTTTTATACGGTGTATAAAACCCTTTGACTTTTACGTTTATTAAAAAGGAATCTTTTTATATGAAGCGTTTTACTAAACGAGAAAAAGGGAATGTTTTTATTTCCGTACATATGCGGCGACAACGACTTCTCCGCCGCCGTGACCATTATTTGGGTTTCGGCTTCCTCTACAAGCCATCACTTTTTTTAAAGAAAAATAAATACAAAGTTTTAACTTTCTTTTATTTTGGTATTGAAAATGGTTTTGAAGGCGTTTTTATTATATCAATGTGTTGTATTGATATCTTGTGATTGAAATGTGGAAATGTTATGTTTCCTTTATGCATGTTTTATGTTATACGATTATGTTATGGTTTATGATATGTTTAAACCTATTCATATGAGGAATGCATTGGACTTAATAAGTGATGGGTGGAGCCCGCTATAGCTCCTCGATGCATCGGTAGGTCTCATGAGACAACTAGATGTGGAATTGGCTGAGGCCCTTTCCCAATATGATTTATGGTTTTGGCCGAGGCCTTAATCATTTTAGACGTCTTGGCCGAGGCCTTGATAAAATGTTTCAGAATGTCTGGCTTTATGCATTCCATCATTATGAAAGTGGTTATTGATATTGCATGTGATTATTCGACCAGTAGAATATCCATGTGAATAAGTAAATGGAATTATCTCATTTTACTTTTTCCATATTATGTTGAAGTTCATGTTTAAAAGGCTTTTGTTTTATTTATACATTGCCTTAATTGTTAATGTTTATTTATGAATGCTTCCGCAATATTGTTATCCTTACTGAGCATCTGAGCTCACCCATTTCAATGTTTTAATATTTTTCCAGGATGTGAAGATGTATTTTATGAATGACCTGCAGGGATAGTCAGAAGAGGATATGAGTGTGGACTATGGAGACTTTGTTATTGTAGTTTTTCACCTTATGTTGTAATGTAACATTTATGAATGTATCTAGTGTTTCCAAGGCTACTAAACTAATCAGTCTTTCGAGACTTGATCTTTTTTGATCATGCCAATGTTACGAAGTAATGCACCGACTCTGGGTTGCTGGGGTCGGGGCATTACAGTTGGTATCAGAGGCAGTTTTTTACTAACCTTGGAAGCTGGATTTAGATAAACTCTGATTAGAGCACATAACCCAAAGATAGACTTTGAGGATTAGTATAGAAGAGCTTCCTAGAATTTTGGTATTGTAGAGATTTTCTGAATTTTCCAAGAAATACATCCATGTCTTGATACGAGTAGGTAGAGGTGGCTTTACCACAGATGTACCTAGGGGTAAAACCCGAAAACACCGCTCTGAGCTAGACTCGAACGGGAACTGGTGCACGACAATGGGCATTGCTGCACTCTTGGTTACGACACTCCCGGGGGATATTCTTAGGATATTTCTCGTTTTCTTTACAAACCACTATGAACGGTTATGAGTATATTCTTCCTCAAAGAAAACCTTTTTATGATTATGGATTATATCCATAAATAGTTCAATTTATGTTAAGTATTTTATAAGTATGGAATTATGTATTTTGATTCATAAACAAATTTGTTTTATGCCATTGTTTAGAAATGGCGCCTAGTGGAAGGAATGGAAACTGTATCAATGCATGAACTCTGTGTAGAGATTTCCCTCCTGCTCAAGATAATTATTGTGGATCTGGAGATAAAACTGGTGCTGATCAACTTATTACCATACTGGGACAACTCACTCAGTTTATGAATAATAACCTTACTCATATGGAGCACCCTGATCCGCAACGTGGAGGATCAATGTTAGACCGCTTCATGAGGCAACAACCACCAACATTTAATGGGGGTACAAATCCATTAGTAGCTGAGCAATGGATAAACTCCTTAGAGAAAATATTCCATGCCTTGGGGAGTAGCGAAAGGGAGATGGTTGTCATGGCAGTTTACCGCCTCACTGGAGATGCCGATCAATGGTGGTCACTAATTCAATACACAAAGGATGATGATGAATTAAAAAACATGGAATGGCATGTGTTCAAAGATCTTTTCTTAGAAAAATACATTCCTCATGACCATCGAGCAGATATGGAAAGGCAATTTCTGAGTCTAAGACAAAAGGAGGATGAGAATGTCGCAAAGTATGAGGCCAGCTTTACAAGGTTGGTGAGGTATGCTACAGATTATATACGTAACCCAAGAGGTAAGATTGATCATTTCTTTGAAGGGTTAAAACCATTTCTCCATAGAGATTTAGTATCACAATATTTCTCAACATACGAAGATATTGTCTCATGTGCTATCAAGATAGAAAAGGAATTCTCTACGTCTTATGACAACAAAGTAAAGCAAGAGAAGAATTTAACGGTAGAACAAGAGACAGATAAAGGGAAAAAGGGAAAGAAGGATTTTCAATTATGTGATAATTTTGGGAAGAATAACCCTGGTACTTGCCTAAAAGGAATGAGAGTTTGTTATAAATGTGGAGAAAAGGGTCATCGGGCTCATGATTGTAAGGGAAAGAAAGAGGCTATCAAAGTTCAATGCTACAATTGTAGAGGAATGGGTGATTATGCAAATGAATGTCCTAAGCGTCAGGGAAATTTACCTCAGAAAAGGCCAAGGGGTCAAGGACAATCTTATGCTGTTACTACAGTTGAAGCAGAATAACTAATGTATTAGTGCTTTTGGACTCATGGATTATATTCTGGTTATTAGAATAATGTGAAATATATATAAGGATTGTACTGCAGTACATGTTGATTTCAGTAAGGTTTTAATATGATGAAGGTAATCATATTTTTAGTATGTGACAAAAAGAGAAACTTTAATTTGTTTGGGGAATCTGATAAATTGATTTTGGAATTAAGAGACCTTTTAGAGAAAGTCTAGACAGAGGTATTTTGGATAACTATAATAGTTGGAGTGGATTAAGTTGATCTTTGGATAGTATTGTTTAAGGTTAAAAAATTTATGAAGATTATTTTTGGAATATTATGATACTATAGTTTTAGGAAAAGGACAACCTGCAGGGTGGGGCATAACCCGTCGCGTCGGACAAAGATGCAGGAATCGAACCCACAATCATAGTGCGACATGCCTTTATTTCATACCACTAGCCTACAAGAAGTCCCTGGTTATGAAAAAATAATTTTACTAATCTAAATTATATGTGTTAACATTTAGAACCCTATACAATTAGGATAAATAGAATATTTTTGAGTTCTATTACCTTTTAGAGTGAAAGATGGGTTTGTGGTAAAAAATTATTAAAGAATGAAAGTCTACGTAGAAGTATGTATATTCCCTTACGTTCTTAGTAAATCTCCTAAATAAATTCCTCAACTTTATTAAAGGTAACTTAAAACAAAAAAGTTTCTGGTTAACTTTTCCAACTGGGGATTCAATGACTATTTAACCAATCACAAGTTTGTGATTTTCTTATGGTTAACTTTCTCCTAATCCAGTTTTATACGACTCTCCATCAGACCTTGATGGTTTGTTTTTCTTCCATATCCATATTTTCATAGAATCCTAGTATGGGCTATCTTGGGTGACCTTTGTACTTATCTTTCTATCTTTTAAAGTTATATTTTTATTAACCTTATTTCCGATGTGGGTTTTCCACAAAGGTATTTTCTATTTTCAACCTTATATTTTCAAAGAAAAAATTTCAAATTGCGAGGACGCAATTTATTGAAGGAGGGGAGAATGTAACACCCCGAGCTTCCACGATACGCTTCTCATTCAATAATGCAATAGCTTTCATTGTACGCAACTTCGAGTTCTAAAACACCGCGACTAATCAAAGTAGCCGTTATGAATAGTAATGACCAATTTTTAAAATTATGGAAATTTTATATTTCAAAATGGACATCATTTTTGTATTCGTAATATCGAAATTATCCTATGTTGAATTTTTGGTATTTTTCTGAAAACTTCTAATTTTTTATGAATAGTGAAAATTACTTAAAATCAACTTTTTTAATCAAAACAATTTATAATGATAAATTATACTATTTAGTGGTTTTAAAGTATAATTAGAATATATTTTTACCATTTTATCCAATGGTGGTCATTAGAATTATTTTAACATTGAAATTGGACATAAACAATTGCCAACCTTTTGAAATAAATTGTTTCTTAAAAACACGCTTTTTGTTGTGACAACGGGAATTAATTTTAAAATTAATTAATGCAACTTATATGTTTGGAATTTTTTAAAATAGACATCATTTTTGAATTTGGAATATCAATTATAGCTTAGGGTGAAATTTTGGCATTGTTCTGAAAAACTTCAATTTTTGATGAATAGTGAAACCACTAAGTGGTAGTTAAATAACTGCTTTTTTGATTAAATGAAATATTACCACTTCTGTGATTTGATTTTCAAAAATCCGACATACATGGTTGTCATTAAGAAGTAAAATGTGGTTCAATGAGATTAAAATAATTTTTTGGTGAATAGTAACTTTTAAGTTCTTAATCGCGATTAGAGGTAATTAGTGTAGTTTAAGGTAAAAATAATGTTTTAATAATAAGAGATGAGCTTGACACTTGTCCTAATACTATTGGATGAGTCATGGCCGACCAAGACAACCCATGGGTCAACTTGGGGACCCCATGGAGCCACTTTGGTTGGAAAATGACATTAATATATATTTATTAAATGTTAAAATTAAATTGACACAAACATGAGTTTTTCTACTAAAAAAGTTTTTATGTGGGGTTACACAAGTCCCAATTTTTACTATAAATATTCATTAGAAAGATAAAAATATTTCCTATATCATAGTATTTTTTTTAGACATTAAATAAATTAAATTATTTATGAAATCATGATGATGCAGCGATGACTTCATTATTTAACGATTTAAATAAAATGGAAAGATAATGTAATATCTAAGACCTACACATGTCCAAAACCTATTGGATGAGGAGATTTCGAACCCCTATCACCTTATCCTAGAATTATACAAGTGTGGGACCTTTAGAATCCGAAAAGCATTGTATAATAGAATAACATTTCATTACTTTCCAAAAGTGCCCCTCCTCTCCACTTATAAAAGGCCCCCACCACTCCCACCTTATTCACACTTTCAAGCCATTTGCCTCGGCCAAACTCTGCCCAAATACTCTCCCAACATTACCCCATTACTCCTAGAAGCCTCACTTTGGGCAGAACTCTCCCCAAGGAAGCCTTTGGCTCAAATCAAAAAGAGTTACCCGATTTTGAGGTAATGTCTTCTCTAATGTTGTTTTGTTTTATTTTTCTTCTCCAACCCCCTAGACTCTTTTTATTCATTTCTTTTGTAAAACACCAGTATCCTCAATATACTAGGATGTTTTTATAAGAAGTATTCGAGCTACACTTACACACACCTACATCTAATGGTTAAAGAACATACGGTTTCTGTGGATGGCGAATTTCTGCCTCACGAAACGATGATTGGTCAACACTCATATAACACCTTCAAAGGTGGCCATTAAGATGTCACTATATTTATATATGATATATAATATGTTTATGTTATACTTATGCTTCTGTATTTATCATTTACGGCATTATTTATGATTTCCATTATGGGTAAAATGCGATAATTTCATTTTAGGAAGTGCGGACTACCGCCCCCTCAAAGTGATTTGAATCGTTAATGCTATATGTGGGATGTATAAAGGATGGAGTAAATGTTATTATACAATATATTATACTGGAATTATATTATACATTTATATCATTATGATTTCATTCCATTAATTACGAAATAGAAATGAAAGTAACGTTCATGCGTACGTACGGCTTACCGTCTCCATGAACGGTGCATTTCATTTCTTACCTCTAAATGTTACGTAATATTATAAATGAATTTATATACTGGATATATATGATATATATGACATCTAAATAATGAATATAATTCTGGAGATAATAGATATTCTACCACATAAACAACTTGTAATTATAAGAAGTCTATTGTTGACTCAAGTACCAAAGATCGACAAAACGACCGTTATTAACTTAAATAATTACATAATGTTCATAACATTGTAATAAGTGATATAAAAAGGATAATTAAATTAAAAATGGTTCTTAATAAGGTATATATTAACTCTAGTTTATTATTCAGTAGGTTATAGAACGGTTGAGTCAAGTCGGACACGAGGTAAGGGAACTTCTTAACCCAATTTCCATTCTTGGGGTTAATCTCCTACTTTCAAATTATGTAACGATATTATTATTTCCTATCTTGTATTTGTACTTTCTTTATGTGTACTTATAGTGAATACACATAATAGATCTATTTTATTTTAAAAATGATCTTTTAAGGACTTTGTCTCAATCTCCTTTCATTGAGGAATATTTGGTTTTATACACAACTTTCTTTTATACGGTGTATAAACCCCTTTGACTTTTACGTTTATTCAAAAGGAATCTTTTTATACGAAGAATTTTACTAAACGACAAAAAGGTAATGTTTTTATTTCCGTACATATGTGGCGACAATGACTTCTCTGCCACCGTGACCATTATTTGAGTTTCGGCTTCCTCTACAAGCCATCACTTTTTTTAAAGAAAAATAAATACAAAGTTTTAACTTTATTTTATTTTGGTATTGAAAATGGTTTTGAAAGTGTTTTTATTATATCAATGTGTTGTATTGATATCTTGTGATTGAAATGTATAAATGTTATGTTTCCTTTATGCATTTTTTATGTGATACGATTATGTTATGGTTTATGATATATTTTAACCTATTCATATGAGGAATGCATTGGACTTAATAAGTGACGGGTGGAGCCCTCTATAGCTCCTCGATGCATCGGTAGGTCTCATGAGACAACTAGACATGGAATTGGCTGAGGCCCTTTCCCATTTTGATTTGTGGTTTTGGCCGAGGCCTTAATCATTTTAGACGTCTTGGCCGAGGCCTTGACAAAATGTTTCAGAATGTCTGGAATTATGCATTCCATCATAATGAAAGTGGTTATTGATATTGCATGTGATTATTCGACCAGTAGAATATCCATGTGAATTAGTAAATGGAATTATCTCATTTTACTTTTGCCATATTATGTTGAAGTTCATGTTTAAAAGGCCTTTGTTTTATTTATACATTGCCTTAATTGTTAATGTTTATTTATGAAAGCTTCCGCAGTATTGTTTTCCTTACTGAGCATCTGAGCTCACCCCTTTCAATGTTTTAATATTTTTCCAGGATGTGAAGAAGTATTTTATGAATGACCTGCAGGGATAGTCAGAAGAGGATATGAGTGTGGACTATGGAGACTTTGTTATTGTAGTTTTTCACCTTATGTTGTAATGTAACATTTATGAATGTATCTAGTGTTTCCAAGGCTACTAAACTAATCGGTCTTTCGAGACATGATCTTTTTTGATCATGCCAATGTTACGAAGTAATGCACCGACTCTTGGTAGCTGGGGTCGGGGCGTTACAAATATATAAAGCATATGAAATATTTATAAAATATTAAATTCTGACTTCCCCATAAAAAATTGTGATTTCTTTAGAATTTCCTCCAAATATAACATTACATTTATAAAATTTATTGAATGATATTAATTTTAAAATATCACTGATAATTGTGTCATGATATTCCATTTTAAATGCACCAAATTTTTTTTTATAATCCAGATACAAATTTCATATAGAAACCCAATTATGAATGATTTTGTACCCATGAAAATTTATATCCATTTGGATTATCAAGTGAGTTTATTTAATTCCTTGTAAAATGATATCACTTATTCAATGGAAATCATAAAAAATAATTTTGAAAAAATGAAATATTATATCAAACAGATTGTGGAAATATAAAGGAATAATCATTATGATATTTATCATTCATATGGAATCTACCACATGTTCAATTACAAATACATCCACAAGTTCTTTTTTTTAAATAATTTATTTTATATTAGGTAAATTATTATCTTAACTGATACCATATATCCATTTTAATTTTCTAAAATGTCATCATCTTATACAATTTTTCAGTACCATCCATACAAAAGCCTAGATTTGGAATTTGTTAAGTCAAAATTCTTCTTTTGACTTCTATATCATGTTTTGGAAATCACAAATGTATTCTATCATATGTTTGTAAATTACAAATTGTCCTTTATCATGTTTATCGTATCGTACAATGACAATCGTATCGTACTGACTCTGTCAATCGTACAATACTTACTCTGTCAATCGTACCATACTGACTCTATCAATCGTACCATACTGACTCTGTCAATCGTATCGTACTGACTCTGTCAATCGTATCGTACTGACTCTGCTATTCAGTTGTTCATTATTTGTTTTGGTACTTAGTCAAAAACACTCACTGCATATGAATCATACTCATGTTTTTTATTTCTTTATATCTCTTGTCCTAACAAAATGATGTCGTTGAGTTAGTTACAAACTAATCAAAATGATGTCGTGCTTTCTGTTTCAATATGACCATTGGAGGCAATATGACCGTTGGAACCCGAGGCCTATAAATAGAAGGTCATTTGAAGCTGAGAAAAAAACGATGAACGAAGAGAACGAATGAAGAGACTCTGTGAACTACCAAGATTCTAGAGAGAGACACTGTGACTTCTCTCATCTGCCTTGTGCGTCCGATCATCGTATCAAGGGCTTTCAAGTAATTGAAAGACAGAGGTGTCGATTACCTGCAAAATCGAGGGCTGCCGGGGATAGGTAGACAGACGTGCCGATCATCGTATCGAGGGCTGCCGGGGATAGGCAGACAGACGTGCCGATCATCGTATCGAGGGCTGTCGGGGATAGGCAGACAGACGTGCCGATCATCGTATCGAGGGATCACCAAGGTGTTGGTGAGACAGACCTTTTATCCTAGGTGAAAGGATAACCCTTCTCTTTGGGTTAAAAGAATTGTAATACTTTTACATTCCTACTGTTACTTGTATTAGAAAGGGATTTGTATAGTTTCCTTTCTTCTTTACATATTCAATTGTAATTGTTTCAATTACAATCATTTTATTACTTTTTGTATTGATTGATTCTATACGCTTTAAGGTAGAATCATTCATCTTTTTATTACTCTGATCATTGTGTTCACCTTGAATACAATTGTTTTACATTAAATTAGTATTACAATACTTCATACCTTTTATATTCAATACAATAGTGGGTGTTTGTATTTGTATTAGTTTAAGATCATTTAAACTAATCTCTTTGTTGCTAAGACTCAAAGGTTTTTAAACCTACAATTCACCCCCCTCTTGTATTGTTCCATCTAATAGACATATATATCTACTTATTCGATCCAAAAATTGGTATCAGAGGAGGTTTTCGACTAATTTGTATTACTAGCTTTATTTCTTATTACTATCTTGAATACTTACTACACTAACATGTGGAGTGGAAAAGTTGTTTTTGTTGTATTAGATGGCAGGAATGAATATCGGGTCAATAGATAATCTGAATCCTTCTAGACCACCAATATTTTATGGGAATGATTATGAGTATTGGAGAGATCGTATGAAGACTTTCGTTATCAATACTGGTGTAGAAAATTTTATTATGCTTACTGGGGCTTACAAAATTCCTGACAAAGAAGTTAGTACTTTTACCAACCAAGAGAAGCAAGAATATCAACTGAATTACAAGGTACGCAATACTTTATTATGTTCTATGACCAGGAATATATATAGTCAGATATCTTCATGTGAAGCAGCCAACTGTATTTGGAAGAAACTAGAAGTTACTCATTTTGGTACATCCAAGGTTATAGAGACAAGGAGAGAAATGCTTCGAGCAGAGTATCATAGATTTGTTTTTCCTTATGGAGAGCCAGTATGTAAAGTTCAACAATGGTTTATGAAGATTGTAAACAGCTTACAATCTATGGGAGAAAAAGGTCTTGATGATGAAGCTCTTGTTGATAAGATTATAGATATTATGCCAAATGAATGGGAGTCAAAAAGGACAGCTATTGATGAAAATAGAAAAGTTTCCCAGATTACTCTTGATGAACTTTTTGGAACTGTACTACAGCATGAGACAAGAATGAAGAGAGATTCTGATTTCAATAAGAAGAAGAATGGGAATGGAAGTGTATCTTTTGCATCTAAAGCTAAAACACCTGAAAGGCTTACAAGGTCTAAATCCAAGAAAGTTGTTGTATCTGATTCAAGTGATTGTAATCTTTCGGATAATGAGTTAGCTAATCTTGCTCGAAGGATGAACAAGATTGTGGGAAAGAAATATTTTCAATATAGATTCAAAAAGAAAGACAGGAAAGATAGGAAAGATTTAGAGGTAACATGTTATGAATGCAAGAAAGTAGGACATATAAGGCCTGAGTGTCCTTTACTGAAGAGAAAAGATAGAAAAGAGAAGCACTCTGAAAGAAACAAGAAAAGGTTTTATAAGACAAAGAAAGTCTTGAAAGCAAATGATACGTGGAGCGCAAGTGGTAGTGATTCCTTAGATGATTCTTTAGAATATGAGACATCAGGAGAAAGAAATATTGGACTTCTAGCCAGATTACCAATTGAAGATCATTGTCTCATGGCTAAGGTACATAATGCTGAAGCTATTACAAATGTCTCTTTGAATGCAAATTGTATTGATAATAGATATTATGAATCTTCAAATGATGAATCCTCATCATCAGAGGATGATACATTACCTTCTTTTGAAGAGGTCTCTAGATTTGCTAAATTACTTGAAAATGAAAATTCTAAACTCAAAAAGAGATTTGAAAAAGAAAATTCTAGAATTTCAATCTTGACTAAAGAAGTATCAGATCTTTCTAAAGATCTTGATGTGAAAACTTCTGATTTTGAAAGAATTTTAAAAAACCTTGAGAAAGTTAAATCTGATAAGGATAAACTTTCTAAGGATCTTGAAACTGAAATTTCAAAGAAAAATATTTTAGAGTCTAACTCTAGTTCAAATTCAAATGTTTTAGAAAACAAGAATTTGGTTTTAAAACTAAAGTCATAGATTTTATCTTTGAGGAAATGTTTGTCAAACTTTACTCATGGAAAATAAAACTTTGATAGAATGTATTCTCAAATTAGACCTTTGAGAAATCATTCTGGTCTTGGTTATACTTATTCCAAACCTGTTTTTAGCAATAACTATTTTGTTCCTCAAAAAACCATTTTCTGTTCCAAATGTCAAAGTGGTGGACATTGGAGAAGAGATTGTTCTCTTAACAAAACTCAATCTTTAAGATTTCATAAAGCTCTTTTTGCAAAACAAATGTGGATTCCTAAAATTCTTTTATCTAATCCTTCTGGATCCAAACAAGTTTGGATTCCGAAAATCTAATTGTTTCTTTTTCAGGAAAACGAGAAGTGTACCAATAAGAACATTTGGTACATGGATAGTGGTTGTTCTCAACATATGACTGGAAACAAAGATCTTTTTGAAAAGGTTATCAAAACAAAAGGTGGAAAAGTTACCTTTGGAGATAATGCTCAAGGAAAGATTGTTGGTATAGAAGATCAATGGTCACCTTTTTTTGACCGTAGAAGATCAACGGTCACTTCTTTATCACCTATAAATACACATATCCCCTCCCCAAACCCACATTGGTTTTTCAGGATTTCAGGCGAAGCTCTGCTCCACCAGCTATAAATCATCGTACGATCTTCTCATCGGCAGAACCTTTATGTCTCAATCCTCTACTAATACTCCCGCCGAAATGTCTTCAAAGACTTTTACAGAGAAAGACTTTAACATAGAACAGTTAGTATCTCGGGACTTTTTCGATATGTACGATTCTACAATCAGGAGGATCATTTTGTTTCAAGGATGGGAACATCTGTGTGTTGAAAAGCCTGATTCTCAAGATCTGGTTCTTTTTTATGAAGTTTGTCAGTTTTACAAAACCGTTTCTTTCGACGAAGACATGACTATAAACATTGTTGTGTACGATAGAAAATTGTCTATGTCTGTGAAACAAGAGACACATTTTCTCAATGTTTCTATAGAAGGGGATTCTTTCTGTCCATCGCACAAACTACCAGAGGAAGTTGGTACATTTAATAGAGAAAGTGCTGAAAAAACATTGTTTGTTATTAATGAGGAAAAGAGAAAAGTGTCTCATCTTTCACCGGACAATCGTTTTGTAACTTTATGGATGCAATGTTTTCTTATCCCAATGAAAGGGGATAGAGAAACTTTGAAAGTTTCTGATATCTTTATGCTCGACTTTCTTGTGAATATGAGAAAAGTAAATCTCATGGGATATGTTTTTGAAACAATTAAGAATGTCAAGACAGGAGGGATTAAGTCCCAGATGATTATGTATCCAGATATCCTTACGAAATTCATTCTTGAGAGTATGAAGTTTTGTAACATTCCTTTGAAAGGAAAACCCATGAATTTGAGGCCATCATGGATCAGTAATAGTACGATGAAAAAGCTGAATGTTTGTTTTGATCCGAATTCAAAACTTTTTGTCAGAGATATAGAAGCTGAATTGGCTCAGAATCAATCGGCACCGATGCCAGCCAAAGACATTCAATCTACCGGTGTTACTCAAAAGTCTGATCCACAAACCAGTTCAAAGCCGAAGAAGAATCTGAGGTACAGTAAGGAAGTTGTAGCAAAATGGAGAAAGGATAAGGAACAGAGAAAGGAAGGTGATCCAAAGTTCGGTCTTGACCCTGATGAGGCCTTTGAAGAAAGAATAAGGGTAGAAGAAACCCTTCAGGCTGAAAAGAAGAAGAAGGTTCTTTTAAAAAGAAAGGCTCGGGACATTGATGTCTCTAAAGTCTTGAAAGTGGTTGAGGATGCCAGTGCCGAATTAACTGAAGAAGTGCACCAAGAGCCCATCGTACAGAGTCTCCCTGAGGAAGGAAAACAAAAACATGTGATGGAAGAGATAGAAGAAGAAGTGTAAGAAGAAGAAGGAGACTTTCTTTTAGAATTTCTTCAAAGTTCAAAGAAGAGTAGAGAAGAATCGGTTCAAAAGCTGAGTGAAGGTGTTCAACAAACTCCTCATGCCGATCAGGAACGATATCCGGACAGAATTTCATCTCATGAAAAGAAAGGTACTCAATCTTCTCATTTTGATAAAGTTGTTGTCATTAGTGAAAAAGTGGAAGAAGAAAGAAAACAGAAAGAAAAAGCAAAAGGAAAACAGCCAGTTGTTGACTCAAGCAGATTGTATGAACTAGCATCGTATGATGAAGATACTAATTCAGAGCATACAATCTCTCTCAAGAAGAGTGACTACATTGTTCATGTTTTGAGAAGGGTTGAGAAGACTATTCCCTATTTCCTGAGGCTGGAAGGGAAGATTGATTTTATCACTGACAATCAAAAGAAGAAGTTTGGATCTGTGAAAGAATTGAGGAAGAAAGTTTTATCATTAGAAGCTGATTTGAAAGTTCTTTCAGAAAGCTCAGTTGCTCATAAGAAGGCTTGCAATAAGATGACCAAGTGGTCGTACAAAACAGAGAGCTCAATCAATGATCATGAGATTGCTAATGAAGATATAAGAAGTCTATCAAATGAGATTTCAATTGCTTTCAACAAGCTTGACAAAGAAATGGTTGAAAGGTTGAACCTTTTGTCTTCTCAAAGAGCCGATGTTCCTTCAGTGAAAGATTTGCAAGACAGAATGAATGTTTTTCAATCTGAATTCTCAAAGGTTTCATCTTTCAAAGATGAAATGGTCTTACTGAAGAATCAAAATTCAACGTTATCCAAAGATAACAAGAACTTGCAAGACAGAATTGATACCCTTGAAGAAGTAATCAGAGTCCAAGAGGAGACTATCAGAAATCAAGATCAGATTTTTGCGGACCAACAAGAGATTCTCAAAACTCAGGGAGAATCAATTTCTGAAGACAAGAAGGAGATCAAGAAGATGAAAGCTGTTCTTCATGAGCTTATAAAGAAGGATAAGGAAAGAGAAAACAAATGATTTTTATATTTGTCTTCTTTTGGAACTTGTCTTTGTTTTGTAATGACTCTTATGATCCTTTTCTTTTATCCATTGTCTTGTATTACTTTACTAACTTTTTCAGACAATTCGAGATTACTCCTTTCCTTTTGTAAATCACAAAGGGGGAGAATATTTACAAAGGAAAGAATGTTTTACAAAGGGGGAGAATGCTTTACAATGCTCTTAAGGAAAATCTACGAATACAATCCTTAGGAAAGTCCATACCTAAGGGGGAGTTAGTTGTATTAAATTTCTTATTCAGAAGAGTTTTTCAATAACTCAGGGGGAGATAAGTATTTCTTGTTACATTTACTTTGTGTGTTGTGCTTTCCAAAAAGGGGGAGATTGTTAAGGCAAAAGTATTCTTTTGACTTCTATATCATGTTTTGGAAATCACAAATGTATTCTATCATATGTTTGTAAATTACAAATTGTCCTTTATCATGTTTATTGTATCGTACAATGACAATCGTATCGTACTGACTCTGTCAATCGTACAATACTGACTCTGTCAATCATACCATACTGACTCTATCAATCGTACCATACTGACTCTGTCAATCGTATCGTACTAACTCTTTCAATCGTATCGTACTGACTCTGCTATTCAGTTGTTCATTATTTGTTTTGGTACTTAGTCAAAAACACTCACTGCATATGAATCGTACTCATGTTTTTTATTTCTTTATATCTCTTGTCCTAACAAAACGATGTCATTGAGTTAGTTAAAAACTAATCAAAACGATTTCGTGCTTTCTGTTTCAATATGACCGTTGGAGGCAATATGACCGTTGGAACCCGAGGCCTATAAATAGGAGGTCATTTGAAGCTGAGAAAACAACGATGAATGAAGAGAACAAATTAAGAGACTCTGTGAACTACCAAGATTCGAGAGAGAGACACTGTGACTTCTCTCATCTGCCTTGTGCGTCCGATCATCGTATCGAGGGCTTTCAAGTAATTGAAAGACAGAGGTGCCGATTACCTGCAAAATCGAGGGCTGCCAGGGATAGGCAGACAGACGTGCCGATCATCGTATCGAGGGCTGCCGGGGATAGGCAGACAGACGTGCCGATCATCGTATCGAGGGCTACCGGGGATAGGTAGACAGACGTGCCGATCATCGTATCGAGGGCTCACCAAGGTGTTGGTGAGACAGACCTTTTATCCTAGGTGAAAGGATAACCCTTCTCTTTGGGTTAAAGGAATTGTAATACTTTTACATTTCCGTTGTTACTTGTAATAGAAAGGGTTTTGTATTGTTTCCTTTCTTCTTTACATATTCAATTTTAATTGTTTCAATTACAATCATTTTATTAATTTTTTTATTGATTGATTCTATACGCTTTAAGGTAGAATCATTCATCTTTGTATTACTCTTATCATTGTGTTCACCTTGAATACAATTGTTTTACATTACATTAGTATTACAATACTTCATACCTTTTATATTCAATACAATTGTGGGTGTTTGTATTTGTATTAGTTTAAGATCATTTAAACTAATCTCTTTGTTGCTAAGACTCAAAGGTTTTTAAACCTACAATTCACCCCCCCTCTTGTATTGTTCCATCTAATAGACATATATATCTACTTATTCGATCCAACAGAATTAATCGTTCAATATAAATATTAAGTTATTCATCCTCCTATAAAAAATGTTAAAATTCATAATATTTTTTTTCTATAATTATAAATAAAATCAACCTGTAAATTTATTTTGTTACTTTTAGATAATATTTTTTTCAGATATTCTTCAGGAATTTCTTTATTTTTATTTGATTATTATTTGTGTTACAAGTTATATTTTCAAAAAAATTCACTCTACTTATGATAATACTTATGTTATATATTTTATTTCATATTTAAACCATTGAATTTATAAGTATTATGTTAATGTATATAAACATATTTAAGAAACACACCAACAATGGGTTTCTCAAATTTAGATATATAGCAAGAATAATAAGTAGAATGACATACCTAGTATAATGAATCCATCATGAATAGTATTAAAACATAATGTTCAAAACCAGATTCATAAATAGAACATGAAACCTCAAGAGAAGTCCATATATTACCCAGTAACTCATTTTAATTCTTATATATCATTATGTTATTCTAGTCACTCTTTAGTATTGGGAAATTAGAGTTGATGTGATTATTTTTCCCACAATAATAACAATTTAATTATTTAATATCATTATAAAAAATTATCTTTCTTATTATCCATGTATTGGTCATATGGATTATATTTTTTGGATCTCCATGACTACGCTTTCTTGTTTCTATTTCCATCTTCTGTAATATGGTATATATCTTTTTTTTTCAATACATTATATGATATAATTAGAATGGAATGTAGAAAAATTAAATTTAAATGAAATTGAAAAATTTATAAAATGATCTTATTTTTTAATATTCTTATTTTATAACTAATATTATTGTAATAAATCTATAATCTCATAATGTTTTTATTCAATAAAATTAATACCTTCATCTGTAGATACCATTTCAGAATGCCATTAATTTTGATTTATTGTGAGAACCCTTTCAACAGGAAAATGATTTTCAATAGATTATCATAATTAACTCATAAATTTTTTAATAAAATTAAATCTTGGAAGCATTTGATTAATAGTTTCTTAATCACCCATTCTAAATTCATAATATTCAACTATTATCATTATCTACATAGTTCTAATAAGTTTCTCTAAACCATGATTTGTAACATTCATTATTTTTATAATTTCATGTACAATCATACAAGTAGATACATGTTTATATAATCTTCAATTAATTAATAAATATAATATATTAAAAACATTTCTATTTAACCCATATGTTAGAGTATAACTTTCAGCTAAATATTAAGGTTCGCCATCATGAAAAATTTATGGATTTTAAATAATTTTCCAGAAATCAATTACATGTTTCTCTATGAAATAATCTAGTAATTATTTCTAATATTTGTAATTAGTACCATAAAAATATCATGGTTTTGATTAATCCATCCATCATTTTAACATCTTCCAATAATCATAAATAGTTATTTTAAATGTTATATTCAACCGATGATGTGGAAAAAAGAAATATAACATAAATCAATGGGACAAGCTCTATTACTTATTGATGATCTAGAATTAAGATGGAAAAACATCCAATATGGGGGGGTGACCATTTTTAATATTAATATAATCATATTTTAGAGTATTTGTGTATCAATGTTAATATTTCAATAATCGAATGTCTACAGTTATTTCTAAAGTGTTTCTTCTCTAAAAAATCAATTTCCACTCCTCAGAAATATATTGAACTAAGAGTTATGGTACCAAATATTAACACTATATTGTAATATAATAATTAATTTTCCAAAATGGAGTAACAAAGAAATTTTATATAAGTTTTTACCCTGGTGGCATAAACCCAATATTCATTCTTATTCCCACCTAGAGGCACAACCTAAAAAATCATAATTTTCTATCAAAGATCCATAACATAATTTGTTGATTTCTTATGGGAGTTAAATCAAACAATACAACCTTTTATTGGTTGTAATAACCCATTAATATTATGAATATAAAAACAGTAATTATAAAAAATATAAAATAGAACCCGAATGAATGATTTATATTCTAAGAGCTGAGGTAGAAAAAAATTATCTACTAGGAAAGTCTTGGGAAATTATTTTTTGTATAGATCCAATAATTGATCACCAGAAAATTGAATAAAATTTATAGTTAATGAATATACCCAATCTATGTTTGTATTTTTCACTAGTTTTGACAATAATATATATATGGAGGTTATTTATGTGCATAATTTTTCAAAAATTAGGACCATTTCATCTCACATTTTCAAAAAGTAAGTGTGGCATCTAAAATTTCATGAAACTACATAATAATTTTCCATGATTGTTTCCATGATAATAATACCTCATTAAATGAAAAATAAAATTCTCAAGAGTCTTTGATGATATCCTATATATTTAATAAAAAAATATAGTGGAATTTTTTTGAAAATTTTATACATTATTAAATAAAAATCAATAATATCCTAGAAATCCGACCTAATAATATTTATAATTTCCCAGTATAGTTTTATTATATTTGAATTCTGATATTCCCATTCCAAAAAAAATTAGTTTCGATATCAACACATGCATAATTCCTTGTGAAAATTATTTAATTCATTATTAATCAAAGTAAATCATATTTTGCTGGGTATTATATAATTATTAAATTATTTTTTATCAAAAAATAAAGTAATTATATCATAAATAAACCATTATAAATTTTAAATGTCTTGTAATAACGAAAATAGGATATATTTCTATAGTTTCTAATATTATGTAGAAGTTTAAAAAACCACATCATAAATTCTACATAATTTTACTATATAGGAATTTTTATATAGATAGATAAAGTAGGGTATTTATTTAATGGATTCACATTGCCGAAAGAGATAGGTAATTCATCACGTACCAAAATTCATCAAGTATAAAAAATTAGATGTAATCACTGTTTGAAATTTATAAACATCAGGGATTTTAAAATTTTATACATAAAACATACCTTTTAAATGGATTAATTTATCTTTAGATTATATTGAATTATAATTATATATTTTCATTATATTATCAAATAATATATCATTACTTTAATAGGACACATATAGTTCAAATAATCTACCAAACATAGTAGATTTTTTTTTGAAAACTATAGAATTCAGATTCAAAACAAATTTTAAATTATATACTAATTTAAATAATTATATAAATCAATTAACAAATTATTTATTCAAATTTAATGTAGATAATTGGGTAATCTAGCCAAATCTACTGGAATTACTCAATTTTGAGTTCCTAATCTCATGATGTGCTCGAAATTCAAAAGAAAACCAATTCTGGTTATTTTTTTAAGTGGTGAACAAGGAATTTTCGATATGGGGTTTTTGGATATATAAATTGAATAAATGGGATAATTATCAATGTGAATTTTCTACAATTGAATAAAAAAAATCTTAAAATTGATATTTTATTTTCCGAAATGATTTTTTATCCTAGAGATTCAATAAAAGTATTATAGAACAAGAAATTACCATTAGAAAAATTAAAATACATTTTAAGATAATAAATGTTACCATCTAATCAAGGATATTAATAATTTAACAAATAAATAAAAGAAATTATTCAGATTTTAATACAATTAAAACAAGTATTTATTTTTAATGATAAAAACACAATGCGATTTTAGGATCCACTAAAAATCATTATCAGTGAATATGACCATCTAATATTTATATCTAATTTCAATAAAAGTTTATATATTCAAAAACTCTCTCTAAATTATGAAAATAATATTAATTATGGTAAGAAAATAATGCTTAATGATAAGCCTCATATGTTTTAAATAAATTCCATGATTATTTTAAAGAACTGTTTTAAAAATTGTATACTTAGAATTTATCAATATTCCAAATATATTTAAAAATGGATATAAAAATGTTCAAATATGATTGATATAAATATTTTCATAGAATCATTTTTTTTAATGAGAACTAGTTTAATGAAGTTAAATTTTTAAAAAACACATACAATACAAAACACTATGTTCTTCTCAATTAATTGTCATAAAAGATAAATATTATATAACTAAACATAATATATAATTGTATTTGTAAAATATTTCAGTATATTTTTATAGTCAGGAATAACATAGAATTTGAGATAGTGTATTAATCTATAAATCAATGAAGATCAAGCTCTATATTCACATGAGTTGGAATAGAAACAACAAAATCCATAAGAAAAAGTTGGAGGAATTTTTCAAAATAGAAAATCTATATAAGAATTATAAATATTAGGTGGTGTTATATTCACCATGTTATGTGGTATATTATTCAATGAAAATAATGAATTGGTATCCTATAATGATAGAATAAATGTTAACCATATTTTATTGAAATGGTCATTATTTAATAAAAAATTATTTTATGTACCAAATACCACTTGAATATTTAATTATTTTATAAATTTTATATAAATCAACTGATGGGAATTCAAAAATAAACTATAAATGAATTGTAACTTTTTTACCAAAAAGAAAATATTGCTTATAGTGTGATTTAATAAACTCCATGGCTCAGACAATGAATAAAAATTCATCATTCACCATATTAAAATATTTTAGAATTATAATTGTCATTATAAACGCATAGGATCATGAAATATAGGAAATGTTCTTCAATATCACCTTACATAAAATAATTCAATTGGAAGATACATATATGATGCAACAGGAAGGGTTAGTGACATGATATAATTAAAATTTTCATTGAAAGGTATTTATTTCTGTTTAGTTTTTAATGAAGTCATCAAGATCATGGAATAAAAATATTGATAAATCCAAAAAAGGGTTTTAATTGTTTATGAATTTATCTGATCCATTTTTCTTTTAGTTGATTATTGGAGTGTAATAGATTTTAAATTCAATAATATATTGAAAAAATATAGAAAATAGATGTCATTTTTTATAGTTGGTAAATACTAAATGTAAAATATTTCTCCAATAATGACTTCATGTAGAAAAAATTATTGTAGAGAATAAAATTTACTATTAATAATCTATAGGATTTATTAGACCTAGTAATTTTATATATATTGAAAAGGTATTGAAAATTATAATACCTAACTATTATGTAATGAGTAGTTTATTTTATTTATTTGTATAAAATATTGACAAGATATTGTGTTCAGTAATAAGATATTATCATTATATAGAATATAACTAAAAATGTTTATGTGTTTAAATATATCACAAATTTGATGAGGTGTACAATGCTATTTTATTTCTTATAATTCAAGAACAATGGGAAAATATCAAACTAAACTAGGAGAACTGCATAGGGTAATAGTGAAAACTACCTAATGGTATCTATGAAACATTGAATGATAAGATCAAGATAAATGGATATGCATGAATATAGTAACCCAAATTATAAAAAAAATTAGTATTTATAAACATCAAAATTATTTTATATTCCCCAATAAGGAAATGTAAATAAGGAATATAATTTTATGGACCTTTCATGTGGAAATTACAATAAATAATGTGTATATAATATTCTCTAATGAATAAAAATAAGTAGTTTAAGATGAAATTAACTCAAAATTATGGAATTATATCATAAAATCACAGTATAATAACAATATATTATCGAATATTATTGTATATAACATACTATCCAATTTTTCCATTTAAATAAAGTGTGCAAATGTTATTACTCATGGATATAACCACATATGATTTTTTTCCTAGGGATGTGATGTCGCTGAAAGAAGACTGGCCACTAATGAACATTGAAATCCATGTTTATGTAGTAAAACATTAGTAGATGAATTTTAATCATGAATTATATAATGAATTTATTTTATTTAGTGGTAGGTTAGGTGGGATACTATTGGAATTTTCACACTAATACCAATTAAATTTCTACTCTTGATTACTCAGATAATAAATAATATCATTCCACTCAATATGATCCCTTTTGGTTGTTTTAGGTCACTGTCATATCATTTTGTTACTAAAGTTATTAGGTATCTAGATCACCTAGGGTGATGATAATGAAAAATTTTGTTCTATGGGAGTCTTAGAGGTAAAATTATCCCTTAATGGGTATTATTTCTCAATTTCATCTTATCATAATTATTTAATAAATATATTTTAAATCCATACTAATATTAGTAAAAAATATCCATTAATGAACATGATTAACTGAAAACATGTATTTATGTGAAACAATACACATGAAAATTATAATTTCTCTAATTTTATCAAATTATATTGTCACTCCACTATTTGTGGAAATATATTTTGGCACTATAGAATATATATATACATATATCCAATAGAATCATATTATTGTGTGGGATAATTGTTCAATTGTTAGGATTAATCCCATATGAAAGGCTTCTAACATATCTATTTAAATGGAATCAGAACCCATATATTTCTATGTCAATTAATAGTTCATAGAAGAACATTAAATGTCATTTTAAAATTACTATATTAGTTCATTATATGGTTTTTATCAAGGAATTCATATTAGTATATTACATTCATACAATGTAGACTACTAGGTGAATGTGACCTCGTAATCGAATGTAACAGGATGTACACTTGAACATTCCGTTCAGGTTTAGACATGTCATTTGTTCTATGCCAAATAATTACATGAAAAACAATGATAAGGATATCAAATAAAAGAATATTTTCATAGGAATATGATTATATTGAGTCAAGGTAAATTTCAGATCTATTAGAATGATTTTTACTCAAGGAACAAAATGAGTTCTTTTAGAGTATGTCATCATATGGTCATATTAGAATTCATGTAATGAATGAATACTCAAGATTTATATTGAAACCAATAAGATAATGTAAAATCAATTTATATATATATACCTATAGGGTAATTTTTAATCAATCCATTTGTTTAGGAATTAAATAATGGTTCCCAGAAAAGAAATCATTCATGAACGTAAATATCTTAACCCAAATATTACAGAGTGATCAACTATTTTTAATGTGGAAAATGTTTCTACTAGATACAAATGTCCCAGGATATATTTTTTTCAATATAATAAATAGAAATTCATAAAAATATGATTAGACATTGGTAGAAAAAATCTTTTTCTGAAGTGGTTCATACATTAATAAATTTTACATAGAGGTATATAATTAGAAATAGGTAAACACACACTTCAGAAACAACAATTTTTATGATATTTTAGTTTTTTATTAGTTGGTATGGGCCATAAAAATGGGTAATTTAATTATAATGGTTTCCATATGATTTATTTGGTCATACCTCCATGATGGAATTATATGGGGATCAACCATAATGGGATTAAATATAGAGATCCCAAAAATATATTATGTTTGATAGGAATCACAAAAATGAATTTACATATGATTCTTCCCACTTAACAAAATATTGATGATGATTCCAAATTATGAAATTTAGTTGCACCATTAAAAATTAAATATAATAAAAAACGATGTGATATTTCTATCAAACAACATATAATGACTGAAAATTATCATCTACTATGCATATCAAGTTATGGATGTTATAACCTCATAATTTGATTATGAAAATTATAATAAAAAATGAAATATTTTGTTATACAGAATGATATTTTTGGTTTAAAGGGACTTGATTCCGGGAGTATGTTATGTGTTAATGAAGTATTATCTTTAAACTTCCATAGCATGACCCCAAGAAACAAAAAATTATTTTTGGTCACGTGGGATTTAGTTTAATATTTATGACAGATTTCAATATCCTGAGACTTTTCTATGAGAGTAAATCATCTTCATTAAAATGGTTTAAGGGATAATCCTTCTATGAATGATCAGGTTTAATTTTGAAAAACCAAATTCCATAATTAATGATTATCATTTCTTCTAAAAATGAATTTTAATTTAAAACAGCCATATGTTTTAATATGGATACACATTTAGGACTACAATTATAAAAATAAATGATTTCAAAATAAAATATTCCATTAGATGTAGATTTTACCAAATATGATGTATTTTATATGACAAAATCGATATATAATACCCTCAAAATATGTTTTAATGAAACCACATCCTTCTTTGATAGGATGACTGATTAATTTCCCTAAAACTAGTGTTAGTTTATCACCACCATGTCACCACATTAGTGAATCATTTATTTAAGAAATCCAATCCTTTTTTTAGAAATAATGTGTTTCAATGATATCCAATTTAGTTTTTCCTCACACAAAATTATATATTTCTATCTAAATATGAACGATTTTATCTGAGTAAGGATCATATCATGGATTTTCTATTAATTCTCTCAGAACCCATTTTTTGGGATCTAATTTTATGAATTGTTTAAAAAAATTCCTCACTATTATTAAAACATAAAGATTCATTGATTGTTGTCTTAATCATATACCAACTTCTCTAAATGACATATTTTTATGGGACACAGATTATATTAGACTGTCATGTGTTGGGGACTCAAAAGTCATTAAGAATTCATTTTATAATGTTATAACTTTGTGATCTTGAGCTACCATAAAAACCTATACTGACAATCAAATAAGAATTTTAATTATGGAAATTTAAATGTTTATATTCCATTTCATATTCATATCTATGCACATTTGTACTGGTCCCTTGACATAACATTTTCATTAGGGTGTTTCACAAATCACATACTTTATGTATATACGAAACCCATAAATCATATTCTCACATTAGGGTTACACAGATATGGTGTTTCATAAATGATATAGAACTAATTAAATATTTAAGAAATGATTTTTTCCATCCATATTAATTTAATAATATAAGTATATAATGATGATTGAAGTATAATCATCTGATTAAATACCCGGACATGCTGGCTCATTAAAAAAATCATTTGGAACCATCGATACTATGGGGGTTTATGCCGTTTTGGGTTTATTTCACTGTTCTTGTCTGGATAGGTGGAAGTTGATATTATCATATTATCATTAGTATGGGATATATTTTGAATAATTTTAGACCACTTTTATCCAATGGTTTATACATGAGGAGGTGATTATAGAGATGATTGTAGAAATCATAGGTATTAACCATGATAATTGGATTGTGAAGGAATATCCTGACTATTTCTAGGAGTTGGTATATTTCACCTTATAAATAGCCTCATAGGACAAAATATAAGATCCTCTAATCATATTAGGTATTTTCACTGAGATCAGGTATCATGTTATCTCATTTGGTGAAATTATTTTTGATGGATGGTCATTGAGGGATTCTATGCTAATTTAGATTCCAAATAAGTGTTTTTTGTAGTTTGTGATCAGGTCTCTCTTAGCATGCATGGTTAAACTTCTAGAAAGTGTTGTGTTCCATAGGAACATGATTATATGAAGTCTCTATCATAAGTTAATATCTCTCATTCATTAGATAATTTGATTTTTTGTTTCATGTGTTGTCACTGAAGCACTTGAATCCATCATTCCTTAATCATGCAATTTTTCTTATGTTTCTTTTAGGTGATATAGATATTATTGGAATGAAAAATTTCATGAAGAAGTACTTTCAGAGAGGATGAAAAATATTTACTCTTGAGAAATAGATGCTTCAAAATTGTATGGCTTCATCCATTGGCCTCAGAGTGAATCTTCATTCATTGTTAGGAATTTATGGTCTAGTGTAGTTTTCTAAGATTATCTCTCCTTATAGAGTGGGATTTGTTTAAGTTCTCCTATTTTAATTTTCATTGTTTTCACATGAATCTATTCATCGTAAAATGTTAGGTTTCACCACCTAATTGTAATCATTTTGTTTCATTTTATTGATATAAATCATGCTTGGTTAGCCATTTCTGGATCAGTTTCAGTTTTGGGATCTGTTTATTTTAATGTTTCATATGATTTTTGAAATTGATGGATTGTGTTCAGGTTTATGGATCATTTCTTGTTCCTCTGATTGGGATCCCCTAGTTTTGTGGTTTCTTTCCATATGTATTTTTTGTCCTCTCAATTATTATTAGGAGTTATTGATCTCAATTTTAGCCTCTTATAATTAGTTTCTAATGGTGGGGAGAAACCTCTCACTTCACTCCATGTATTTTCATTCATATTTTTTCAGTTTATATTATAAACTATGAGTATTCATATGATAATGGTAACGCAATGGATCATGGTTTTCTTCTCCATCACTCTACTTTTAACACGAGTTTGGATCATTGTTTTTGTCGGGTGACTTTCTAGTATAAAAATTATTTCATAATGTGGATATTTATCAAACACAAAATTTTTTTATTTTATTATTTTCTTAATGTTATATTTTTTTCTATTACTTTAGTTGTGTTTCAAGTGATTTGTATCAGGTTTCGGTGGTTTTTTTGTGTTTTGGACATTTATATTTTTTTACGTGGTGTGGGGCATAACTGTGTGGCCTGATGAGGCTGAGAGATTTTCTGGTTAATTTTCGTCCCACACAAATATAATTTAATGATGTGGTAATGGATTAGAGAATCCATGAGATTAAGAGGAGGAACTATGTAGTTCCATGTTGGTTTAAAGTTCAATGCACATGTTTTGGAGGAACTCAATGATAAGCATGTTAGATGATATGATATTACTTATAGAATCATGGTGCATGGTAGGTGAATAGTTTTCCAAACAAGGGAGCCAAAGTATTTGGGATTCCACCTTCTCTTATAGGGTGCACACATTTTATTCACGTTTTGGACATTCATGCAACAAGACCATGGGGCATTTCCATGTTATTTTATAGATATAGATTCTACTTTCCCCTCCCTTCTTTAATTTTTTTTGGGGATTTCTCTCTTGGTTAGTTTTGGTACATGATGGGGGACAAAAACCCCATATTCCTTGGATCTTGTTCCTCCATTGAAGCTCCATCAATATATCTTGGTTATTTTTTATTGTTTAACGATTTATTTAATTGTAATATTTTCTCTAACTATTGTTTCATGGTTTATACAATTATTTTTTTTCTCTATGGTCAAACCCTTGGGTATGGGTTGGATAACATTGGGTTTTTTTAACAAAAAATGTGGGGATCATTCCATTGGCTTATTCATTTCTCATAAAAGTATTTTATATGAAAATAACATCTAGGAAGACGTTTCCACACATTTTAATTTTGAATCAGTTATTTCTGTGCCTGATATTTCAAAAAATGTTTATAAAAATGATTTTCTTTTTTGAGGTGTTTCTGAATATATTTTTGTGGGGATTAAAAATTTGAAATTGAAATAGATGGATTTTTAAAGGTTATTATAAAACATTATTATATAAAAATGTATTCTAGGTGTTTGAAAAAATTAGAATAGGTTTTTTATAATGAAATTGAGAACATTGTCATTATATAGCCTCAGTTTTTTGTTTTATCATGGTTTCTTATGAATTGAGGTTTGTGTGTGAGAATTTAGGTGTCTTCTATGGTTTATTATTTATATGTGGACCATTTTAATTGTTTAAAATCGTACTTCTATTCTAAAATGGGTTTTTTGACATTTTATATCATTCAACTAATGTTCCATTAGATGTGGTAACATAAATATGTTCATGGAGTAAACTTATTGATGACCTTAATATTATAATAGTTATATAGAAAATATCCCACATTAATTAGGATTATAAAAATTGTCCTCCACTATTACATTTCCTTAATTCGTTCAATTATACATAAGTGATTCTATCAACCCCCCATGTTTTCTAACTGGATTCATTGGTTATGAATAAACTAAATTGATTAGTCAAATTTAATATAGAATGTAAAACCTGTTTGGAACAATGGATTTGTTATTTGATAATATAATTGATATAATGTCTTTTTTGGATCCTTTTTAAGTGTTATATGTCATCACCATTGTTTTTCAAATGTATTTGGAAATCACTTTGGTTTTGTGGGTATAATGTCCTGGTTGTTATTTTGTGGTAATCTGTAAAACATTGTCAAAATACATTTGAGGTAGATAATTATTTGGCACTTTTGTATGAATTGATGGGTAATCAGAACCGCTATAATGGACCCTATGCGGAGAGGGTCATTACGTAGGTGGTGTTAGTGTTTGTTATAGAAAAGAAATATATCTTGTGGTTTACTAGTTTTTCCCATTTCTAGGAGGACCTCTCATTCACCTTGTACTATTAACATTAAATTATCGAGCATAATCTTGTGGGATGAAGGAAGGTTTCAATTTGACCCCTATTAAATGGGTTGTTACCCCCTATGAATTACTTTGTTTCAAGGTGTCACATGACACTAGAGATCCTAGTTTAGAACATCCAATAGTGAATTAACTATAGAGTTTTATCATACATCCTAAGGTGTGTCTGAGCTGAGTATGCTTAGTTATTTATTGTTGACAAAATTTATAAATTACCTTGATTACTATATATATTTTTTGTTCTACCTTGATGCACCAGATTTAATTCTTCTACAAATTAATATTCTCTTTTATTTATCTTATTATATTCATCCCTAAAGTATTATCACTATGTCTTTTTGTTGTTTTGGTTTTGGATTTACAAACTATATTTAAATTAAATGATGTTTTGAAATTATTAAAATAGTGTGTGTTGTTTTAAAAATGTGATATTTGGAAATGATGTGTCTGGTTCATAAAAATAATAATACCTTATTTCCTCTATGTATTTCAATGGATTTTTTTGGAACTATATAGGGAATGGAAATTTATGAAATATAGAGTTCTTAACTACTATTATATTTCTGCTCAAAACCTACTCTTTCAACTCAGGGTTGGTAAAACTAATCAGTATTCTGGTTTATGGTTTATGGTTAAAATTTTCCTTTCCATTGGTTTCTAGATACGGTTTATGATATCCATGAGGTTACTTAAATATATATTCTTTTCAGTTTGGGTATTGTTTCATTTTATATTTTTAGTTTTAATTATATTGTGTTTTATCCATTTTTTGTATTTATGGATGTTCAGTTGTAGTTCATTATGTTGTGCGATATCTATTAATATTTAGTCGTAGTTTTACTTTGGATAAATAATTCCCATTGTGATATATTTATTTCTCATGGCTTCTTTCCATTCTTTAAGGATTGAGAATTCCTCTCTCGCCTTATCGGAGACCAAGTCGAGTGTCATGTTTGATTTCCTCCTGACATGGTTGATGAAAAATACAATTTTTAGTAATGAAAGATTAAGTGGGAAATATATTTAATATGTCATATTTATTAATAAAAATATGGATTTATAGTGTAAATATGTACGATTTTATAGAAGTGGGAATATAATCAACAGGTAAATTAAAATAATATGACTGTTCATATTAGAAGAATACACGTATTTATACAGTTGGATTCATCACTGGTAATCGAATAAAATTTTCATCTACCAATGGTTAAATATATTTCAAAAATAGTTATATTTTAACTTGGGAAACATATTATGATATAAAATTTCATGTTACAAAAATAGAAAATCTAAAGTCCATTTGGTATCAGCCGTTATGTCATGAAATTACCATGATGAAATAATGATAATTTATTTTATTAATCCTGATATATTGAACTATATTTTCTACATATACTATTTTTATTAGAAAATTGGGTGAAAACTATATATGAGTATGTTAATTATTAAATAATCAATTATAGAACTTTTAGTATCATGTTGGGACATTATCATTAGTTGGATGACATTATAAAAATAATTACAGTCTTATGTGGTCCTTGTTATATTTTTAGAGGAAAATTTCTTCATATTTGATAATATACAAATAATTTTATTATTATCTAATTGTTTTTAGGGATAGATAAATCTTTCGGAGATGAAATTATTTTAAAAAACATGAGGTATCCCTATGGGATTATTTCTGTAGCTGGAATAATTCCAAAAGCAAAATAATTCAAGGGGAGTTTGGGAATTACATATAATGTCTATTTCTCTCCAAATAGAAGTGTAAAACACCTTTTTGGATAGAAATTCCATGGAAACCTAGTTATATAATTTTTTATTTTTTAAATGTGATATCAATTTATTCATCATTTTGTATGTCTCATACTGTTTTGAATTACTTCTTATCTACTAAAACTATTCTATTAATTTTATTCAAATCATCAGGGATTTTTAGTTGTGATGGATTATTTTTGATTTCTAATGTGTTTGTACAATGAATTAGAATGTGATGTATATTTCATTGATCTCATTAGAAATGAATCATGTTACACAAAAATAGTTATAACAAATGTGGCTCATATGATTTATTTATTGCTCAGTAATTAGTGAAAAATTCATTTAATAAATTACTTGAGAAAATTAAAATAATCATATAATAATTTTCAAATAGAATGTAGTTAATTCTTTTCTATATTTATGGAGAAAATTTGAAAAAATTTAACATAGTAAATATGTATTTGGTTGTTAACATATAGTGTAAAATGGGATAAAATAGTGTTCATTGTAAAAGTGGGACAAGAATATCTTTAGTGTGTTTTTGAACTTCTATAATATCCTGATATATACTTACGATGATTATTTATAATTTTGAGTACAGATTATTATTGAAAAATGGGGACTTAAAAGTGATGAAGGAACCCAAAAATAGTAATGAGAGACTTCAGATAGACCATTAGGAAGAATTTTTAGATCACTATTGGAAGAAAACATAATGATTAATCAAAAGTGTAATATATATTTTTAAATTAATATTAAAAGTGGGTGATAGAATATGACAGAACTTGTTTAAATACCGGTATCTAATATTAGTAGAGTTATTATTAGTATATAGATTTAAGAGAGTATTTAATAGTAATATAACTGGGGAAACTATTCCAACTATATTTTCTACTGTAACGATTTTTTTATTATAATTTAATGGTTTTTATGCATTAAAAACAGTTGAATAGGTAATGAGGTTAATAGATGAATAATGAGAAGAATTTATTGAGGACTTATTATTGTGAATTTTTCCATGATATATATTCAGTAGATTCTATAATGGAAATATATTTCAATTGGTAGACTATAACACAAATAAATAATATTTTATGATGAATAATATATTGGATAAAGACATTTAAGTCTTGGTGATGACGAATTTTTATAGTGTATTTGGTGATTTTGTTAATATAGAGACACATAAATTTATTAGATGAAATATCTGTACATAAACATTGAAATCACATTCATTGTAATTTATATATTTTGTAGTGATTATAAGTTTTTGATAATTAATTTGATAAAAAAGGGAATTAATTTGGAAGTTTTACAAATTTTAGTTGTTAATGATTAATGGAATTAATGTGATTCAAAGGGAAGAAGTCTCATTATTAAAATAACATCGTGGTTAGTTTGGAGTTCATGTAGTGTTTATTGAATCAATGAGAGTGAAATATCATTATGGAATTTTATATTACCCTTTAATATAAAAATATTTGTATTGGAATTAGTATACCGTACCATTTCATGGAATTCATTGTGTCAAATAGAAATAATTCCAATAATAAATGGTTAGGATATTTATAATGTAGAAGAATATGTGGGATAAATTGTGGGAATTTGAAAACAATAATACCAAGATTATAATAAATCACTCTTCACCCAATGTATTGGGAAGAGTCTATGTGTATTACCAGCCTTAAATCACATCCATAGGATAACAAAAGCTTAAAATAGATACCAAGGGATTCATAAACAATTAAGGGATTCTTATCCCATTAAATATTATACAACCAAACCAAGATAACCATATACCATTTAATCATTAAATAATTTATTATAATAAAAATAATATACATTTAAAAACCAAACCAAAATACATTATCACAATACATGTGATAGAAAATTGAAATATCCCAATTTAATATACATTTTAAAAACATAAAAACACTAAAAAAAACATAACCTACATCTCTAAAATTAATCCATACTCAAAATGTATTTATCATTCCTTTAGTAATAGGAAGTATCACTAATGAATTGTTTACTTTATGTTTACATGTTTCTTGATATTATAATTTTAAAATTAACCAAAATTACCAATAAATTGGTCAGTATGAAGTATAATAGGATTTCAACAATGGATTCCCAATACATGAAACATTTGTACCAATGTTAGAAAATTTTAAAGATGCACTTTGAAAAAAACATAATTTAATAGAAAAAAGTCCTTAGACACATTGTATGAATTTTTATTTATTTTATATCCAACCAAAATAGTTTTCGAGGGAGTGTAATCAAACAATCCTTTCAACATAATTTCAAAAAAATAAATCAAAAAATAAATCACACAATTTTCTAAATTTGTGATTTGAAGTCATTAAATCTATTTCACACACATCCCTTACATAGACACTATTTTTTGTTACCATTGTTGGTGGAACTCTACTTCCATGAATTTTCCAATTGATAGTGGTACTTCAGGACCATTAATTTCAAAATTTTTGCGAGAATACCTTGAACAAGAAAATTATTTTCAATAGATTATATTAATTTACTCATAAAAATTATAATAATATGAAATCATTGTAGCATTTGATTAACAGTTTGTTCATCACCCATTCTAAATTCATAATATTCAACTCTTAACATTCATTATAAAGTTCAAATAAGTTTCTAAAAACCATGATTTGTGACATTCAAGATATTCTAGATTTCATGTGTAGTCATACTAGTAGATACATGGTTATATAAATTTAAATTAATTATTGAAAATAATATATTAATAACATTTTTATTTATCCTATTGCTTATAGCATCATTTTCTGATAAATATTTTGGTTCACCATCATGCAACATTTATGGATTTTAAATAATTTTTTAGTGATTAATTATATGTGTTATAATGATATCATACATTCACGACTTCCAATATCTATAATTAATACAATAAAAATATCATGGTTTAGATGAATCCATCCATCATTTTAACTAATTACTACTATCATAAATAAATATTTTTCCCCTTATGGTCAATCTATGATGTGGTAAACAGAAATAGAAAATAAATATACAGAACATGCTCTAGTACTTATTTTTGATCTAGAATTAATATGGAATAATATCAAAGACGTCGGTGAAAAGAATTTTTTTTAAATAAATATAAAAATATTATAAATGATTAGTGTCATAAATGTTAATGCAAAAAAATAGAATATTTACAATTATTTTTGAAGTGGTTCTTATCTGAAAAATAATTGTCCACTGCTCACCACTATGTCAGACTAAGAGTGATGGTTCAAAATATAAACACTATATTGTAATATAATAATTACTTTTCTCACATGGTGTGATAATCCTATTATAAATCAGTTTTTATCTTGGTGGCCTGAACCCAAAATTCATTCTTTTTCCCACCTAGAGGAACAAACTAAAAACCATAATTTTTTATCACAGAGGCATAACATAATTTGTTGGTTTTGTATTAGAGTCACATCCCACGATCCTTCATTTTATTGTTTTTAATAACCCATTAATATTATGAATTTTAAAAATTTATTTAGAAATATTAAAAAATAGAACCTGCATGAATGATTCAATGTCTGAAAGTCATGGGAGAAAAAATTTCTCTACTCATGAAGGCTTGGGAAATTATATATTGTATTTAAGAAATAATTGATCACCAAAAAGTTGTATCACATTTATAATTCATGAATATACCGAAAATCATGCCTGTATTTTTCACTAGTTCTGTCAACAATATATATTCAGTTTCTTTATGTGGACCATCTTTCACAAATGAAGACCATTTCATCTCAATTTTTCCAAATGTAAGTATGGCAGATGAAATTTAATAAAACTACATAATAGTTATACATGATAGTAATACATGTGTAAATGAAAAATAAAATTCTCATGATTCTTTATTAACATTCTATATATTTAGTAAATAATATTTAGTAGATCTTGTTTGAAATTTTTTTACATTATTAAAAAAATAGTATTATACTTGAAATACAACCTGATAAAAATCAAGCTTGTCCCATCCTATTTCAACCTATATGAATTTGGATATTCCAAATCAAAAAAATATGTTCAATATCAACACATGAATAATTACATGTGAATCATATTTAATTTATTAGTAATCAAATTAAATCATATTTTCCTGGGTTATATATAATTTATAGTTAATTTTATATGAAAAAATAAACTTATTACATTAGAAATAAACAATTAGATAATTTAAATGTCTTGTAATACCAAATATCGAACATATTTCCATGATTTATATTATCATGTAGATGTTTACATAACTACATTATAAATACATATAATTTAACCATGTAGGAATTTTTAAATTGAAGGCCCTTGTAGGGGATTTACGTAAGGTATTCACATAGGTGAATCACATAGGTAATTCCCCATGTATGAGATTTCATCAAGTAAAAAAACAATTTATATAATCGGTGTATGAAATTTATTAAAATCATGAATTTTATAATTTTAAACATAAAAAATACCTATATAATGGATGAATTTATCTTTAGATAATGTTATCTTATAATTATATATTTTTAATATATTTCCATAGAATATAGAATCACCATAACTGGACTTATATAGCTCAAGTACTCAATATAATATAGTAGAAATAAATAATTTAAAGCTATTGAATTTAGATTAAAATCATATATTAAATTATAACCTAATTTAAAACATTATATAAATCTATTAACAAATTATTTATTCAAATTTAATGTCGATTATTGTTTTATCTTTCCCAATAAATTGGAATTACTCAATTTTGAGTTCCAAATCTCATATGTGCTCAAAATACAAAATATAACTAATTCTCGCTAATTGGTTATGTGGGGAAAAATGAATTTTCTACATGGGTGATTTGGCTATATAAAATGACTACAAGGGATAATTCTTAATGAGAATTTTCTATTCGAGAACAGAAAAACATTGTAAAATCGATATATTATTTTCCTAAATGATTTTTTATCCTAGAGAATAAGTAGAAGTATTATAGAACATGAAATGGAAAAATAAAAAAATAATTAAAATAGATTTTAAGAAAATATACATTACCATCTAATCATAGATAATAAAAATTTAATCATTAAACAATATAAATTATTATTATTTTAAATATAATTAAAAAAGAATTTATTTTTAATGATAAAAACACAATATGATTAATGGATCCACTACAAACCTTTATCATTGAATATGATAATCAAATATTTATATATGATTTAAATAAATAGTGTATATATTCCTAAACTCAATAATCCTTCTGAAAATAATAGTAATGATGGTAATAAAATGATGACTAATTAAAATTATTATATGTTTTAAATATATTCCTAGATTATTTTAAAGACATGTTTTAAAAATAATAGCCTTTAAATTTATCATTATTTTATATATTTTTACAAATGGATATAACATATGTGAAAATATTATTGAAATATTTTTTTTCATAGCTGCATTTATTTGGATGAAAACTTTTTTAATGAATTTATTTATTTAAAAAAAGTAATAACAAAAAAACACTATGTTATTCTCAATTAATTATCATAAAAGATAAATATTATATAACTAAACCTAATATATAATTTTATTTCTAAATTTTTTCACTATAATCCTATAATAGGGAATAACATAACATTTCTGATAGTGTATTCATCTATTAATCAATTCGGTTCAAGCTTCAGATTCACATGAGATACAATCGAAATATAAAAATCCAAAAGAAAAATTTGGAGGAATTTTTCCAAATAAAAAAACAGTGTAGGAATCATAAAAATTAGGTGATGTTATATTCACCAATTTATGTGGTATATTATTCAATGAGAATAATTATTTAGTATAGTATAAGGATTGAATCACTGGTAACAATATTTGATTTCAATGGTCATAAGAATTTAAAAATGGATTTTATGTACCAAATACCACTTATATATTTTAGTATTTTATCAATTTTATGTAAATAAACTGATGGAAATTGAAAAAGAAACTAAAAATGAATTGTAAGTTTGGTACCAAGATGGAAATATTGATTATTTTAGGAGTTAATTAAATTTATTTCTCAAATAAGAAGAAAAATTCATCATTCACCTTGCTAAAATATTTTAGAATTATTCATATCATTAAAAACATATAGGATCATGAAATTTTGGAAATTTTCTTCCATACCACATTCCATAATGGAAATAATTTAGAATATTACTTATATAATGCAACTATAAGGGATTGTCACACTATATAATTAAAATTTTAATTTAATGTTATATATGTTTATTTATTTGTCAATGTAGCCATCAAGATCATAAAATAATCATTTTGATAAATCCAAAATAAGGGATTCATTTTTTAAGAATTTATATGATCCATTTTTCTATTAGTGGATAATTGGAGTTTCATTGTTTTCAATGTCAATAATATGTTAATAACATATTGAAAATAGATGTTATTTCGAAAAATAGTTAATGAATAAATGTAAAATATTTCTACAAGAATGGCATGAAGTCGAAACAGTTGTTGTAGAGAAGAAACTTGACAATTATAAATAGAGAGGATTTATTAGATCTAGTAATATAATATATATTGAAAATGTATTGAAAAATATAGTACCCAACAATTCTAGAGTGAGTAGTGTTTTATGTTTATTGGTATAAAATATCGATAAGGTACTGTGTAATTTAATATGAGATTATAATTATAATAAATAGAACTCCAAATGTTGTAGGGTTTAAATATATCAAATATTCTATGATATGTATAGTGATCTTATATTTCCTATAAATCAATAATAATTGGAAAATATTAAAATTAAACTAGGAGAATTTCATAGAGTAATAGTGACAAATTCCAAATGGTTTCTTGGAAACATAGATAGATAAGATCATGATATATGGATATGTCCAAATATAGTTACCAAAATTATAAAAAGTAGTATTCTTAAAAATTAAAATTATCTTATATCCCCAATAAAGATATGTAAATATGTAATATACTTTTATTGAACACACATGTGGAAAAACCAATAAATGATGAGTATGTAATTTTCTCTGATGAATCAAAATAATTAGTTTATGAACTGATTCACTCTAATTCCTAAAATTATATCTTAAAATATCTATGTAATAACAATTTTTTTTTTGAAACTATTGTATATAAATTACTATCAAATATTTCCATTTAAATAATGAGTAATATTTTTTACACTCATTGATATATCCACATATGATTTTTTCATAGGGATGTGATGTCGCAGAATGAAGAGTGGCCACTAATGAACATGGAAATCCATGTTTATGTATTCAACCTTTAGTAGAATAATTTTCTTTATGAATGATATAACGAATTTTTAGTATTTACCAGTAGGTTAGGTGGGTTACTATTTATGTTTTTACCCTACAACCAATTCTATTTTTAACTCTGATTACCCATATAATAAAAAATAACTTATATTGTGATGATCATTCATCTATGTAACAATAATTTAGAATTTCAATTGAGTATAAAAATGTAATTACATTCAAAATGATCCCATTTTTGTTGTTTTTGGCCACAAAAATCTCCCTTTCTTACTAATGGTTATTGGTATCTAGATCACATATGGTGGTGATAACGAAAAAAATTATTCTATGTCAGTTTAAGAGTTAAAATTATCCATTAATGGGTCTTATTTCTCAATTTTTCCTCCCACAATTATTTAATAAATATTTTTATTAATCCATACTAATATAAATACCAAATAACTATTTATGAAAATTATTAAGTTAAAACATGAAATTAAGGGAAAAAATAAACATGAAAATTACTATTTCTCTAATTTGATCAAATTTTATTGTCACTCCATAGTTTGTGGACATATATTTAGCCACTAAAGAATATATATCACTAAATATACTCATTTTAATCCTATTAATGTGTGGGATAAGTGTTCTATATTTATAATCAAGCCCATGTGAAAGGCTACTTTCGTATCTTGTTAAATGGAATCATACCTCTTGTATTTCAATGCCAATAAATAGGTCATGGAAGAACATTAAATGTTATCTGAAAATTACAATATTGGATCCTTTTAGGTGTTATATCAAGGACTTCATATTAGTATATAAATTTCCTACAGTGTAAACTACATTGTTAGTGTGACCTAGTAATGGAATGTACCTAGTAGTACACCTGGGCATTCCTTTCAGGTTTATCCTAACATATTTTCTCAGTAAAATAATATCATGAAAACCCATGATGTCAATATCAATTCAAGGAATATTATTAAATTAATAGGATGATATTGAATCAAGGTATATTTGAGTATCATTTGAATGATTTTTACTCAATTAACAAATGTAAACCTTGTAGAGTATGCCATCTTATGGTCATTTGGGGATCCAAGTGGAGAATACGTACTTTAGATGTATATTGAAACCAATTGGATAATATCAACTAAATTTATATAAATATACCAATAGGGTAATTGTTCTCAATGTATTTGTTTGGGGATTAAACATATGATTCCCTAAAATGAAATCATTCATGAATGATGTTTTTTTAATCCAAATTTATCGAGTCGTTAACTATTTTGAATGTGTAAATGTTTTATACTAGATAAAAATACCCTAGGATATATATTGTTCAAAATAATAAATAAATTTTCATAAAAATATGATTATACAATAGTAGAGTGAATATTATGTAAAGTGGTTCATACATTAAAAAAGTATACATTGATTTATATAATTAGAAAGAGGGAAACACACACTTTAGAAAGTACAATTTTTTATGATATTTTAGATTTCTATTATTTGTTATCAGCCAACAAAATGTGGAATTTAATTCTAATATCTTGCATAAGATTTATTGTACCATACCACAACAATTTAATTACTTGTGGATCCACCATAATTAAATTCAATATAATGGGCCCACAAATATATTACATGGGATAGGGGTCACCATAAAGACACTAAATGGGATCCTTCCAACATAACCAAAACTTTTTGACGATTCATAAATATTAAATTTCACAGCACCATTCAAAATGAAAGAGAACCACCAAATATGGGATATTTCTATCGAACATCGTGTAATTAAGGAAAAATTTTATCTACTATGGATATCAAGGTATCAATATTAAAACCTCATAATTTGATTCTCAAAATTATAATCTAAATGGAAATATTATTTTATGATGGAAGATTTATTGAGGTAAAAAGGGACTTGATTCCATGAGTTTGTAAAGTTTAAAGAAATATTATCTTTAAACATTGAATATAGTGATTCCAAGACACCAAAAATGATATAAGGTCCCATGGGATTTATTCTATTATTTTTGATGGAATTCAATTTCTTGAGATTATTCTATAAGAGTAAACAATATCCATTAAAATGGATGAATAGATAGTCCATCAATGAATGACCAGATTTAATTTTGAAAAGTGAAATTATTTCTTGGTGGATTATAATTTCTTTTAAAAATTAATCTTAATTTAAAAAATCCATTACTTTTGATACATATTCCCATTTTTACCATGAGTATCCAAATCAATCATTTAAAATAAATCTATTCCTCCGGCTATGGGTTTTTACCAAATATGATGTCATTTATAAAACAAAATATGTCAAGAATACCCTCAAATATTTTTTAATGAAACAAAATCATTCTTGATAGGATTGATGATTAGTTTCCCTACTACTGTTGGTTGTTTGCCACCGCTATATCACCATACTAGAGAATTACTTATTAATGATATAATATCCTCTTTATATTAGAATTACTGTCTTACAATGATATAACATTTAATTTTTCCTCACACAAAATGATATATTTCTACCTAAACATAAACGAATTTATCTGAGTGAGGATGAAATCATGGATTTTGTATTACTGTTCCTAGAAAAAATGTTTTTGGTTATAATATTATCAATAGGTTATAACAATTCTTCCCTATGGTTTCAACATAATGATTCATTGATAATAGTCTTTATCATATATCATTTTCTCTACATAACATCTTATTGATGGACCATATATGATAATATAATATCATGTATTTGGGTCTCAAACGTCATTAGGAATTCGTGTTATGAAGTTTTCACTTGGTGGTCTCTATTTACCAAGGACACTTGAACAGACTATCCAATGGGAATTTTACATGTGGAATTTTATATGATTATATTCTAATTAATATTCATTTTTATGAACATGTGTATGGGTACTTTGATATTCCATTTTCAATAGTGTACTTAACAAGTCATATACTTTATGTATATATAAAACCCCTAAAATCATATTTTCACATAAAGGTAACATATATATGTTGTTTCATAAATGATATGTAACTAATTCCATATTTAATAAATGACTTTAACCACCCATGTTAATGGAATAATATATGTCTAGAAATTTGATTGAAGTATAATAGTCTAATTAAATACAGGGATATGGTGGCTCATTATAAAATTCATTAGTAACTCCCGACATTGTGAGGGTTCATGCAGTTTTGGGTTCATTTTAAGGCTCGATTTTGGATTGGTGGATGTTGATTTTAAAATATAATCATTAATATGGGATCAATTTTGAATTATTTTGGACATGTTTAATCAATGGTATATACATGGGGAGGTGATGGCATAGACAGTGGTGGAACTCATAGGTGTTAAGCATGGTCAGTGGATAGTGATGGAATATGCTAACCATTTATATGAGATGGTATATTCCTTTTTAAATGTAGAGTCATAGGACCAACTAAAATCACTGCTAATTATATTACGTATTTTCACTAAGAACAAGGATTATGTTATTTTATCTTGTGAAATTCTATTTTGAAGGATGGTCATTGAGGAATTCTTAGCTGATATGGTTTCTAATGTGCAGTTTTTTGCAGTTTGTTATCAGGTATTTCTTAGATCGCATATTGGTTCCCCTTATGGAGAATGTTGTGTTCTATAGGGACATGATAATATGGAGTCACATTAATTATTTAGTATTTTTCATTCATTAGATCATTTTATTGTTTGATTCATGAATTTTCACTCAAGAATTTGAATCCATCCTGCCCAATTCCTGCAATGGTTTTTTTTCGATGTTAACTTTTGGGATATCTAGAGGTGTTTGTAATGAGACACTGCTAAAAGAAGTATTTTTTTAGAGAGACTGAAAAATATTGACTATAGTGAAATAAATGCGTCCAGAAAGCAGGGCTCCATCCAATGGAATAAGTGTGAAGCTACTTGTATAGTTATAAACATAAGGTCTAGAGTTGTTTTCTATTATTATCTCTGATGTCGGAGTGGGGCTGGTTTAGGTCCCCATTTTGTAATTTCCATTTTTTTCTCATGCCTCTTTCAATCGTAAAATGGTTGTTGGCTCGACATAAGTCTAATATTTTGGCTTCATTTTACTGAAATTAGTCTTGTGTGGTTATCCATTTCTGGATTAGTTTTATTTTTAGGTTCTATCTATTTTAACATTTCTCATGATTTTTAAAATTGATGGATTATGTTTTGGTTGATTGATCATTTCTGGTTCCACTCATTAGGATACCCTAGTGTCGAGGTTTTTTTATAAACTTTTTTTCATGTAAATTCCTATTAATACTTATTATTCTCATTTATGGCATCATATAATTAGTTTCATATGATGTTGATAACCCTCTCACTTAACCACATTTATTTTCATTCAGTTTTCCATTGATGTTATCTGGTATGGATATTCATATGATAAATTTCTCTCTAGGGATCATAGTTTAGTTCTACATCTCATTTCTTAGAACACATGATTGGTTCATTTTTTAGTCTGGTGACTTTTTAGAAAAAAAATGATTTTATATTTGGGATAATTTTCAAACAAAAAACTTTTTTTATTATTTTCTTATTGTTATATATGGTTTTTATGAATTTAGTTGAGTTTCAAGTTTTTTTTATCAGGTTTTGGTGGGGTTTTTTGTGTTTCGTAAATTTATATGGTTTTTGTCTGTGGTGTGGTGACTAACTATATGGAATGATGAGGCTGATAGATTTTCAAGATCATATGTTTCTTGAACAGTTTTAATTTAATGGTGTGGGAATGTATTATACAAACCATTAGATTACCTGGAGGAGATGTGTAGTTCCAAGTGGGTTTCAAGGTCAATGTACATGGTTATGAGGAACTGCACGATAAGTATCTGAGATGATATGATATTTCTTATAGAACCATGATGCGCGGTAGGTGCATGTTATTTCAAACATGGGAGCCAAAATATTTAGGTGTCCACCTTCACCTATAGAGTGATCACATTTGATTAAAATTTTGGAAATTAATGAATCCATACAGTGAGAAATTTCCACATCATTTAAAAGATATAAATTCCACTTTCCCCTCCCTCCTTTAAACTAAATTTGGGGTATTCTTCCTGCGTCAGTTTTGGTGCATGATGGGGGATACGATCCCCATCAACCTTATTTCCTCTTACCCTATTGAAGTTCCCTAAATATTTCTATGTGATTTTTAATTGTTTTAGAATGGATTTCATTCTCGTATACTCACACACTTTTGGATCATGGTTCATCCTTTTTTTATCTCTTTGGACAAACACTAGGTTATGTGTTGGATAATATTGGGTTTTTTTAACATACAATGTGTGGGTCATTCGGCACGATTACTAATTACTCCTATAGGGTTTTGTTGTATGAAAACTACATCAATAAAGATGTTTCCACCCATTTCGTATTCGATTCATGTATGTGCATGCTTATTATTTCATAAATAGTATAAAAATATGATTTCCTAATTTTTGGTGTTACTGTATAGATTATTGAGGTGATTTAAAATGTGAAATTTTAAAAAATTATTTTTAATGGTAATTAAGAAACCTTATTATATAAACACGTATTCAATGTCTTTGATAAACATACAAAAGGTTTTTTATGATGAAATTGAGCACCTTGACATTGTATAGCCCCATTTTTTACACGGTTTCTTCTGAATTTATGCTTATGTGTGTGGATTTGGGGGACTTATATGGTTTCTTATTTATGCGTGGACCCATATAATTAATTGAAATCATATTCTATTTCTCAAATCAAGTTTTTGATATTGCATAAATTTCAACTGGAGTTCCATTGGATGCAGTCACATATCGATGTTAATGTGGTATACATATTTATGGAATTAAGATGATAGTTTCTATTTAGATAATATCAAAAATGAACTAGGTTTCTAAAAATTCTCCTCCACTTTTTCCTTGCCTTCATTAACAATATTTTACTCAAGTGGTTCTGTCTAACCCGTTTTTAAACTGTATTCATTAGTTCTGAATAAAATTAATTGATCATTCAAATTTAATATTGAATTTTAATCATATTTGAAACTATGGATTCATGATATGATAATATAATATACATAGAGGCTTGTTTAGATCCATTTGGTGTGTTGTATGTGTTCATAATGGGGTTGGAAATGGTTTTGGAAATAACCTTGATTATGTGAGTGTAATGGCCTAGTTTTTGTTTTATAGTAACCTAGAAAAAAATATAAAATACATATGCGGTGGAGTATTTTTTGGTTCCATTGTAAGAACTGTTTTGTAGTGGGAACCACTATACTGGACCCTCTGAGAAAATGTTCATTGTGTAGTTGGTGTTTGTGTTTGTTTTATGAATTAAATGTCTCTTGTGTTTTATTAGTTTTTTATATTTGTTTGAGGAACACTCATTCACCATATACTATTTTCAATTGATTACTAGGAATTATCTAGTTGGCTGATGGAAGGTTTCTATTTGACCTCGATTAAATGGGTTAGTGCCCCCCTTTGAATTATTATGTTGCAAAGTGTGATCTGCCACTGGTGAGCCTAGTTTATAACATCTAATAGGTAACAGAATATATATTTTCACCATATGTATAAAGGTGAATCTGAACTGGGGATCGCTGGTTATTTTTTTAGAGAAAATTAAAAAATTACCATTATTACTATATATCTGTTTTGTTCTACCTTTATGCACATGATTTACTTCTTCTGCTAATTACTATAATCTTTTATTTCTATGATTATATTAATCCAGGATGTTTTATCACTATGTTTAGTTATTGATTTTTTTTGGATTTAAAATTATGTTTTTATTGAAAATATGTTTTGAAATTAGAAAAATAATGTCTGCTATTTTAAAAAATGAATATTTGGGAAAGATGTGTTTGGTTAATAAAAATAATAACAACTTTTTTCCTCTATATATTTCAAAGGAATGTTTTTGGACTATTTAGGAAATGGAAATCTATGAAATATTCGGTTCTTACCTACTTATATATTTATGTTCCCAATCTACTTGTTCAACTCAGTGTTAGTAAAACTGATCTATCTATTAGTTTATATTTTATGGTTCAATTTTTCCTTTGTAGTGGTTTTGGGATATGATTAGTGGTGACCATGAGGTCACCTGATGATATAGTCTTTTCAGTGTGTCTTTTATTCATTTTTTATTTTTAGTTTTATTTAGATGAATTTTTATCCATTTTTTTATGGATGTTCAACTATAATTCATTGTGTTATATGAACTGTGTTGATATTTCATCATAGTTTTATTTGGGATAAATTGTTCCAATTGTGATATATTTATTTCGTGTGGATTGTTTACATCCTCTAAGGATCGAGAATTCCTCTCTGGCCTTGTTGCGGACCAGGACGATTGTCGTGTTTGATTTTATCCCGAATTGAATAATGACAGATATATTTTTTATTAATGAAATATTAAGAGGGAGACCTGATCCATATGACATTTTAATTAAAATAATATGGTTTTATATTTTAAATATCTATTATTTTATAAAAGTTGGAATATACTCAACATGTGAATTAAAATAAGATAAATGTTCAAATTAGAGGAATACACTAATTTCTATAGTCTGTGTCTTCACATGTAATAAATTAAAATGTTCAACAACCAATGTATGTAGATATTGGTATAATAATTATATTTTATCTAGTGAATCATATAGTGATGAAAAAAATAATGTTTTATCAAGAGAAAATGTGAATTAAATTTGGTATCATCAGTAATGTAATGAAATTACCATGATAAAACAATGATAAATTATGTTATTCATCCTGATATATTGAATTATATTTGGTACATATGATAATTTTATTAGAAAATTGTGTCAAAACTATATTTGAGTTTTATAATGAGTAAATAATCAATTATAGAACATTGAGTATCGTATTCGGACATTATCATAAACTGGAAGACATTAATAAAATAAATATATTCTGATGTTGTCCTGGTTATAATTTTTGAGGAATATATTTATATATTTGATAATATAAAAAAATTTATTATTATCCATCTGTTTTAAAGGATTTATAAATGTTTATAAGAAGATATTATTTTATAAGACATGAGGTATCCCAAGTGGATTATTTCCGTACGTGGAAGTAATCAAAAACTAAAACATTGGAAGTGGAGCTGGGTATGTACACTCAATCGCTATTTTTCCCGCATATGGAAATGGAAAACACCTTTTTATATAGAAATTTCAAGTAAATAAATTCATATCAATTGTTTTTTATTTAAATGTTTTATCAATTTATTCATTATTTCGTATATCTCACACTCATGTGAATTATTTTTTATCTACTACTAGTGTTTTTTGAATTTGATTGACCTCATAGGGAATTTTTATTTGTGATATATTATTTTTCAAGATTGAAGTGTTTGTTTGATAATTATACTATGAAATTCATGTCATTGATGTCATTAGAAAAGAATCATGTTACACAAAACTAGTTATAACATAGTAGGATTATATGATTTTTTGATATCTCATTTATTAGTTGAAAATTAACCTAATATGTTACTTGTGAAAAATATAATAATATAATAATAATATTCAAGTAGGAAGTGATTAATTAATTTCTAATTTTTTGGGGAAAAAGTCCAAAATGTTAATAGAGAAAATAAGTATTTTATTGTTAACTTATAGTGTAAAATGTGATGAAATGGTGTTCATTATTAAAGGTGTAGAAGAATCACCCTAGTGTGGATTTCTTGTACTTATAGATTATCCAAATATATAAATAGGGTGATTATTTATAATATTGAGGATGGAATATTACTGAAAACAGGGACATAAAAGTAATGAAAGAAACCCCAATAGAGTTTTGTGTGACATGTGATTGATCATCAAATTAATTTTTAGATTACTATAAGAGGAAGACAAAATTATAAATCAAATGTGGAATATACATTTATTATTTTATTTGAATAGGGGAAATAGGAATTGTATGGAACTTAATTAAATTCTAGTATTTAATATTATTGAAGTTATTAGGAGGATATATATTTGTGGCAACATTTTAAATGAAATATATCCAGTGAAAATGTTCCAACCATAGTTTCTATTGTATGGATTTTTTTACTATGATTTAATGGTTTTGATGAACTACAAATAGTTGAAGAGGAAATGAGGGTTATGGATGTATAATGAGAATAATGTATTGAAGACTTATTATTGAGAATATATTCATAATACATATTTAGTGGAGTTTCATAGGTAAAAATATTTCAATTGTTATACTACAACACGAATAAATGATGTTTCATGATGAATAATACATTAGATAATTACATTTAAAACATAGTGGTGTTGAATTATTATAGTATATTTTATGATTTTCTGAACATTGAGACACATAAATTCACTATATGGATTATGTGTACATAAACCATGGAATATATATCATTGTAATTTATATGTTCAGTAATGGTTATAAGTAGGTGAAAAATCATATGATAAAAATGGTAATGGATTTTGTTGTTGTAAAAATTTTAGTTGAGAAATTTTAATGGAATTACTGTGATTCTAATGGAAAAATTGTCTTTCTTAAAACAACATTATTATTAGTTTTGAGTTTTTGTAGTGCATTTCAAATCAATGGGAGTGAAAAATCATTTTGGAATCTTATATTCCCATTAAAAATAGAAAAATTTGTATTGGAATTGCTATAGGTTACCATGTTGTGGAATACATAGTGTAAAATAGAAATAAGTCCAATATGAAATGGATATGATATTTACACTATAGAAGAATATGTGGGATAAATTGTGGGAATTTGAAATAATGGAATACCTAGAGTTTAACAAATCCCCCTCATCCATTGAATTAGGATGAGGCTGTGACTGTTACTAGCCTTAAGTGCCATCCATTGGACAAAAAAAGCATAAAATAGATACCAAGGTATTTATAATCAGTTGGTGGATTCTTAAACCATTAAATAATAAACAACCAAACAATGATAAGAATATAAATTTAAATCATTATATAATGAATGAGTATGAAAATATAATCCATTTAAAATAAATCCCAAAATAAAATATCATCTTACAAGTGGGAGCAAGCTGACGTATAAAAAATTACTAGAATATTAAAAAACAAAAAACACTAAAAAACCTAACCAACATATGAAAAGCTAATTGAAACTAATAATCCATTTATTATTCCCTTGGTATCAGTAACTATCACTAATGAATTTGGTTACATTAAATTTACATGTGTCTTGATATATATAATTTCAATATTCAGAAAAATTACCAATAAGTAGGTTAGTATTTAGTATAATAGGATATCCACAGTGACTTCTCAACACATAAAAAAAGTATAATAATGTTATAGATTTTAAATAAAACACTAAAAAATAATTTACTACTAAATAGACTGTAGACACTTTGAAAGAATTTTAATTTATTTTATATCCAACCAAAATAGTTTGTTAAGAAGTGTTATCAAACAACCCTTTGAAAATAATTTTAAATAAATACATCAAAAAATAAATTAAACTAATTTCTAAATATTTTATTTCGACTCATTAATTATATTTCAACACTCATCCATAACATATACACTATCTTCATGTTTCCAGTCATGGTGTAACACCACTCCCTTGAAATTCACCATTGATATTAGTACTTCATGACCAATATCCATCTCATTGGCCTTATTGCTAACATTTATTCTAAAATAAAGTTAACCCACTTCCAAAAAATAATTTAAATAAGATCCTTAATTTCATTAATCATCAATAATAAAATAATAAATATTTTTAAATTTTAAACAATAATTTTCCTAAAAAGTCATAAATATCCCATAATTCCCAATAATATAATTCAAACGTGAATTTAATTCAAATCACATAAGGATTTTAATAATATTTTTAAGAAATTAAATCAATTTAAAATCATTACGTAATGTTCTAATCAATATGATTATATATTGAAGAAACATAAATATAAAACATAGGTGAAAATAACAAACGAAATAGAAATAAAAAACCTAGATTGAAACTCCTAAAAAATTTAGGAACTCATTCCATTTAATCATAACAATCATATACCATACTGATTATCATTAAACAGGATGAATCTATCCCAAAACACTAGATATATTGTTCTAATTGAGAAAATTAGAATTATAAAATTAAAACAATGATGAATTAGCACTTACTGATGATTATGGGCCTCTAACACTATAGATTAGCAAAGGAATCACTCTCGGATAGAATAGAATTTTGTCTTCATATTTGAGTGGAAGACGAACTCATATAATGGCCTCTTTTTTCTGAAATAAGTGGTTTTGGTGGTAAATTTTTTTATATAAATTATTTTAGGATCTTTTTTTAACGGTACATTGTTAGGGAGCGCAGTTAGAGAAGTTGTGCACTAACAAGTCATTTGACGATTCATATAAACACACTTAACTCTGCTGGTATACATAGATAGACAAACTAAGCATCGACTATGACAGACCCCATTATAAATCATTTCATGGTATCTCTGAGGTACCCTCGTGGCTTGGCTAAATCGTGTACCATATCATGTGCAAACCTAGGTCCCGTTTTTTTAGTTGAATTTCTTTCTAGAGGTGTTTTATTGTATCTACTAGAAATAATAAGATATTCTACCTCTAGAAATGCCACAAAAACAACTATTAGATCCTCTTAAACACATAAAATCTAACCAAATAGAATTACATAAATAAAATACATAAATAATGCTTCATTTCCTATAATAAAAGTGACATACATTCCACCATCCATTGGTATTTCTGTACCCTAAATTCATAGAACCCCATTGTCCTTAAAAATATTTGGACAAATCCCCAAAATTCCTTTACAATGTTCCCACATATCATACTAAATATGAAATGTTTCCATAAAACCAATAGTAAAATGGGTCTTCTACTATAAAATACATTCTCCTTCCAATCAAAAAAATATAAAGACAAATGACCAAGCTTTTTAATAGCCCAATAGTTGCTAAAATAGTTTTTTTAATTATTTTAATCTTTTTGACATATTTTATTTAATGGAAAACAAAAATGATTTTATTTTATTTTAATGAAATATTTTAAATATTAGTTATGTGGAAAACATTTCTAATCAAACACTACAAAGAACATATCTATTATATTCCTCTACATAGCACTCCAAGTTTGTCTTTCATTATACACAATAATGACATTCCTTAATGGCTTGTATAATACACACTAAAATGTTTTACAAATTAATGATCTATTAACTAATATAACATAGGCATTATATTAATAGTTATAATAAGGAATAACTATCTTATAATAATTTGTGGTTTAAAAATATATAATTTGAATTGATTGTTTTAAAATTATTTTGAAATGAATATTATACCGATTGGATTTAATGAAATTTTTTACCATACCCACAAAGTTGTTTAAGCCTAATAAATTAAATTTATTTAAATTAGAGAGTGATATTAATGTAATATATATATATAATATTAAATTAAATATTCTTTATTTTCAACCTATTGATTTTATAGACATAATATAAGAACAACCCCAAAATTATGCTCAAAAGCCATTTTTTAATGAATTTTTAACGCCTTTTAATAGAAAAAACATTTCAAAATAAAATTAAAATATTAATAGATTTAATATTTCATAATTGAAATCACATTTTTATAAAAAAACATGAATATTATGTTATAAAAAAATCAGTGTTTTTCTATAGAGTTATATTTTTTTGAATGAATAGGTATAACTTCTAGATTTTAATTATAAATTTCATTTAATTCTAATTTATCTATTAGGTTAATATCATATTTTAAATAAATTTAAATTTTTAATTAAATTATATTTTTATCTATTAACAAAATTTATATAATTGTAACCAATTTCAAAAATAAATTATAAATAATAACTTGGAAACCATTTCATCATTTTTTTAAATCTTATAGTGTAGTCCCATTAGTGGGAATAATTTTAAATTAATTTTATACAAATATATGATTTGAATTAGGAAATATTTATTCTATATATGTATAAATAATAATTTATAATTAATAATAAGTTATGTGTAGTTTTTAAAAATATGGATTGTTAAATACAATTAAAATTTGTTATATCAATTAAGATAAAATTAATTTTAAATAAGGATTAAACAAAACATTTAAGACTCAAAATGGATTATAAATATTTAATAGATACATTGAATTGAAACATTTAATCTATATAATTTTTTTATTGAATTCCATCCACTATTGGATCCACTTTCAACCTGAAAAACGTCAGTGGAATTCTCTCTTCAAATATTTATAAGAGTACCCCTCCTCCACTATAAAAATTCCTCATACCCTCTAGCTAACTCACACCTGTCAATCCCATTTTCTCTCCAAAACATTGCTCAAATAATCTAATGAAATACCTAAATTGTTATTATTTTCCCCCCTAAAGTCTTAAATCTATCCAAGGAAGGCTTTTAGAATAAGAAAAAAGGAGTTAACTGATTAAGAGGTATTGAATTCTCTAAAGCTCCTATCATTTATTTTATTTCTGCACCCACAAAAATTATTATTACATAATTTGGTAAAAAAACAACTATACTAAATATAAATTTTTTTATTATTATTAATTTTTGACCTAAAATTACAATAATTTGCATCATATAGTTAACAAACATACTGTGTATGTATACAAAGAACTACTGCATTACTAAGAAACGACTGTTTATTTTTTACATTACCACCTCTAATAAAGGATATTATGAAGGAAAATATATTTATATTTATCACATATTATATTTATAATGTAATTATTAATCAATTTTTCTTTTACAACATAGCTATTTTTATTATCCTTTCAGTGTAAATACACTATTTTTTTGAGGATCTGTGGGCTACCACACCCTCAAAGGGGTATGATTCATGTACACACTACATCGAATGTTTTATAGATGGATTGATATAAATAATATTATTTATATAAATATTTAATTATACTCTAATTTTATTTTAAATATACAAAAATATGTCATTTTCTATCATTATTTGAAAATGATAATAAAAAACAGAAACATCGTTTATGTGAACATATGACTTATTGAATACTTGATAGGTGTATTTTATTTGTAGTTATATATTATATAGATTATTTTGATATAAATATACTATATATAAATTATATTTATATCATTTTTTACATTATGGAATCATGATATAAGTATAAAGAATAAATATATAACAACTTAATACCCATAAAAATAATATAGTAGACATTACGCGATGTGAAACCTTGACGTAGAATTGATAACTATAGGTTAATATAAGGAAATAATAAAACCATATATAGTAGTAGATATAATAATATGGTCTTTTAAATTATTTATAATAAATTTATTATTATTTTTCATGTGGTTTTAACACTTACGATGTGAGTCATGACTCATGGTAAGATGACTTCATCTCACATTTTATTTCCATGAGATACATGCTTTATTCAGCAGATATTCCTCTTTTTTTGTGTATACTGCCCATGTATGAGTTATATTATTCTTTTAATTATTTTTATTGGTATTTAAAAATTTATTTTAAGATATTTATTTCATAGTCCTTAGGTTTAAAAAGTAATCACATCGATAAAATAGTTTTGTCTCAAATTTTCTACATTGAAACTCATGTAATCTTGAGAAACTAAATTACTTTGGTGTTTTATATAATAACATTTTTCATGTTATATCATGAATATACTTATTTTTATGATATTTGAAAATTCACATAATTTCATTTTATTACATGTATAGTATGATCCAATGTAAAAAGGTGTTAGGGGTTTATTAAAATAATTTAATTGTTTTTTTTTGAGATTGTAAATGATTAATCATCATTTAAGAAATTTTATGGTACATTTCATAAGAAAAATCCGGAGTAACTTTCTGCACTATTATTATAGGATTTATTTATTTATTTTTACTATTATTCCACTCATTGGTATATAAGAAATTCATGAATGTTTTTTATGAAATCCTAACTTTATCCTCCCTTTTTTCCTAAGTTGGAAATCCATAAAAATCATGTTTTGAAAAACTTTTTCCATGAATATTATATTGTAATACAACAATCATTTATAGGTATTTTTTCCCTATTTTTACTATTAATTTTTATCCACGATATAAAAATTTTATATTCTGAACAAGTAATTTTCTTATCCTTTTTACCATTCAAAAGAATTGTTTTTTAACCTCATATGTAATGTATGAATTTTCTAGCCGTCATTTCCGCGAAGCATCCTTTTAATTTTTAAATTAACTTTTTGTACATATATGTTTTGAAAAAAATATTAACTGAATTATTATTCAATATTCAATCATTATTTATTTATTTTTTTTCAATGAAAATATTTTTGAAAATATTTTTTTCAAACCTTACATATAAGTTTACAAAAAATATAAAATGAAATGATCTTCAAAAAAATTGAATCTTCAATCATATGTTTTGACGTAAAAATGATTCCAAAACATTTTAAATCATTCTATTTTTGTTATCAATGTTTTTTTCAAAGAATATTTTTTTTTAAAAAAAAGTTCATGATCTATGTATTTTTTTTAAAATTCTTTTCAATGAAATCGTTTTTGTAATTTTTGAAGATAATATTAAAATAGTTATAGGAAAAATATATATTCAATATGATTTCATGTCTTTTTTAATTGTTTTCATCATAATTTCAAGGAAAATAATTTCAAAATGGTTTTATTTGTTAAAAATAAATTTTTAAAAGAGATAGGATATTTTACTCAGGATAAATTTTTGGATGATAAAGAAAATTATTTTCTGTATATGATGACATTATTCAATTTTACTCACACCCTTCAAGGATATAATCTAAATAGTCCAATCATATTATTTTTCTAAATGGGTTATTCTCAATGTAATGGTATTTATGAATCATGTTTCACTTTCATACTTTATATTTTTATGAAATACCTTTCCCATTCATGGGATATTATTTTTATGAAATTATTGTGAAACTTATATCTTTTCCATAAGTTATAATATGTTTAAATTTTTATTATACCTATTATCAATCACGAGTTATCATTTGACCTTTTACAATTTTTTGCACATGTATGTATGATTTTATTATGAGATGTGTGGGAACTATATCTCCCTCCAATGATTTATGTAATTATTTATATCTCATCAGTTTGACTTGGGTAGAATGAGAAATGAACATGGTTTTATATTATTGTTATTAATCTAGAAATGAACTCAGTTTAGTAATACATGGCTTTAATGAGTAGTGAAGACGGTTTACTAATACGGGGCTTAAAAGAAGAGTGATTTACATTTAGTAATATAGGGCTAGAAAAAGGCAGGAACATGTTTATGTAATAACATGCTAGAATGTCGAGTGAACTATTTTCAGTAAAGGGATTGGATACTAATATTTCCATGGTAGTAATACCTTGACTACTATGTAAATCATTATATATAATTATTTGTCTCCCATAATTTCATGCCTTATTCTTATATTATTGATTAATTACTTCTTTTCGTAATTATTTCAGGATCCATGTTTATTAAACTAATAATGTTTATTATGATATATAATATGAAGTGGGTGATATTTAATTGTTATTCTATTTTTCCATGCCCTTTTTATATTTTATGCATTTCAATTTTATTTATTTACTGTTACTATGTATCTAAGGTCACCCCGTTCTTAAGTTATATTCTCTCATGTTATGAACAAAAGTTTTATGTATAAAAACTATTGGTTGAGATATTTATGTTGGATGTAGAGGTTATTTCGCTAGGATAGATGAATTTGTTTCCATGTTTTCCACAGACAGAAAAATATTACCATCCATTGGAATTGATATTTGTAATGTACTTAATATTCAACTAAAATGTTATAATATACATTTATGTTAAGCTATGGTACCTATATTTTTTATCAAAGTAATGGATTAGTCAAACATTGGAATCTCATATAGGAAAACAATAATGATATCCCTAGGTATATTTCTATGGATATTTATAGGGATGAATCTAAGGGTTTGTATAAGGATAAGATAAAATTTAATAAAACATTCTTAAATCATGGTAAAGGACAGAGTGAGAGGTTTCATAGAAATAAATCCATTTCAGGATAGTAAAAGTGGATGTGGATCTAACACAGGTGTACCTATGGGAAAACTCCTGTAAGATGTTTTAGGCCTTACTCGGGGTTATATGGTACATGACAATGAGCATTGATGCACATCGGGGTTTACAATCCCCTGGTATATGCTCTTAGAATTCTCAATATCTTTACAGAAAATCATGAATTATCTAAATATAGGATGACTAGGCATAAACTAGGGTAATCATAATGTGTAATTTCTTAGATTTCCCGTGTATTAATTTTGAAATATTATATAGAATTATTATGAGACCAATCCTTTCAACGACGTGCGATTTTGAGGCAAAGAGTGTCCAGAATAAATGCTTGAGATAAATTAACATTTGATATGGCGCACATGAGTGGTTTTCAAATAAAAGTATAACAACATTTTAATGGGCTCCTAGATCTGAAATCAGAGGGCTCCATTGCGTACAGAGTAGTGACATTACCTTAGAACGGACCCCACCTCGATCGGTGTGGGTCGGCTGCAGAAGTTCATTTTTGACTTATTAAAAGAAAATAAGATTAATTGGAAATTTATTTATTTTAAATTTTTTCTTTTTGGGAACCGATCCAATTACTCCCTTTTAAATAAAAATTAATAGATTTTTTGTAGGGTTAGCCACATTACAATGCGAATTTAGATTTTTTTCCTTTGGAGCTTTGGGGGAGAACCGTTGGTAGACGATGAAAACATGATCGATCGACACATCTTGGATTCAACGAGCCTCACCAACGAACATGAGATGGTGATCATTCATTAACTGATTCGAAGTAGGGGTTGTTATTTGGATTCTTCATTTCCAGGTACTTAGATTAAACTACGAACACAGATCAATACACAAACCGGTTGACCCAAAGATCGTGCATTCTTGTGGGAGGGTGTTAATTCCCATTTCTTTAATGGTTTTAATTAGGGATTTGATATCGTTTTAATTTTTTTTATTCACTAGTTAATCCTATTAATATGAGAAAATCGATGTTGTGACGAACGACGGTGGATGAACATTACTCTTTTTTGTCTTCCTCCCTTTTTTACCCTACGTTCATCACATTCTTCGGGGGGTTATGAACAATGGATTGTTGAAAATCCATTTTGAAATGCAGTGATACCAAATTAGAGATCTGACATTGAAACGACTCAATAGTGGTGCGACAGTGATGGAAGAAAATGAATCGACCCGGTTTGGGTGAAATAATTCATAAAAAATTCTTCATACGGATGATCAAAATGGTTTTTTGGGGGCCATTCAAATGCCTGAAACCTCCTCAAAACATCGTTGGGATTGTAGGTAAATCTGGAATAAAGATTTTCATTGCGTTAAAATGGACGGATCGAAGACCATAATAGTACTCGTAGCTCAGCAGAGTAGGTTCATGATTATGGAAATTTATAGAACACACGTCGTGTAACCCGAATAACACGTTGTGTGGTACACGTGATGACGACACTAGTTTTGTCATGGTAAGCGATGAAAAACATGGCATGCCTCTAGGGAGACATGGTGTATGGTCCCCACCCATTGGAAGCTAGAGTTTTGGGCAACATGAAGTAGAAATATGGCGCACGACCATTATCACATGATGTGTATATCTTTATAAGGACATGGAGTGTATCTCAGAAGTTACACGGAAATAGGGTGTGTACACGGTTGTGTACTCCACCACATGGCTAGACCAGGCCTGTTTCATGGACTAGCCCATGTACTTGTTAAACGGGATGGTAAGCATGGGTTAAAACTATGTACGGGAACACGAATGCGTACATGAAGGGAACCCCAGTTACACAGACATAGTGTGTGGTCTATACTATCTGTCATTCAATTTCGTTTCTACATAACATGATCTTCTGACTCAGGAATTTTTACACAAGTAGTAATCATTGTCGAGAGATATGGTGTGTCACCCTTATACACACTAGGTTTATCATGGAACATGGCTTAAACCTCAATTCCATCTTATCTTGAACATGTTCCATTTTGGTTGGTACCCATTTTTCTCGTTCCCCAGAAGTTCAGGTACCCTTTCTATCCTCAGAAGTATGATCCCTTGAGCAGAACATTATGATATAGATCCAGGTTTCCCTCTAAGAGGACCATAGCGTGATTTTCTATCCATTCATGAACCTAGGTAGAGTCTGGAATCGACCTGATTATTTTCCATAGGGTGTGGATCCTCCACCTATCATGTGAATCCCGATGAGTCGCGGTATCCACCAAGTCCCTAGCAGTGATCCTCATATGTGTACCGAGATATTTCCCTACTTATGAGTGTGTTCTCCAGGAATGAGTGTATCTATCCATTGTGACCTTTCCTGATGAATATTACTTCTTGGACGGACGTCATCAGGACCATCAGACTCATGGAGTGAGTTCTCCCAGACTAGTGCTTCATGGAACCTTCGAAAAAAATCTCTAGTTGTGGTATTCGGTTTTGCGACTTGTCTCTAGACTACGTGTGTATGTTTTTAGTACATCTTTATTGTGTTTCTCTTGTAATATATTAAGTTGAAATAAACTACGTAGACCAAATTGTACCTTTACTTTTTTCATTTCTTTCTGTATTTCGGGGTCCTCTACTAAGTATTGTTATACTCACCCATTCAAAGGATTTTCCTACTGTTGTCATGTCTTATGCAGATGAATGGCCTTGTGACGATGTCCAGGGCAGACTAGGACTGGACTAAGCTTTCTGAGTTCCATACAGGACGAGGTGTTCCTACAGTTATAAGTAGCAGTCCCTGTATCTCATTGTGCATATACGTTGAACTTTGACGTTTGTAGACTCTCTTGTTTTCTGGTGGGCTTTTATTCTGGCCTAGTTTACATTCCCCACATTACATTCGTTGCACTCTGTTGGTTCGGTTTAGTTGTATGAATGTAATTTTTCCCTTACTGTTTATTACATTTCAGCATTTGTGGGCTTGGGGATGTGTGCATGTGTAGAGGTACATTGTCAATGCCTCCCTTGTTAGTAATATTCCAACTCAGTGCTAGTCACCAGCCCCTATCCTATTGGAGGTGGGCTTGGGGAGTCACGCCGCGGGCCCCACTGGGACAGGTCATGACTGAGTGGTATCAAAGGTGGTCAATTCTACCTTAGGTCCAAGAATCTGTGAGATTGGTTAGGGGGAAACAGTTTTGAGTATTTTGAGCTCGTCTTTCAAGCCAGAGACTCTAGTGTAAGTGAAAGAGGCCAATGTATCTATATACAAGGACTCTAATAACATGATTCTCAGCTGAGTACATGAAAACACTATTTGAAGGGGAATAAGAGAATGGTATATGAATCATATAGGAATTAATTGTGTTTTTGATGTCCATTGTGTCATCTATATAGATATACTCATCAAAAATAGTATATCTTATCCCCTTACAAGATTATTTCGCGATTCTTACCCACTATGAATTAGTAGCACGATCACGAGTATAACACCCACAGTGATAAGGCTTTGATACTGGGACAAGTTCCCTAGGTGGTACTTCCAGGTTGTGCACCTTCTATACTGCCACTAGTGGAGTAGACCGTGGTACCTTTAGTACCAACAGAAGAGGTGTGTAGGATGAGCGTGCACCATGAGTTCCAGAGATAGAGGCTCCTCAGGTTCTGAGGTGAGCCTAACCTTCAGGTGGTTGAGGAATGCCTTGAGGCGGTGGCCTGAGTTTTTTGTCTAGTGGGGACACTGGCGGACCATATAGAGATCCTAGGAGTGAGCCTTATATAGGGTTTAGTGGGACGATGGTGGTGTCTAACCACGTACAATCCTGACGAGGAGACTATTTCGTGAATGGATTTTGAGAAACTTCTTAGGAAGGAGTTCTCTATGGTTATGTTGAGAGATGTGTGTATCTAGGATCTTCTTTAGCTCCAGCAGGGTAGTTTGATAGTGTATGACTATTCATAACGGTTCACCAACCTTTCTAGGTACTCAATGGATATGGTTATGGATTAGTACTTCAGATATCAGACCATCGAGCGAGGTCTACAATGGGATATCTAAGATGGTTTCGTGCCTCTATGCATGTTGACTTATGCTGGAGTGGTTGAAAAAGACTTGGTGATCAAGAGCTTCTTGGCAGAGAAGAGACCATCGATGATTGTCCACAGTAGGAAGATAGATGCAGAGACCCCGACAATAGGGATCTGACGTTAGGCATAGGGATCAAGACATGAGAGATGTGACAAGAGGACCCAGGACAACGGATAGACAGACCTGGGCTCTTAGGATGGATCTAGTCAACCATGGGAAATGATATTTCACTCATGCTATGGTAGGGGATATCTCTCTAGAGATTGTCCAATCCATCAAGCTACTGACCATGAAGCGGTGGATAGACCACTAAGGCAGAGGCATAGAGTGGAGCAAATAGATCAGTTATTCAGCAAACTTGGAAGAGGGCTAGGGAGCGCTGCAGATGGTGGCATATGCTTCAATCTACTCTCACCACCACCACCAAGAGTTCTTCCCCAGGATCATGGAGCTGGGGGATAGGGGTGGGGAGAATTTCATGTGGTTGAAGCATACTACCCAGAGACCCCAGGGATGATCCAAGGTACAATATGTGTCTTTTATACCATAGTTTCAGTACTTAAATACACAAGTTCCAGTCATTCCTTTCTTGCCACATGACTTTTGCGAAACCTTTAGATTCTGGTAGAGCTATTGACTCGACCATTACAATTGTAGAACCTTATGGGAGGAGACTCGATGATCACAAACCTTTCCAAAATATGTGATATCAACCTCGGAGGAGAGTGTTCCAGATGGAACCTCTTGGTGGCAGTGTTGAGGCCTTACGATGTCATTCTCTGTATTTATTGGCTATCTTTGGTCCATACCCAGATTGACTACTTTAGGAAAATAGTGATGTGTGTCTGTGATGACGAGATGATGTTTTCCTGTATCGGTGAAAAGGAAGCCAAGGAAGCACAGAATGGCTCATGCATATTTGGGTGTAGTCGACCACTCATGAGTTTTCTATCCATTCCCTTGGAGTAGTAGATGATGTGAGCATCAGTTACCAGAAGTAGTGGTGGAGTATGAGGATGCCTTTCCCATAGATTTTCCAGCACTACATCCACGCTGGGATATCGACTTCTGCATCGACATACACCTCGAGATGACAACGATTTTCACACCAGTATATTGAATGGCTCCTACAGATCATCACGAGATGAGGGTGAAGTTGGAGTATTTTCATACCAAGGGTTTCATTGGAAGCACTCTTTCACAGCATCTGACCCATGTTTTTATGCCAAGATCACAGAGAGAAGTTTGATGTTGGGCATGGATTACCGGAGCCTAAACCAGGTGATGGTGAAGAAAAAGTATCCACTGCCGAGAATCGATGACCTCTACGATCATTGAAGAAGGGAACAATGGTTCTCAAAGGTTGACCATTGATCAGGTTACCACTAGTTTTGAGTACATGAAGAGGATATAGCAAAGACGAATTTAGATTCCTCTATGGTCATTAGGAGTACTTGGTGATGCCTTTTGGTGTGACAAATTCCCTTGTAGTGTTCATGTGACATATGAACCAGATCTTCCAGCCATAATTGGACCGGTTTGTAGTGGTCTTCAAGGATGACATCATTGTGTACTGAGCGTCAGAGGAGGAGCATGAAAGACACATGTGGATAGATCTAGACGTACTACGAGATCACCAGATTTATTGTAATCCCTCGAAGTGCATGTTTTGGATTTAGGAGGTCTAATTATTTGACATTTCATCTCATCAAATGGTGTATTTGTGGATCCAGCTAAGTTAGAGGCAGTGCTAGCATGAGAGCCACCATGAAGAGTGACGAAAGTGCGGAGCTTCCTTGGGATGGTAGGATATTACCATATATTAATTAATTATTCCCCCTAGATAATAGCACCGATGAAATCCTTTCCAATAAGTGGAATCCATTCCCGTGGAGGGAGAAGTTCCCCATAGATTTCGAGTAGTTGAGACATAGTTTGACTGGAACCCTAATTTTGAGATTATCGAAGGAGGGTGGTGAGTATGTAATTATCTGCGACACATCAGTGACTGGGCATGGTTGTGTCCTAATGTAGGGACATGCAGTGATTTATTATGGTTCACGCCATTTTAGGCCCCATGAGCATAACTATGAGGCCCATGATCTCGAGTTGGTAGTGGTAGTCTACGCATTGAAGTTGTGGTGACACTACCTTATGGGTGAGCAGTTTATCATCTACTCTAACCACAAAATCCTCATGTAAATCCTCTTGAAAAGGGATATGAATATGAGACCGAGGTGTTGGATAGAGTTCTTCTAGGTATATGATTTTGATATCATCTATACTCCTAGGAAGGGGATCAACGTGGTAGATTCTCTTAGTATGAGATCGATCTCGTAGCTGTTGAGTGAGGTGATAGATTATTTTGCCTCATTACTGTTATCCATCACACACAGAGGGTATGCAACTTACCTTCATTCTATGGATGTCACCCCTACACTCTTATAACATGTTAGGTATGTACATTTTTGGGGTGTCAACTGTGAGGATTTATGTGCTCAGTTATCCACAGGACATGCTCCTAATGGATATTCGCAATGTGGGGAGCACACTGTTCTTTTTAGAGGACACACTATTGTAACATTGGCATTGAGGGAGGAGTTCTTGAGTTAAATTCAAACACCCCCTCTAAGAGGTACACCATGTAGTGGAGAATATGTTAAAAGATCTCTGACAGCCTTTGTAGTGTTCAGGTATAAATAAGCCTGTAGCAGTGTTCATTTTTCAATGCCTTACATGCTAGTAGGTGATGGATGTAAACCAAGTTCCAGAAGGTTTATCTCATCCCCTGCAAGTTACAAAATGGATGTGGGATGAAATATAAATGTTCATCATGATGGGCTAACCACAAATGTCCAAGGAGCGTGATTCTATCTAGGTGATAGTTGACCGGAACACCAAGTCTTCCCACTTCCTATATATCAAGGAGCAGAGTTCCATACAGAGCATGGGATGCCTCTATATGCATCAAATAGTTTGGTTTCATGGAATCACTTCGATGAGAGACTCAGATCAAGATGCCTACTTTACATCCTTGTTGTGGAAGGGATTGCAGGAGGCTTTAGGACTCATATATGCTTGAGCACAACATTCCATCCCCAGACAGATGGTTAGATGGAGGGGACCATTCAGGTTCTGGAGGATATGTTGTGGGCTTTTATCATAGACTTTGTTCGCAGTTACGAGGACCACCTACCACTGGTGGAGTTTTCATAAAATAATAGCTACCACTCCACCATTGGTATGGCACAGTTCAAGCCTTATATGGGAGACCCTTCCGGTCACCACTTTGCGGGACCTTCCCTAGAGAGTTAGTACTTATGGGTCCAATGCTGGTGCGAGCTACCAACAAGAACGTGCAGATCATCTGTGAGGAGATATAGACTGCACATATCTGTCAAAAATCTTATGCTATCAAACAATGGTGACCTATGGTGTTCGAGGAGGGAGACCATGTGTTCTTTCAGATCTCACTTCAGCAAGGATTACATAGATTTTTCTGGGGTGACAAGCTATCTTCGAGGTTCATCAACCCTTTACAGAAATTTCATAGAGTTAGGGAGGTGGTGTACAACATAGATCTACACCCGCATTTGCACTAGGTACCTAATTTCTTCGACTTTTTGTGGTTGAGGAGATACGTGGATGACCCATATCGCGTCATCGACTGGGGAGAGATTGAATTGAGGATGGATTGACCTTTTCTGAGTACCCAGTGGAGATAGAGAATTGGCAAGAGTGGATCCTTCGTGGGTGATTGATTCCCTCAGTGCACATCCGGTGGCAGCACATGAATCTTTAAGAGAGCACATGGGACCAGGAGGCTCAAATTTGTTCCCAGTACCCACAAATTTTTTTAGTAGAATTTGTTTTGGATTTTCAAGGATGAAAATCCCCGAGGAAGGGAGAATGTAATGTCTTGTATTTTCTATGAATTATTTTTTAAATATTATATAGAATTATTATGAGACCAGTCCTTTCAATGGCGTTTGATTCTCAGAAACGGAGCGCCCTAAATAAATGTTGGATGTGAATTAAAATTTTATACAGTTTGCACAATATTTGTACCTGTAAAAGTGCAATAAATTTTAAATAGGTGTCTGAATCAGCAATCTGGGGGCACTGTTATGTTCAGATCAGCAGCTTTACCTATGAATGGACATAAACTCGAATAGAGTTGGTCAGCTATAAAAGATATTTTTTCAGCTTTTTAAAGGAAATAAAATAAATTGGAAATTTATTTATAATAAATTTTCCTTTTTTGTGAATCAAAATAATTCCTCCCCTTTAAATATATACTTATGGACGGTTTTTAGGGCTAGCTACAAAACCCAATGAATTTATATGTTTTACGTTGGAGATTTGGAGGAGAACCCATTGGCGGACGAGGATGACACGATCGATCGACACATCTTGGATTCAAAAAAACTCTCCAACAAACACGACCCATCGATTTTTCTTCAACCGAATCAAGGTAAGGGTATTTATTTCTATTTAACCTTTCACCATTCTTGGATTAAATGATGAATGCGGATCAACACACAAACAGGTTTACTCGTGGATCTTGTGTTCTTGCGAGAGACTGTTAATATCTATTTCTTTTGGGGTTTTAATATGGTTTTTGATCTCGTGTTGATTTTTGTATTTTTTTATTCGCCTGTTATTCCTATTAATGGGACCGGATTGGCGTCGTGATGAATAATGGCGGAAGATAAGTTCTCCTTTGTTTATTGTTTTCTTCCTCCATTTTTACCCCATATTCTTCATGTACTTCATGGGGTTATGAACAACGAATCTTTATGAATCCTTTTTTCAATGCAATTATCCAAAATCGGTGGTCGGACATCACGATGACTCAACGGAGGTGTGATAGAAATGGTAGAAGATGAATCGATCCAGTTCGGGAGAAATCGTTCTTCGACTATTCTTTGAGTGGATAATCGAAACAAGTTTTTGGGGTGGATGGGATGAATGAAAACTCCCAAAACATCAATTGCATGGCTGGTAGACCATGGATCTGGATTTTCATTGTTTGAAAATCATTTTTTTCAATTCATAAAGCCGGTTTGAAGGTTCCTGGTGCCCCACATCCAAAGAAAAACATAGTTATGAAAACAGAAACAACAAAAGAGGAAAACAAATAGTTATATATCATAGTACCCATAGTCATCCCCAAATCCCAAGAAGGATTCTTCTTCCCCAATAGCCGATTCCCACTCTAGATGTCTCCAAATACCTTCACTTTGTACACGACTCATATGATGATCAAGAACATGCATATCTGGGGGTTCCTTCTTAACTCCGCTATGCTTCTTGATTGGGATAAACACTCCACCATTCCGTTTGGAGGCAGACCTAGTCTGCATTGGCCGCAGAAGACAGGAATAATCCTTCCTTGGCCTCCTTCCCAGTGTTGCAGATAATGATTCTCCCCCAGTAGACATCTTCTGATTCCCACTATGAAAAATTTCACTGAATGAACGATTGAAAGAAGGAATCAAGTTTTCCATTCCTCCCCCAAACATCCCCTTCCTTCCCCGGCCTGAACTCTTAAAAGAGACCTGGTGCCCTCCGAAATATGCCTCATCTCTTGATCAGTAGAGATATCATCATCCCCAGCCATAAAATCTGGATCTATCCCCTTACCCTCCGATACAAAACCCTCCAAGTCATTACCGCTACCAATGCCTTTCTGCACTTGATTGGCTTAAACCAAAGGAACATAGACTTTCTGATTGCTTCCATCTCCCAACCTCTGGTCAGTACCTTCCAACAATAGATGAGGCCTTACAACATTATTTGTGTCTTCCCCATAGCCTGAAACAGGATCCTGCTCCATGCAAATGACCTGCAGATCTCTCAAGGCCTCTGCCTCCCCATCATCTCCTTCACAGTCCTCCTCCTCCCGGCCCTCAATTAATCGGTCCTCAATAAGCCCTTCAAACCTATTACTTATGGGTAAAAAAAGGTCTAGCCAGAGAATCAAGATGATTAGAAGCCTTAGCCCTATCCCTATTAGACACCTCCATAAAGTTAGATCCTTGAACATCTCCCACCTGTTCTGATTCCAATGCAACAGCAGGCACAACATTCTTCTCCTTCTCCTGAGACCTCCTAGTGGAAGAAGATCCAGTAATTACACCCTCATCAAAAGAGACCATCCGAGGTCCTGGTGAAGAGGCCTCCCTATATAATGCAGCCATCCGAGAGCCTCTTCCTCCAACAGCAGGTCCTCCAGAAGTCTGAGCCAGACCCCCCTTCACACACTTGTCCAGAGCATTGCTCTCTGAACCCTCCACAACTCTCACAATAGTATCCTTCCCACTATTACAAACCATCCCCAATTGGAAGCAAGATCTTCCTTGAAAGGAATCATCTGTGTGACCCACCCGCTTGCAAGAACCACAGAAGTCAGTCCAGTTAGCATACACAACCCTCGGTTTGCAACGGTACTCCTCACTAACCGTGATCCAAATGAAAACAAAGGGAATGCGGGATGCATCCATTTAGACACACAAACGAGGATTAACCGGATGGAAAACAGCCTCAGAACGGCTATTAGAACAAATATATATACCAACCATATTACCCAACATGCGTATAATTGATGGATTTTGAAACGGTAAGGGGAGTTTAGGGAAGCTTACCCAAACCGCTATGGAAGGCGGATCACGGTTCATTTGGAGACTGAAGTAAAAATATAGGAGCATGAAGCGAGATCCATTGAAGTTGTGTGGATACCTTGCCCAAGCTTGAAAAAAACCTTCCTCCGATTCAAACCTAATCATGAATTGCTTACTGTCCAGCAACCCCACCACCGCACATTAATGAAGATCCCAAGTGCTGAATACAAATTGTTCAAATTCGTCGACTGAAGGCCTTCTGTGCTTGAACCGCACCGCCAAGGTAAGATTCAGCAATGTCGAGGATTCCTTAAACTTAGATTATGAAAGAGGGAGATTCGGTAGACCATCGACTATATCTGGAACTTTAGGTCTAATAGAAATTTTCAGAAATGAAGGATGGAAATCTGGGTTGGAGAAAGGCTTGAAGGATCTCTCTCTCCCATGAGACGATGATTCCCCCTCCCCAGCCAAGGGGGGGGGGTCGGTGCAAGATCTGTCGTCGTCACTGGTAGGGAAGGAGCATACGAAGGTCGAGGGTCGAAGCGCATTGTCAATATTCCCATATGGAGTTTCATTGTGATTAGACAACTGGATCGATGACCGGAGGAGTACCTAAGGCGCGGTGGATCATGTTCTCAATTCTAGAAATTTCCAGAACACACGGTGTGTATCCTGAAGAACACATCGTGTGGTACCGGCGGAATCAGCTAGGGTTTGTGTGAGGAAAGCGATGAAGAACATGGCATGCCTCTAGGGAGACATGACATGTGGGCCCCACCCAGTTTTGACTGCACTTTTGGGAGACAGGAAGTAGAAACATAGCATGTGACCATTTTAACATGGCGTGTAGGTCTTTATAAGGACTCGACCTATATCTAAGAAGATACATAGACATGGGGTGGGTATACAGTCGGGTACTCCACCACACAACCAGACCAGGCTGGTCGCCTGGACTAAATCATGTACAAGTTACACAGGATGGCACACACTGCTTGAAACCGTGTACAAGCACACGATCGCATACACGACGGGAACCCTTGTTACACGGACATGGCATGTGGTCAATAATACATGGTGTATACTAACTTTTTTACATGATATACTCTTTTAGGTCGGTCCATTTCACATGGGTTGTTCCCAGAGTTGAGTGACACAACATGTAACCCTTCTATACACCCTATATATCATGTAACATGGATTAAAAATCTTATCCATTGAACATTAGATATGTGTTTTTTGGTTTAGTTCCTCTTTTTCGCATTCCCCCGAATGTCAGGTATCAGTTCTATACTTAGTAGTATGATCCCTTCAGTTGGACATTCTGAGACATAGTTTGGTATCCCTCTGAGTGTCCCAGAGCGAGATCCTCTATCCATTCTTGACCCTAGGTAGAGTATGGTATTGACATGACTAATTTCCAATGGGAACTAATACTTTACCTAGAAGGTGAATCTAGATGAGTCATGGTATCGTCCATGGTCTTCTAAGTGATCCTCATATGTGTATTAGGATCTTTCCCAACTCAAGAGTGTGTTATCTCAGAATGATTGTATCTTTCTCTTGTGACCTTTCTGAAAAATAGTACATCTCGAACATACATAATCAGAACCATCTGACTTGTGGAGTGTGTTTTCCCTTAAGAGTGCTTCATGGAACCTTTGAATTGAATCCCCAGTGGTAGTATGCGGCTGTGCGACTTGCATCAAGAATGCTAGTATGAGTTTTTATTATATCTAGATTGTGTTTATCTTGCTATATGATCAGTAGTCATATAATGTGTAGTGCTGAATATACCTTTACATTGTCTAATTCTCTACAGTTTTCGAGGTCCTCTACTGATTATTGTTATACTCTACCCTTCATGGGATTTTCCCACATGTGTCCTCTCTAATTACAGATGAGCGGCCATTTGATGGAGTCTAGGGTGGACCAGGACCAGACCGAGATTTCGAAGTTCCCTAAAGGCTGAGGTGTTCCTATGGTTACGAGCATCAGTCCATCTATCTATTCCGAATTACAGGTTGGACTTTATAGTTTGCAGACTCTATTGTTTTTGTTGGGCTTGTATTCTGGGCCAATTTTTTTCTACACTTCACTTTCGTTGTACTCTGTCGGTTGGGATTAGTTTTGTGCATGAATTTTGTCCCTTTAGGGTTTTTACATTTCAGTATTTTTGGGCTTTAAGATGTCTGTATGTACATGTACTTAGGAAATGCTTCCCAATTAAGTAATATTCCCACTCAGTGCTCTTTAACATCCCCTGGCCTATTGGAGGTGGGATTGAGTAATTGTGGCTTGTGCCCCACTGGGATGGGTCATGACATAATGTGTCACAGATTAAATAAATTACATCCATGATTTAGGCACCATATAAGTAATTTTCCTAATTATATGATATACTAATATGATAGATCATTCAGACACTAGGATTTTTGGTTTTATTCAATATAGTGAACTAGGAGGAACATGGTTTACATTTAATTTTCTATATATGGAATGTTTGAAATTTATGAGAATCCATTTTACAAAATGTAAATCTCATAAAATGTATCAGTAAGGTGGTATGAGTATTGGTTATACTTTTGAGGTTAAAATGACCTCAAATTACCTATGAATGGTATGTGTTATTATTCTAGATTTTTTTACAAAAAAAATAAGAATATTTATTATATTTATGTTGGGGAACCTTAAGACATGTTTCACAATTCATATCCTTGGAAAGTGGTAATAAGGAATAAGATGATGAATCCTGACTAAGGGTTTCAAATAAATTAGGATTACATATGTACTTATCGTTTTGAATTCAATGATTATGTTAATTGAATCTTGACATATTTATGTATTTTCATTACGAGATATCATTAAGCACATAAAATGATTTGTTTACTTATTAAGATATATATAAGTGGTATTTTGGTTATGGCAATGTAATCCTTACTGTGATGATGACGAATTGAAATTTATTTATTTCTTGGATAGAGTGATGATTAATTAGGGTAAAGTAATTGGATAGTACTGATTACCATTAATGTGGTTATTGATTGGTATACAATGTATTCTATGTAATTATGGATGATGTTTACATCTTTTTGGATCTATTAAATACATCAAGTAACCTTTTTAATATCGAAATATGAATTTTTTAGTATAGAATTATGGTAATTCTGTATATAACTATTTTTCAAGAAAATATATTATCAGTGTATTCACATATTTGGAATGTGCCATCAAATATCTAATGTTTGATAAATTTGGAATTAATTTTAGTATGATTTGAAGACATTGTTTTTAAATAGTTGAATTTTCATGTTCTAAAAGAATTATTGGGTAAAAGATTTATGAAAATAATAATTTCAAGCTTATATGAAAATAGTGTAAAGGTTTTACCTCTCCATATATGGATTTATTTATATTGTATAGCTTGTTCAAACTACCTTGTGTTGATGTTATCTAATAAAAAATTTGATGGTATATCATGGTTCCCATGATCTTTTAGTACATCAGGAATGCATATGTTGCTAGTATCATTGGAGAAAATTGTAAAGTGGATTAAAAAATAAATATGGTGAGGTTTCCTTGAAATAATGCATGTATATATTTTTAAAAAAGTCATTAACATTATGAAAAAGTATCTTGAAACAAAAAAAAAACCTAGTACCTTCATTTCTGATGAATTAGAAGGTCCCTTAGGTGATCATAGATTTATGTATTTTTCATTGGTAACATTATACTTACCTTTTTCTTTATCATATTCCATCAGAATATCATGCTATTATTTATCTTCCATATCCACATTTCCACTTCCCCCCATTGTTCTCATATGTGGGAATCTTCTTATGATTTAATTTAGGTAATTGATATGGTTCAATCGTTATGATTTTAATGCATGGTTTAGAATTCATTTTTACTATATGGGATTATATGATTTAAATATTAAATTATGAAAAAATTAATAAAACTTATAGATTATTTAGAATAAATTAGTTTTAATGGTGGAAGAATGTAACACCCTGTGATTTTCTGAAGTATTTTTTTGAAATAATTTTATCTTTTTGATATATTGTTCTTCAGAAAACACTATAAAAAGATAATTTTATTTTAAAGAGATATTTTTAGAATGTGTTATATAAAAAATGACGTTAATATTAGACTACACCTAAAATAAATCGTATAATTATATACATGGAACACTGAGGTAAGATATTGTTAAAATAAACAATGAAATTCCATGATGGGTTATGTTACAGAAAATACTAGGTTTTATTGAATAACATTGTAATATTTAATATAAAATATCTGATAAATTAGTAGTTATTAAAAGGTTTAACTATCTTATTAACATATTTGGTTTAAAAAATTATATAATAAATTTATTGGTTATAAAATAATTTTAAATGAATCTAAAAACTGATTAAACATAACAGAAAAATATTAATATACACAGAATTTTTTTTAACAACAGAATTTTAATTAAATAAAATTATTTACTGATATTGTAGTAATATATTATATTTATGTCATATAAAATAATTCTTTTATTAATCTATTATATTTGATATACATAAGATAAGAACAAACACAATTTTTTTCTCAAAAGAAAATATTTTTTTAAGTCATTTATACGACATTTTAATGGAGAACAAATTTTAAATCAAAATTTTTGCAACATATATAAATTTGATATGTCAAAATAAAGAATATATTTTAAAAAGCAACAAAAAAATAATTTTGGGTTAAATTTTCAGTATAATTTTGTTATGTTATGTTTTATAATGAATTGTTAAAAATACTGTATTTTAAATAAAAAATTCTTAGTCATCTAATTTATTAATAAGGTAAAATTGTATTTTGAATTTGTTTAAAATTTTAATTAAATATTATTTTTATTAATTAAACCAATTTATCTAATTGAAACCATATTATCATAGAAATTGGATATAAAAACTCTATATACTTTTTATCATTTGTACTTTAAAAACATGTAGTGTTTTCCTGTTAAGAGGATTTGTTTTAAATTAATTTTGGGATCCTTTTTTTATAATGAGGAAAAATTTATTAAATGTTATAAATAAGATAAATTTACAATCAAATATATTTTCAATTTAGTTTTGGATCAAAAATATTATTTAATGTTATTAGAATTAACTACATTATTCCAAGTAAAATTATAGTTAACTAAGGACAAATAATTAAATTTAAGACCAAAAATGACCCAGAAATTTATCTAAGGGGCATTGGATGGACATATTTAGACCCTATTATACATTTACTCAACATTATATCATTATTTAATCAAATTTTAACATGAGAAACGTGGTTGGAATTCACTCTTCAATTTCGTTAAAGAGTGGCACTCCTCCTCCACTATAAAAGGTCTCATCTCCCCCCACATCCTCAAAATCTCTCAAGCCCCTTGGATCCGGAAAAACCATCACAAATAATCACCCAAAAAACTTTAATTAATCTTATAATAATTACAATGGTTGTAAATCAATCCATGGAATCATTTTTACACAATCCAAAATGAGTTACCTTATTAATAGGTAACGACTTCACTCAAACTCCTTTCTTTATTTTTTTCTCCAACCCCTAAAATATATTAATTAAATTATTTTATTAAAAAAATTAGATTCAATAATTTATTATTATTTTATTTTATTGTCTTGACCAAAAATTACACACATCCAACTAATGTGTAATGAACATAGTGTTTATGTGTACGGCGAAGTACCACCTCAATAAACGAAGATTGATAATTTTTCCATGACTGCCTATCATGGTGGTCATTATGTTGGAAACTATGTTTATATATTTCATATGGTATATTTATTATTTATTTAACTATATTTATTAATGTTATATCACATATATATTTTTTTACTTTCAATTTGTTGTATATATGATTATTTCGTTTGAGATAGTGTAGACTACCGCCCCCTCAAATCGATGTTATCTGTTCAGACACTACAAGAAATTAATTAAGGATGGGTTTGGTGAAATTTTAGGATATATATAATATTATAACTATTTTATATATATCATTTTCATTCAATATGTCTATACGATAATAAAAATAGATAAAACGTTCATGTGTACGTACAATTTATCACCTTCATGAACGATTTATTCCATTTAATAAATCAATATTCAATAGATTATTAGTATATAAATATATTGTATATAAAGGATATTGATATCCTATATTACATTATGTAATCTTGATATAAGTATAAGGACAAATTTTATAACAAATTATGACACATTTGAAGAAAAAAGCAGATATTAACCGATATGAAACCTTAACGTAGGATTGTTGAAATGGGAGTAATATATGGTTGTAATAAAAAAAATATTTTATTATATATAAGAATATGGTTTTGAAAAATATGTATAATAAATTTATATTTACTATAGTGATGCATGAAATGAGTATGATAAGATTCAATACAAAAGGTAAGTGGATTTCATCTCACATTTTCATTCTGTGAGATACATTCATTATTCACCACCCAATCCTTTTGTGTTTTATGTATATTACCCATGGATGAATTATATGATTACTATACTTATTTTTATGGGTATTTACATATTCATTTAATGACATTTATTTCTTAGGTTTTATTTTTAAAAAGTTACAAAATCTGTAAAATATTTTTGTCTCAATATGCCTTTTTAAAACTCATGTTTTTTTATGCACATAAATTATTTTTGAGGTCTATATACTTCTATTTTTAGTGTTATATATTTAATTTTATTATTTTCATGATATATTATGCTTCATTAGGTTTACAACACTTACATGGATAGTAGGACCCCAATTAACCATATTGTATGACCTTATTAAAGTAATCTCAACGTTTTCCAGATTGATAATGATTATGCTTCATTTAAGAAATATTTTGATCCATTTTTCAATAATAGTAATGAGTTTCCCACTCCACTTTTTTTAGGATATATTTGTGACTTTTTACCATTATTCATCTCTTTCGTATAAAAGATATTTATGAATGGGTTTTTAAGAAATCCTGACTTTACCATATCTTCGTGTGAAAATCGGTTTTCCATCACAAAAAAAATGTTTTATAAAAAGGTTTTCCAAGAATATTTAAAATTCCCCCTGTAATTATTAAATGCCATTTTATCAATTTTTTCATTTTAAATTTTTTCAAAATAATATTATTTTCCCTTTTGAACAAGCTATTTTTCTACCCATTTTATAATGAAAACGGAATTTTCTTTTTTACCTAATATAACATGTATTCATTTTATCTCAATTATTTAATTGATAATTCTATTACCTTTTTAAATAATAATTATAAATAATTTTTTAAAAAATTATTTTTATGAAATAATGGTTTCCAATTGTTTTTATGAAACTTTTATATGTTTTCAATGAAAAAGAATTTTAATATTTTTTATGGATTATTACTTTTTTAATGTATTTTCAATAATATGGTTTTCAAAACATTTTGAATCTTAATCCATAATTTTTAATGTAAAAATGTTTTCAAAAAAATATCATGACTTTTTTATATATTTGGAATGTTATTTTCAAATAAGTGGTTTTAAAAAAATAGGGTTCTTTATATGTTTCTAATGTGCTTCCAAAGAAAACATTTTTTAAAATGTTTTGATTCATTATTTATATTTTTCCGTAGAAATAGTTTTTAAATATTCATTGAAGAAACATTTAAAAAATTTCAATGTATTTTCTTGGAAAATTATTTTTAAATGGTTTTATTTATTATAGATCCATTTTCAAGGAAGATATGATATTTTACACAAGATGCATTTTTAGACAATATTTCAGATTTATTTTCAACCTATGATGGCATCTGTTGATGTTACACATACACTTCATGAATAATATCTAAAACTTCAACTCATATTCTATCTCTTAATGGGGTTTTATTAATGTCAAGGTCAAAATAAATCCCACTTTCCTTTCATGGGTTTTCTGTTTAGTAAATTCTATTCCCTTTCATGGGTTAATATTTTGATGATTTGATTATGAAACTTGTATCTTTTTCATAGGCTATGATATGATTACATGGTTCAGATACCCATTACATTTAACTTCTTATAACATGATTATTTATGTTTTTTAACATGTAATAATGTTTTAATTATGATAAGGGTGAGACCTATATCCCCCCCCCTTGCATTGGGTAATGATTTATATCTCATGACATTAACATGGATGGAATAAGAAATGAACACTATTATGTATAACATGGATAGAATGAGAAATGATATCGATCCAGTAATACATGGATGCAATGAGAAGTTACCTAAGATCATTAATATATGGATGGAAAGAGGAGTGAATATTGTCCAATAATATTGGGTTGGAATGATAGGTTAACTCGGTTTAGTAATACAGGAATGGAATGGATAGTGAACCCAATTCAGTAAAGGCCATTTTCCACCAATATGGCCATGGAAGAAATTTCTTATCAACTATGATAATCATTATAAATGATTATTTGTCTTATTTAATTACATATCTTATTCATATGCAAAGTTTTAATGAAATATGATTTTAATTATCTTATGTTTTATGAATCTTGACATGAAAATATTTATTATGATCTCAAATATCTAGGTTATGATCTTCAAATTGTATTATCATGTTTTGTTCCTTCTTGTTAATGTTATAATTACTCATTTCCATTTTTTACCCTAAATGGGATACTGATCTATAGCATTTCTTATGTTTCCTTACCCAAATTTATGAATAAATTTTTTCGTATGATTATTAATGGTGGATATAATTATTGGAAATGTTGATCATCTTTCAGCAGGATATAAGAATTTTTTCCCTATTTCCAAATACACTATACAATTACGGTCCTCAGACATGTAATTTTCTAATATACCAATATTCACCTAAATGATGTAATGTTAATTTATTTTATATCAGTGTCACTATAAACATATCATCTACCTCTAGGTCACCATGATCCCTTCAAATCACATGTTCATGATCATGTTTATAATTATTCAATTTAGTCACATGAAATTCCTTATAAATTTAAATATATGTTGGTGAAAAATCCAACAGATATACCAATGGACCAACACATTCAAGAATCTCAAAATGGAATATGTATCAAGGATAAAACATTAATTAATGATCAAAATAATGAATCCATACCCCTAGTTATATTCTATGATAAAATTTCCATTAAAACTAATTAAAATGGTATGTGATGATGAATTAAAAATGATTTATAATGACTATGATCCTTCTCCATTCTGTTTATAATCAAATAAATTTTCCTTATATTCTCTTTCAAAAGGCTCAGTCCAACCATTGAAGTCACACATATTTCCAACAAAAAATGTGAAAATTGATAAGGATTATCATATAATTCATCAAAAGGATCCATATGTATCATAGATAGATAAATCCTAATTTATGAGAATTCCTCAGAGGGTATTTTCTCATATTATAATAAAAAAATAGATTACACAATCACTAAAAGCATACTCAAACAATTGAATCATACATTGGTTTTTCCATCCACATGAGGATGATATGTCGTGAACGTATTCAACTGATTCCCATGTTCCTATGTTAAGGAAATTAAATAATGAGATATATATTGAAGGTCTCTATATGAAATAATAGAAACTAGAAATCCATGACTTTTTACTAATTCTTAGATAGAAATTTTTGATATGTCTTACGCCATGTTGGAATCAAAAATAGGGATGAAATTGGATAATATAGTGAGTCAATATGTTATCACCCATATGAAATTGTTTTTTGGCAGTGATCATGGTAAATATGTTACTAAATCCATGGATATTCTATCCAATTTTATCATGGGAATCTATAATATTAGATAGATACATTGGGGTTGATGGATCTCTTCTTTCACCTACTATATGGTGAGGCATTTAAAAATAAGTCATCGTCACTTCTTTTCATTCATTCCATTTTTTTGATTTCAGGACCTTATACATATTTCATATTCTAAGATAAATAGAATATCTTGAATGGTGGTTACCATGAAGATGTTATTAATAAACACAAGGTTATAATCATCTATTCCCAAAATCACCACATTGAACATCATCCATGATTCCAGACCTCAATTATCTCTCATCATTGAGTAATGACCGCATAAAAAAATTTATGAATCATATTTATATTCCTTCTTAACCGTACCAAACTAATGAGGAAAAAAAGAAACATGATGTGAAAACAAAAAACTACCTTAGTCTTCATGATACTAGTGGATATAAGAAATCACCGAAATTATCTCCCATTGACCTGAAGCCTCTTTTTCAAAAGTTATATTATAATTTCATGTTAGTTAAACCTTTAGAGAGATATCATGGTTCATTTCACAAATTATATCAATGTTAAACATTTGAAGACACTAAAACTATCTTCATTTCCTTACATTCAAAACACATTGTGTTAAAATGACATTCAAGATCATATGATCTGTAAACACCATAAATTTCTAATCTAATTATTACAACTATTAAAATCATGGATCAAACGATCTAATTATAAAAAAGGTGTTGGGTTGTACATATCATTCAAAAATTATTATTATTATCCACAAGAAATATCATGATCCACTTCATGAGAAAATACCACAATACATAACACTAATCATCACAATTCACCACATAACATTAAAATGATTCAAGAAATATAATGTTTTTTGATAATGTAACGTGAAAATTAAGCCCTTTAATTGATCTATGTAATTAATTGTTCCATTGGATTGGAATTTTTTTGTAAAAATGTTTTTATTATTGACGTTAGTCATGATTATTCCTGAATAAAATTTTGTAAATAACAAGATATGATAAGGAAATTGAAAAAACAAATGAATATTTATGGTGGTTAACAAGAGATCTCAACCTCAATTTTTTCTGGATCATTAGAAATAACAGTTTCATATATAAAATCTCCTAGAAAATGTACATCATGTAACAAAAAATTAAAAAATTATTTTTTTTAATATTGAAGTTTATCCAAAAGGATTATAAAGACTATGGAATAATTGAAGGACTCTATGGTCTCAATGATAATTAAAATGATTATATATTGAGAATAAATTTATATTTTGATATATACATCATTGAAATAATTGAATGACTCTCTGGTCTCAATGATAATTAAAAAATATCATTCCATAAAGGTCTAACTTATTGAAAAACTAGGTTAAAATTGGAATAGATTCATAAATTTAAACACAAACTCTCTCATGATGAGGTTTGATTTCTTTAAACTAAAAAAGTAATTTGTTCATAAATTCTGTAATGAAGGAGAATAATATTTTTTTAGATAATTCCTCCAAATCCCCCCATGTCATTCAATGTTCCAATTTATCCTTAGTTAACAAATCCCTCCATTAGCATTTTATATCAACCATGATGCATGTTTCCAACATCACTATTATCATAGATAGTATTTTAATAAGAAAATTATTCTATTCATCCCTTTTATCCACAAATAATTTTTTTCTGTTTCTTATTATGCCAAAAAGTTGGGTGCACTCTACTTTTGGACCTATACCAAATGATCCACATTATTTGTTTCACCCCATACGTTCTCTCTATAAATGGACTAAAAATCATAAATAATGATCAAAATGGACTGTAGTATCACATGTTCCTCATGTGAAAACACATTCTCAATATCCTCTACAAGTTGGTTCCTATAGTGCCAACATGATTCCATTTTTGATAACTAATAGAAAACATCACTTAGTCTCACTACCCAGAAACTAAAGGATTAAGAATTTAAAATTACAAAATCAAGGAAATCTCAATTTGTTTTTTTTTTCAAAATAAAACATTTCTACTCCCAAATAACTTTTTAAAATTTTATGATGTTTTTTGAAAATAAAAATTTATTAAAAATTGTTAAAAAATCAACATTTTTTCAATAGACATTAAATAATCTAACAAAATTAACTATTCATTACTCATGGGATGTAATTTATCTCAATGAATGTAAATATATTATCATTAGATTAAACCATGTTGATCAGGTGACAACTCTTAGATGTGTCTCAATTCACTCTTGTACCCAATATCCGTCATAACATGAAGTTTATCATAAATCAGTTATCTATGACTATTTATTCTCACCATTTAATGTTTTGATAGTCCTAGTCCTTTCTTAAATCTCAATATTCATAATAAAATATCTCATTTAAATGATCAAATAATCTAATACAATTTGTAATATCCCACCACTCACCTATTTGATTGGGAAGAGACAATAAGTGTTAGTATAAATAGGCGACATCCTCAAGACACCAATGTATGGATATAAATTTCAATGGGATTCATAAAAAATTTATATAGTTTTCATTAAATTAATAATCAACCAAAAAATAACCATAAACTATCAACACTCAAAATAAATCATTAGTTTGAAATATTATCCAATTCAAAAAAACAAAATACTATATCTGAATACAAATGGACCCAAAGTGACATAACGGAAAGAACCAAAAAATAAATAATACCAATGAATATTTAGACACAATTTAACTACTATAAATCTACATCGACCTCCTAATCCACATTTCATGTCAATGTTATAAAGAAGAATCACATATGAACATTGAGACCATTCAATTACCTATGTCTTGAAATATTAAAATATTAAACCCAACATCATTGATATGTGGTGTGTGGGTATAAAACATAGTAAAATTACCCCCCAATAATTTCCTAACTCATCCCACTGTGGTAAATAATTTAATCACATTCATATATAATAGTTTAATGTAATTTGAATATGTTTATATTGGAAAAAATAAATTCCAATAATAAAAACAATACATTCCTTTAAGACCATTATTCATGGAATACCTAAAAAATGTAGTAAAACAATTTTCCCAATTTGTGATTTATAATCTTCTATTTCATGTCCACAAACATCCCCCAAATACCCATATATGTTTACTGTGTCCATCGATGCTTGAACATCACATCCATACTCCATCCCTTTGATGGTGGTACTTCATTAACAATGTCCATCTCATTCCAATCATTACCAAATATTATTCCCAATCATGTGAACCCACATAAAAAATAAAAAATTAATTTTCAAGAATCAGCCAAAAAATATTAAAATCACAAATTAAAATTTTTAAACAACTGTTTTCTAACAAAATATGTCCAATTCCAATGAAATCCAAAAAAAATAATTCAAACATGAATTTCCATAAAATTATAAAAATATTTTCACAAAAAATTCAAGAAGATAAATATATTTGAAATTAAGATTTGAAGGTGTAATTAATAGGTATCATGATTTAATTCACCTACATCTCAAACATTGTTGAAAATTAATAATTGTAAAAAAAACTTAGAAACTCTTCCTAAGACTCCTATTACAATCTTTATATCCCCTTCAATTCATTAAAATCAAGAATATCCCATAAATACTGACATCAAATAGTATGGATGTATCTGGAAAATAGACCAGTGATTCCAATATAGTGAAAAATAGTATATCTAATGAAACCAATATATAACAATCACTTACTGATTAATAAGGGCATTAATGCATTTATTTTATACTAGGAATCATATTATGATCGAATATAATTTTATATCCAGCATTTAGTGGAATAATAATTCTTATTATGTCTTGTTCAGGTTAAAATATATTATTTACATGGTTAATGAACTTATATCCAATATTTTAACATATATTTTTTCATGTATCATAGATATGGGATCATGTTTATGAAAACTATTCACTAATTATGAACAAACTACTACTTCCAATGATACCTCACATAGTTGGATTTAATGGTGAGAAAAACTATGCACTGAAAATGATATACCCAACTATATTTCATTTCACAAGTTCTCAGGATTAGCCATATGGGATTCCCAAATAGGTTTTCTATAAATACATAACCCTAATCACGACTATTTCAGTTACACTTTTTGGAGGTGTTTCATGGTTTCTACTAACCATGATCAAAATATGCCCCTCTAAAAAATCCTAAAAACATTACAATTCTTCTTCAAACCTCTAAAAAATAATATTGAAACTATTATATATATAAAATATAAATAATTTAATGGCTACATATTTGAATACAAGGTGTGATTCATTGAATATTAGAAGTATAATTAAATATCATTCACTACTAATTTATTTAGATCATGGTAAAAATTTAATATTTGCAACTTGGATGATATGGATGCCACAACAATGAACGTTAATTGTTTTGTTGAAAAATTCCAAAATAATAATGTTTAGTATTCATACTATTCTATTGGAGGATATATTAAATTTTAAAGTATTTATATATGGATATGGTTGTGATATGTTGATTATTATATGATGAACATTCGTATAACACACCGTGATAAATACCAATGTGTAATTTTGAAAACATTGTTAGAAATTTTGATGCCCGCAATGGGAATTTCAATACTATGTGTAATGTGTCTATATATATAATTTCTAGAATAAAATAAAAATATATCAGTGGATAAAACCAATCCATTGTGTATTGAGTTTCAACTTAGAATCTCTAGATAATATGATCAATAATGGAAATTGATCATTTTGAAATATATTCGTAAGGGTGTTTAAAATTGGAAATCTTTTTAAGACCATCTTTTTTGGATAATTAATCATTTTTAAACAATAGTTAGATCCCAATATATTTATTATTTCTAGTGACAACACTGCGGTGTTTGAAAATAGGATGATATGATATTTTTTAATTTTTTAATGCATCTAAATTTGATTTAAAACATTGAATTGTGATTCAATATCCCAATTAAATTAAATGGTGGTGATTTTATATAAGATGATAAGATGTTTTAACATAAAAAATGGAATTTATTTCTTAGGTAATATTTTAATTTCTAATTTTACTTATAATTTTCCTTTGGTATTTTTAGAATCAGTTGTGAAAAATTGATCACAATATAAAATGACAAGAAAGAATGATACACATGTAAATATGAGGAGGAACTATGTGTTAAAAATTGATTCAATGTGGTCGCAACATGGTATTTATGAATATTACATATTATATGAAGAGTTTTTTCCTCTTATTTAGTAATCAAAGATCTGTAATTAAGGAGAGAGTGTATAATTTATTTTAGTTATGATAGTTTTTTAACGTAAGATTCATGTGTATGTGTTTAAAGATCAAATTGTTGGGTTAAAATAGATTAATATTTTCTATTTATGATCTAAATTCTAAATTAACTTCATGATAATTATTATGATTTAATTTTACAATCTTCTTATTAAATATTGAGACTGTTTAATTATTACTTAATAATTGAAGACACAAATATTATTATAAGGGGCTTTATATTTCTAGATGATTGAGAAGGAGTACTTAGAGAACATGGGAGTATATTATCAAAGTAATAGGATGATGTTATTATCAATTCCATATAATAATCGTGATTTTACTATAATATTAATAAATTTTAAAAAAATGTACATATTTATAATGTGATATTTCAAATTTAGCATGGAATAAGTGAGTGATAGAGAGTATTGTGTAGAATACCTTGATTGAGTAGATAGCTCTTCCTAAAAATTCAATTACAAACTAGTGATGTACTGATTAATTCGTAATATAAAAACATAGTTCATATATGATTCATTGAGTATCCTTTTATAGTCTAACCAAGTTAAAATAATTATGCATGATTTACATTTTAAATATATGAATGATATTTTTTGTGAATGTAATTTATTATGAAGAAGGTAATCATATGTTAAATTATGTTTCAAATAATGTGAGAAGAATATCTTGATGAGTTTAGTTGAAAACTAGACATTTTGTTGATATTAAAACCATAATTCACCCCCACTATCATATATAACACAAAACCCACTATCCCATATCCAATCATAAATAAAATTAATTAAATACTAGATTTAATTTAATTTTAGATTAATTTATCTTTATTTTAAATCAATCCATAATTTTAATAATTTCATATCTCAATAATCTCACAATACCAAAAATTTATACTTTTACTTTATTTGAGGTCTAACTTCAAAATATACAAATTTAGTTAAAATTTTGAATATTCTTTCATATTTTAGTAATGATAGACTCTATTATAATGATCCTATAAGTTATAATCATATTAAAAACTTAGTAAATTAAAAATAATGGATGATCCTGCATGATCAATATGGGAAAACCTATGAGTATTTAATCATTTAGTAGTTAAAAAGAATGGAAAACAATATTTGTGATGAAAAAATTAGTTCAATAGAAACATTGAATAATATTATCTATCCACATTCCATGAAACCAAGAGCTATAATATCAAATGAGAAAACATATACCATAGATTATGATTAAAAAACATAATAAAAAATACATAATCCATGGTTTATAATTTGAGAAATAATGTTTTAGTATTTCATGAAAGTGGAACATAATGATACACTATGGAACACAAATCATAGAAGAAATAATAAAAATAGGACTAGGAATAACTAACTCTTTTCATAAAATAATAGAGTCAGAATCACTACCTAAATCCCTTACTATATAATTAATCACTACCTAATTCCCACAAACATTTTAGATTAGGAATCATTAAATAATTCCTAGAACACTGTAGAGAATATGTTACATTTTAATTCCAATAAAATAGTCGACTAGTAACCACTTCCTAATTCCCACGGTATATATATCATCAGTACTCGATTCCCTTAACTATCTTGGGAGTTATAAATCTAAAACCAATACATTTGAGATAAATATTGATTTCCAATTTTTTTAATAATAAGTATCCATTATTATTTAATCAATTATAAAATAAAAACATTTATACTTCAAATATCACTTATTTAAAAAAAATTATATGTGGAATATTTCATGAAAAATATTCTTAGAACATTCCATAAAAAATGAAGAGAAAATATTTGGGATGTGGATTAAAAATATCCTCAGTGTAACATAAGGTTATTTAGTTATGTATTCATAGATTAAATTTCTCATTTTAATATCATTGTATTAATCAATTTAACAATAATAGAGAATACAAGAATTATTAAATATGTCAATATATATTATTAAAATTTCATTAAAATTAAATATATGATATTGAATTAATATTTTAAAATAATCATTTCAAACATAAAATAGGGTTTTATGAAAAACATTATGATGGGTATTCTATCAAAAACTATCTTTTAGAATATATAAAAATTGTTGACCTATTTCATAAAACACTAAAATTTAAAAACCCATATAAAATAAAAAATTCCATTTTAAAATAAAACATTTGCAAGTGAAAATTATAAGATTATATATTTATTCAAAATAATTATGAGAATAAATCATTCGATACACAATTTTAATAAATATATATTATAAAAATGATATTTATTGAGAAGTATGGGTATTATTCTTAACAATTAAAACATTTATTGGGATTGAATTAATCATAGATGATTATTTGAATCAAAAGTTTTATTTTTTTCTTTAGATAATGTGATCAAACAATATAATATTTTATATGGTATGATACTTTGAATTGGGGAGAAATTATAAAAATGAGCCATTATAACCCAATGAAAAGTTATTATAGTTATCAATATTATTTATGGATATCACTATAATAAAAACTCCATGAATAGGGATCTCCTTAAGGATTTTGAAATACTTTATATTTCCAAAAAAAGTATTATAAAATAAATCCATATGGAATATATATACTTCCCAAAAATTAAAAAAAGTGCTGAATAATCATCATATGTCAATAATAAATATATTGAGATGTTAAAACCCAAATTTTTTTTATCCTTTGAATTTAAATTTATTTAATGAAAGAAAATAATAAGGATATTAAAACCCCCCCTAAATTACATGTATATATATAAATATACCCATTAGGTAGTAGTCACACAATATATAAAATATCATTGTTCATAATATATAATATGATCTAAGAAGTTATATTTCAAACACAAAACACCTTAACATAAATCTTGATGCATAAAACAGGCAATAAAATCCATTAAAATGATCATAAATACCCTTTAAATAATTTTGAAACCATATTCTAAATATATTACCTACAATATAAATCAATAAAACCTATATATCAAAAATAAATAACACATTTTTTTCATTCATCATTAGAATATTTTATTTTTCCAATTGTTCATTTCATATAGGTTACTTGGTGAAAAAGTCAATTATCCCATATTGATTAAACTTTATTAATACCTAAATTATTAAATATAAAATAATAATCTATATTCAATGAATCCTTATGTTCTATTTCATGTTGTTAAATACATGAATACACTTAATGAAAATGGAAAATGTGATAAACTGACTTCGACGTGTATAATGATAAAATATATATATATTAATAAATATATTAAATATTATACAATATATTAGAGAATATTCATATTATATTACATAAATTATTTTTATATTATGTTGAAATTATATTGTATTCCATAATCATTCTTGATATAATCATTATAAAATTATTCTTGTTAGTGGTCGTAAGCACCCAAATGAGAGTCTATTATAATAATTTGAAAATGAATTTTTTTTAAATACTATTTATATTAATTTTATAGATGCTTAAACAAGTCAAAAATATCATTTCAAATCATTATATGAATTATTATAGACATCATTTTATGGTGGTTATGCAAAATAAAATTCATCATTGGTGGATGGGATTTTCTTTATGTATGGACGGTTAATTACTACACATGTTAGAAAATTGTATTGAATAATGTCATACAATAAATTATTATTTTAGTACTGTGATTTTAAAATAATAAAAATATACATTAATAAAATTGAACCATTATACCGGCTATTAATGTTTGTGACCAAAAAATAAACCACATCAGTTCGTTGAGGTTGTTGTCTTCACATAAACACAATAAATGTTTTTTTAATGGACAGAACGTATTGGATAATAGATGAGAGAATAATATAATAATGTTAAATTATATATTATATTATATTTGGTTACAACTTCAAATGAGAGATCATGAACTATGAAAATAAACTGCAAGTAAATATGCTATCCCGAGGACATGACCCTGTGACCCCGTCCCAAACCTCAACCAACCCATAACGCCCTTACTGATCATAGGGGAGAAACATTAAATTATATTAAGATTATTAATTTAATTAAATTAAGGTTCCTATAAAATTTTTCAAACAAGTATTTTAAGAAGATATGACAATGGATTATGAAATACCCACTTAGAGAACTTTGGATTTCCCATGGAAACACCATTGTAAATGGAGGCCTTATACTATTTAATAGAATCCATATGCTTATTAAATTTATATAATTTTCTATGAGGAGAAACATTTCCTATTTTTACGATATATTTCGATTTTAGATGTGCATAATGATGTGGTTAATCTAATCAACCTTCCTAACTGAAGAGAATTGTATTTTTTATGTTCCCATTACATTTCAATAATTTTATGCAACTATACAAGGGAAGTGGCTCAAAAAGTGTAAAATAATGAATATGAATATGGTTGGATGAGTCCCATATAATAAAAAAAGTAATAATAACATTTTAAAACATTAATAGGTCTTTTGTGTTTTGTTAAATAATTTTTACCCTTTTTCTTTTATAGAGATAAAAAATATTTTTAACATTGTTACTTAATTTTATTGAACAATTTTTTTTAAAATTATTAAATTTGGAAATAAATTTTTCAAATATTAAAATATGTTTATGAAATAAAATAAATAGGTTTTAGATAATGTTGTATAAAAATTAATGCTCATGTTTAGATGAAAATATTATTTAAAAATATTATTTTGTATAATTAAATTTTATTTGTATGTTAAAATTATCAATCTTAACAATTTTAAAGACATAAATATTTTTATTATAATATAAAAAACGTCTTTTGGATTTCAAATTAAGATAGAATTGATTTTTGTATTCAAAATTTATAACTAAATGTAGAATATGAAATAAAATTAAAACTTCATAGTTTTACACCATTAAATACATATGTTATTAATTAAAATGTTTTCAAATAAATTATTTCATTCAAAAAAAATTATGATATCATTAAATGTACCATTTCTATAAAAGTGTTATTTTTCTCTATTCACATAAAAATCAATTGTTTTATAAAATGTTTAAAAAATTCAACATAAGATAATATTAATATAAATAATCTGAAAATTGAAGTTATTTCTTTCAAATTGAATTTCTAAAATTTAAAAACTTAATTTTATACTCACATCAAAAAATAAAAAGAATTACTACAATTATTTAAAAAATTTATATTAAAAAATGAAGCGTTCTTAATAAATTTTTGGGGCTTCCCTTATCTGTGTGCCTCATTATTTATGACTCGTGCATGATGTGCCCCACCCCACACCATTATCAAATGAGGGTTGGGGTTACCTGTTCTCTCCCCTATTGACTGGTTTCCTTCTCTTCGCAATCTTTCTATTCTAATTTATTTTCAGTATTTTCTATCAATATATCTTTTCATAAAGGTAATAGTCCTTCTAGATGGCATGCTTCGTATCTCTCTTTAATCATAAGTGTTGAAGGAGCCTTTTATCCTTCTGATTATGAATTTCATTGCTTGATTTATATCTTATATTGCTTAAAATTATAATTTTGATAAATTTTTCTGTAGTTTTATTGGTTTGATGGGATGTGTTGTTCTGGATCATTTGTATAAGTGGTATTTTACAGCCCTATTTTATTTATCATAGGACATGATTTGATCACAAATTAGTGAACTATGAAACTATAATGGGATTTATTTCATCCTTTTATGGTTATCATATGTTATCCATATGCAATGGGATGTTCCTTCCCAAGCATTTTGGGAATGTTTTCGTGAGCTACCATTACACTTTCAAAACTATGGATTTATTAATTTTCATAAAACTATGGATGGATTATTTTGGATTTCGGATTGTAGAATCAAGTAAATATATCATTTTATTTACAACTTCATATGGTTTGATGTTGACGTATCCAAAAACGCCAGTGGAGGTGATTTATATTGATGTTGAAGAATAATTTTAATTAAAACTACATGTTGTGTTCATATAATTTTTAGATTATTATATTTATTTTAATTGTATGGGTCACATTCTTTCTAATTTTTGTTATGCCTTTAAATACTGGATTTTTATTTCCTTGTTAGAGAACGAAAAAATTTATCGACATGGAAATTTTCACTACACCATCATAGAAAATGGTTGGTAATAATGGATACGTTCTAGAAAACTATACTAAAGAAGTCCCAATACCCAAAAAATATGAACACATTTCACTGACATCTTCAATTATTTATGTAATGATCTTGTTGTTCCTAATACAACTATGAAGGTTTATTCATTTTTAGTGGAACTGAGGTGGTGACTTCTCCTGAATTTTTAGATCTCATCCCTACCAAATTTAAATTTTGTAATTATGAAATGGATGTGGAGACTGGTATAAAAAATTTCCTTTAATAGGTGATTCAATCATCATGAGAGGGTGGTCTGATGGTCTATAAGGGTTGGGGACCTCAATGTACATACTGATGAAAAAAATGAAGGACATGATAGCTTAGAATCCAAGAAGTATATTTTCATGTTTAATGTTGAGTATCCATTTTGATGGCTTGGGATATGAAGAGTGTTTCTAGGAATAAGATTATCCTAATGGTACCTATAAAAGAGGTAATGGACTAGATTGAGTAGAATAAATTTATTCTTATTTTGAAAATTTCTCTAGATTCATTTTATAGGGAATCCAAAATAAATGGCTTCATATCTCAAGGAGATGAAGGTGTGTGTGGTAAAAATGGACTCAGGGAGATGAATTTTGGCCAAAGAGATTCAATAAAAATATATTAAGGATTATTCATAAATTACCAAGTACGTGGAGACAATATCTTGTATGAAATAGATGGCTAAGGTGTTGAAATGTGTATCCAAATTTAATTAATATTATTAAGAATGTGGATTTTATAAGGAACTAGATAATGAGAGTTGTGTGATGGAAGATCTGAATAGGATGTGGGGAGACTTTTTCATGTGGATCATTAGAATAGTGATGTTTTTTCTGGGCTTTCAGACCCATAATGATAAGAATGAAAAGATACTTTACCTAAGAAGGAATCTTGGGATCTAGTCAACAATATCGGATGCATATATGTTGGAAGTGGGCTTTTCAAATACGAAAATATTGAGTTTTATAGTACTAATGTTGGAGAGATTATTTTTCATGGATACAAATGAAGTGAAATGCGATCAGATAAACAATAAAGACCTTATTCTAATAAGTGGATTCAATTAAAGGAAAGAAAATGTGGAGTAGTTCATTAAATCATTGTATGAGAATGATTATTTTTCGATGTCCTAATCAAGAAAAACCCAAACACCATGGTTAGTAGTCTTCAATGGATGTTTTATAGGGATTTTCCATCGAATATACACAAATCGGATTTTAATTGTTCAGTTATTTGATATGGTGAATGTTTGTTTGTGGATTGGGATTGTAAGCATTCTGAATTTTCAATTAAATGTTAGTGAAATTAATAAAAAGATAAATTTTAGTCAATATTATTTTTTATTCTTTTCTAACTGATTTGAATAATTTTATTCAATATAGGATTTCTTATTCATTAATTTCATTAATAATATCTTCCCAATATTTAATGATTCATTATATATTGGCGTTCTATATGAAACAAGCTATCATCACAGTGTTTATTATATAGATACTATAACAACCCATATTTTTGTAAATGAAAATTTTCTCTTCAAATAAATTTGTGTTATAATATTCTATATATAATTATAAATATAAATAATATAAGAATAATTTATTTCACTAATAAATTATTTTATATTAATTAAAAATAAAACTCAATAAAGTGTCAAAAATTATAGATGGATAACAAATATACAGAGAAAACCTAAAATGGGGAAAATTGAATCGCCCAAATATACTAGAATCATATCGCCCACATGAAACACTACTAAAAATAATCAATTTATTAGTTATATAATCAACATTATAGAAAAAAGATATATAGAACCATTATATTAATCGAGTTTAATGATTAGTGAAGGAAAATATTGGTGTTTATAAGAGGTAATTTGACCATTGGAATACTAATCTGAAAGTTGGAATTTAGCCTGACCATTTACAATAAAAACATGACCATTAGAAGAGTAATGTTTCACAAAAATTATAAATTATGAAATAAATTTTATTTATCATGATTAATTTATCGAAATATATATTATAATTCACTAAAAATTGGATTCATGAAAATGAAACTCAAATAAAAATATATAAATTATTTATAAACACAATTTTTAATTATTTCCTAAAAATAATAATTTTTTTATTAAATTTTAAATTTACTTAGGATAGTATATTTTTAGAAAAATTAATATCAGAATTTATTTTATAATTTCAAAATCTTCAAATAGTAATTATTTGGTAATTTCATCAAATAATTTTATTTTCAGGCGAATAGTAATGATATATTTTTCACATACCAGATGTATATTTAATTACACCATTAAAATTAAATAAAATAAATTCCCTAAAAATAACATTACAAAAATTATAGTAAAAAATGATTCCTTAAAATAAATAATTCTGTTTTTTCAAGATATCTATTTAATAAACTAATTATTTACAATTATGAAGGATAATTAAATTCATAAATATATTATATTATATTTATATATTTTTTATAATGTTAAAAATTCATATTCAATGTTTTACCTATGATATAATATTTTAATCAGTATTTTATTTAAAAAATACCACTCACCTAAAGTATAAATTACCCCTCTCCCCATTAGAAAACTAATAATCTCCAACATTAAAAAGTCTATACACATCCAAAATAATTCCTCATAATAAATTTAGAATAACTAGGGATGTTCTAAATTGGGCCATCATCAAACATTAAAGTAGTTATATTGGAATATAAGAGAAGTTTCACTGAGGATTATATAAGACTCCATCAACTCTTCTATTTTTTATCCTACTTCTTCCAATACTTTTTCCCACCACTACATTAAAAAACCATAAAATAAAAAATTGTTTGTAATTTAATTTCATATTAATGATGTTAGGATAATTTAATTGTCGCGTTCAATTGATATACATATTTAGGAAACCTCTCTTTCCTGCACTCCCAACAATGTACATTCACTGGTCTGTTACCCACATATGGAGAGATTTCCTTGTAAATTATTATAAAACACTTTAATGAGAGATATTATGAAATATATATAATATGTAAATTTTTAATCACATTTATTCAATGTTTCATGAATTTTTTATAGTAGTGTATAAATTACAATTACCAAAATATGGAAATCTATGAAAAAATATTTTTTAAGGAAAACATGATATGGGAAATGTCGAAAATATTACCATGGAAATTAAAATACATAATAAAATGAATATTTCTTAATAGTGTAAAATATTATAAAAAATCGTCTCTAGATATATGTTTCAATAAATATATATTTAATATTTAGGAGGTGAAAAAGTTTCAAAATAAATTGGGAATAATTATTAGGGTATTATCCAACCAAATGACTTTCTTTGGGTTTTCTGTCCAACAAAAAATAATTTGAATAAATAATCCCCTACTTTTTCTTAAATATGACTTATTCATTCATACTACTTAGTTTCAGCTATATACAGGTTTCCTACATGACTCTATGACAAATACAACTATTTTTAAAAGATGTGTTCATTAAAAAACACATCATTGAATATTATGCAGATGTCTCTTCATCACTCAAGAATAATCAATCATATAACAAATTGTATTCCCCTTTTTATATTTTAATCATGTGTTTATTTATAAATCCATGATTGATAAAAAAAATATTAACCCATTTACAGTCCATGAGGTTTTTTCAGTACATTGACTTTGATATGTTCTCTATATAATCCATGATTATGTAAATATTTTATTGTGAATGGAGAGCCCAAAATTATGTATCCCTCCAATTCATTGGGTAATGTGAGTATCTTTGGGGGATAGTGTTTATCATTAATGAACATTATTCTATATATTTTTTTACATTATTGATGTTATTACTATGCCCAAATTTTATGGGATAACATGATTCCAGATTCGTTCATAACTATATGTTGTATTTCACTATTGTGACACAATGTTTCATTTGTTCTACATTTCCTCCTTCTAATATATTATCAAATGTTTCCATCATGATTTTTATGATGATCTTATGATTATGATATTATGATTATCATTATTCGAACCACTGTTATATTGATTCATATACCTTATTCATCCTCTAACTCAAATTTTTTCTCATATCCTTAAATGATTTTTATCCTCATGTGATTACTTGTAATATGGAGAATGTTTGGTCCAAAATTATGAAATATAATATGGAATTAAATTATTAATTTTTTATTATTTACATGTTTTATATGATCTGAATATTCCCAAGACAACAAATCATTGGATCCAGGATTTGTAAGAAATGTATGTTTTTATTATAAAAATGATGTTATAGTCTTGAAAGTAAAAGTAGTATATATTTAGTATGTATCATAGTGTGGTTTTTTAAATTTGGGAACTTGGTTTAGGAAAGAAAAGTGTGAAAATAATAAGTATATGCCTATCTGAAGTTAAAAAACTCAAAATATTTTTTTAGGAGAGGGTATTCCATGGAATCCCATAAGATATTTCATTAGTTTTTATTTGATAAAATGAAAAATATTTATTATTTGTCGATATAAAAATTTTTCAAAAATATATTATTCATAAAATAGTGGGAATGAGGGAATCTTGGATAAAAATCAATGTGGGGGACAATGCAATGATTATCTGAATTTCATGCCCAATTCAATGGTAGATAGAGTTTAAATCATCATTGAGATTCATACCTATATATATTAGCAAATAAAAAATGACTTCAAAAAATGAAATTTATATCCTCACATAAAAGAAGATAATATACATTTCTTCCATTATGTGGAAACAACCACATATATTTAGTGGAACATCCATTCCGTATTTCCTAGAATAGTGTGTTATGTCCATGGAGGAGAAATGTTTTGAGATCCATTGTGATGAGAAAAATAATGGGACAATTTATGACTATCATTTAGATGGATATTGTTATCAATAACACTTTTTAATTAATATCCCCATGATGAATGAATAGATAGATGAGATGGAGTGGAAATTCCTGGAGAAATTATTTCATAGCTTGTGTTTCCATACAACTATTAAAAACATTAGGGACATATAATTCATATAGTTGAATAAAATTAAAGGTAAATCTATGATAGATTATGATTCAAACATCACAATGTTTTCTAGATACTCCTTGTTTTTTATATCGACAATGATAATAAACTAGAAAGATTAATTTCTGGATTAAAACTACAACATCTAAATTACATAGTTCTATAAGATATTGGCAGTAATGAATAAGTGATTCAATTTTCTCTAAAAGTATATAAGTAGTTCCAAGAATGGTCTAATGGTTATAGAGATAATAATAGATGAATGGAGTTTCAAGCTAGTGGGTCAAATTAAAAAGGTGGAAAGAATTTTCAACATCCAACATAACTGAAATGTGGTAAGAAACAATATGGTAATTTTCCAACAAGGTAAATAGAAATAGTTCATGTGTTGGAGAGATGTCCAATAAAAACATGAATGTCTGAGAGACATGATGAAACATCCCATCATGATGAAGGAGATTAAGGCACCTCTGAGTGCACCACGCCCAAATCAATGAATCAACTATAAGGTATAAGTTCAAAGATTATTCTTGTGAAATAGACAATATATCCTTGACTCTAATCAATTCCAGACACCAAGGAAACCAAATGATCAGTAGAAATCATATTCCATAACTCCTACTAATTTAGAGTCTAGTATAGAATTCTTAAATCTACACTTCTTATTTACTCGAGAATGGAAAATAATTTATCTAATTAGAGTTCTATTAATTCTTATATTTCTTACATGTACACTAAAATTTTTTAATTGAGGATCTTGTATCTTAATATAGAAATATATATATATAAACAAGTGTTCATTCATTTCAATATAGGTCTTGGATTCTTCTCTTATATGAGTATTTTAAATGATTCTTCCATCGAATTTCACAACACATTACTTAGTTGTATTCAATACTATACTGGCCCTCAATTGGATCTCATTATTTATATCATAAATCTATAAATTTATAAATGGAAATATCCTTTCATATTCAATGCTATCTAATGAACCTAAAATAATTCATGGCTGATCATGAATAAGATTTTTAAAATACATCAATGTTATGGGTGTTAATACCATGTGAATAAAAATAACATTTAAAAAATAATGAATCAAATAAATCTATCATCCATGAGGAAATTACTATTCGTAGGTAATACACATATGTTTTTATGAATGATTCTATAGGACATTATGTACATCCTAAGAAAGAGGTCTCAATATACTATATACCCTAAGCTAGTCCTATCATTAAATTCATCTAAAGGTTTTCCCCGATAGAACACGAAGAGTTAAAAAAGAATATTCAATAGTAGTTGGACAAAGGGTTAAAACACCCAAGAACATAACCATATGGGTCTTCTAGTTTTCACTTTAATGAATAATGATGGATTAATTTGGCTATATATCAATTACTGAGAGATTATGACGATCACCATGAAAAACAATTATCCTCTTCTAATGATTGGAGACTTTTTCGATTAACTATGTGGAGATCAATACATCTCAATTATGGATCTACCTTCTGGGTATCATCAAATATATTTTACAAATGAATATATTTAAAATACTATATTCCATACAATTTATGGGTAGTATGAATTTATTGTGATTCAATTTGAATGTGATAATTACCATAAAATCATTATGTATTTTAAAAATATATTTTTTTGTGAACTCCTGGAAAAATGATTTTTTATATTTGTTGATGATATTGTGAATTACTCCTAGAGATTGATGAATAATGAATATGATCTATATTTTGTCCTTTCAATATTTTTAATGTTAGAAATGTAGGCTACATTAATAATGTTTTACTTTATTATGTCACATTTCACATTCTTGAGAAATGTGATCACATTCGATGGAATATTTATTGACCATTCAAAGACAAGTGAAATTTTGGAATTCCCTAGACCAACATCTTCCCTGTAAACTTATTGTGTCCATGGAATAGTGGTTTACAACAAATGTTTTCATAGAATTTTGTCATAATTGTCTATCCCACTATCTATATAAACACTGAATTGGGTAAAGTATGTCTGGATGAAGGAATGTGAGGAAAATGTTAGTGAGCTCAATATGAGTCCAACCGTAACACTTGTACTCACCCCTTGAACAAGTATATAATGTAATTTTATATAAAAATATTCTTTTAATAAAGTATAGGATTAATTACTCCTACAGAATGATAGAGTGATATCCTATGCCTCATGAAATTTGATGATCGATGAGATGAAATACCAAATGAATGATCTAGATTTAGAAGTTTTCATCGTCACCTTAATGATCTTGAGAAACAGCCTATATGGTGAAAATTGTGATATATATACTGATCACCATATTAGAAATTATATATTCACATAGAATGCTCTCAATATCCATAGAAACAGATAATGAGATGTAATTAAGAGTATGAATGCTCTATTCCCAACCATCCTAGAACATGTGACGTATGTAGATCATTCTCAAAGAAAAAAAAACACCCTCTTAATATATCCATGATACAGATGTAGATACACCATACATCTATCAATATAAAAATTGTTGATATTAAAAAACATTATTTCTGTGAATATATCCTACCTTTCAGAGTTCTTTTCCAAGCATCTATTAGGGATACGACCGAGGATGAAAACTGGAATGGTCTGGATCAAAAAATAATGTGAAATTAGTAATGTTTGGAAGACACATGAGTTATATAGTGTAAATAATGGTGGGGATCAATTTTGGAATGGATGTTTTTATGACATCATCACCTGAGATAACGAAGGAGCTGTTGGATAATACATATATTTCATCTTTGATCGAATCACCAAGTCTACCCACTAAAATGTTATTCAGGAAGATATATCTCTTGAATAAAATAATAGGATATTTATTATGGAGATTATAAGTCTATATGGGGATACACATTCAGTCATCTTTTACCTGGATCACTTGTTCACATCTAAATTTTTGAGAAGTGTTCAACATGGTTCGTGTAATGAATTGAATTTCATTATGCCCTATCACCACCAAAATGATGTACAATATAAAATTACTTTTCATATTTTCAATGACATCCTATGGGAAAGATTAGTGGAATGTAATGGAGGGTAGAATCAAAATATCCTATTGGTTGAGTTCTCATATATAAAAAACATCAAATCAGGATTTCAATTTTATCCAACTATAGAACTATATGGGAGTCGATGTAGAACTAGAACATATTGGGATGATGTCATGGAATTGCTTATCTTTGGAACTAATCATTGGAAACATATGTGAAAAAATGTTAAAGTTATCCAAAAACATATAATTGATTCTCAGATTTGGAAAAACATCTTTGTTTTAAACCATCAAACGGATATAGATCTTGTTATTAGATAAAGTGTTTTCCTTTAAATATTACCAATGAATTTAGTAATGTGGTTTGGAAAAAAATTGAATCTTATCCCGTGTTAAATTCGACCATTTGAGATCATTGATTAAATAAGATCACTAATCAATGTGATTGTAATTACTAAAAATATGGAACAACATTATGAAATGTTCTAGGTATTACTCCTAAGGATGTAAAAACCATTCCCGTCACACATACTGAATAACGGGAATTTACAAGTGGAGAAAGAAATATCATATGAATGAAATATATTGAATATTGTGGACCCTATAGAAAATTTTCTAGGAAAAAAGTCACCTCACCTTATCAAAGTGTTGATGAGGAACCATACTAATGAAGAGGGGATTTGGTAACTAGAGGAAAAAATGAAACAGATGTAACCTCACCAATTATCAACTGAGAATACAAATTGAAATTTAGGTGATTTAATATATATAGGGGGGAAGAATGGAAATACCTATATATTTATAAATGACAATTACCACATGATATAAATAAGTATTACAATATACTATAAATTATTATTTATATAATGAATATGGTCATAATTTATTTCATTAATAAATATTTCAACATTAATAAAAAATTAATCCAACTAAAATTAAAATAATCACTTCAAAAAAAAATTAAAGTTGAAAATTTAAAATAGAACAAAAAAAATTTTATCACCCCATTCTATAAGAATAATAACCCCAAACTCCCACACTACAAAAATAAAGACAGTATTAGTAAAATAATAAAAAACTTAGAACATGGGAATGTACAAACATTAGAGCCATTGATTTGAATAATGATTGAATTAATGTAGATGTATTTTTAAGAGGTAATATGACCATTGGATTATTAAGGTTGTAGTTGGAATAGTAATCTAACCATTTTGAATAATAACATGACAATGGAAATTAAAATATTATCTCAAAAAATTGATTTGTATATAAATAATATTTATCAATATTAATTACTGTAAATAGAAATTTTAAATTTCACAAAAAATATGTATTGTGATTAAAATAATCAGAGATAATATATGAAATTTTTTTATATACTGTATTTTAATGTTCTTCATGAAATTACTAATTTTAATATTACTAATTAAAAGTAACTATTTTAACAATTTACTTTTATAAAATTAATAACATTTTTTAAATGATATAGTCAAAATTTTCTAAGGGCCATTTTTTCGTAATTTTATGAAATATGTCTGTTTCCATGAGATTAGTAATAATATAGTTTTCACATAACCAGTGTATCTCAAATTACATTATTCATGATATAATAGTGAAATAATAATTTTTAGAATATGATGTTAGTCGATGATATTTTTTATTTGATACATTTTTTATTTAAACAAAATTTACTTTATTTAAAAGCATATAAATTGTTTTCCAAAACCGAAATTAAAAAGTGATCCCTTAAAATAACATTTTCTCCATCACCCTCATTCATTTTTATTAAAAATATTATTTAAAATTATAAATGATATTTAGAGACTTAAAATGATTATATAATATGTGTGTGTGTGTGTGTGATTTATGTTGTCACAAATTCCATATTACATGATTCAAATTTGATATAATATTTTAATAATCATCTTCTTCTAAAAAATATTACTATTCTCATGTAATAATAAACCATCTCCATCCCCTAAAAATCACTAATCCCCAAATATTATATTCCTGAACTATAGAAGAATCCATCATCATAATCAACTTATTATATCTTGGGAAATTACATTATAAACTAACTCCAAACATAAAGAGATTTTTAGTGGAGTACAATAGAAACTAGCCTAAATACAATGTATGATCCCATCAACACTTCTATTTTTTTATTTCTTATTCTTCATCTATCTTTTAAAAAAACAATATTTCAAAAAACCCTTATACCATTAATTATTAATTATATTAATTTTATATTAATTATTTTAACATACTATAAGTATTATATTTAGGAAATATATGAATTTCAAACATCATGTTCATGTTCTCTTTAAAATGTCTCTTCAATGGCCTGTTTACCACCAATAGAGTATCTTCAAACTCAATTAATATAACAAAAATAATATGTTGATATTTTTAATTATATATAATATATAAATTTTTAGTTTCATTTATTTTAATTTTATGTAATTAATTATATGAATGTATGAGTTAATTATAAATAAATATTAAAATCAAGGTAAAAAATGATATTTTATGTGAAACATGATATCAAAATGACTAAATTATAACCAATGAAATTTATAAATATAATCGTATTTAATTAACTGATATATAGTGGTATAAATTTAAAAAATATGACTTTTGGATAAATGTTTCTAAAAATATATTCTTATTATTAAAGAGGCCCTAAATTGAAGAAATAATGATAGAATAAAGGTAAGGGGATTCTCGAACCCAACAGTTTTTCATTATAATATCTCTCTTTCATGAAATAATTTATATAAATACTCCTATAATGTTCATTAAATATAATTTCTTCATTGTGATTTTTATTTTTTAGGATATACATATTTCCAACATGATTTTATAAAATATAGAAATACATTCCAAATGAACTCATATTTCAAAAACTCATCTTTGAATCTTATAGATTTTATTCTTCATAACTCAAGAATGAATAATATTATAATAAATTGGTCTGTAAATTTTTAATTCCGTAATCCCATTTTTATTTTGGAATTCATGATTGATTAAATACTTATGATACCTAATCCTTTGAAAGGTTAATACCATGACTATGATTATTATAAGTTCTTTTTCATATTAATTAATATGTTTATACAATTATTTTATGGTTGGGAAAGAAATAATATATCCCTCCAATGTATGGGGTAATGTGTTGTATCTCATGAGATAATCTGTATATGGGTGAACATGATTATATTTTTTTTTACTCCTGTATGTGGAATTGGAGCATAAATATATGATGATTTATTTTTTTACATGGACATATTACATGTCATTTTAAGATGTTTCCCTCATTCTTTTTATGATTATATTTTACTAATGATAAGTTGATGAATATTATTATTCCCACCCTTTATATATTGATTTCTGTCCACTATTAATCTTTATAATAGTCACTGAACTCATCCAATTATTGGTTTTATATCCATATGTGAGTTTTTATACTTGGTATAATGTGAAGGCCAATAAGAAGATATAGAATATGGAAATAAATAAAATTATTATTTTTTATTTTCGTGTTATTTATGATATATTTTTTCCTAGAAATAAGACCTTTGGATCCTGAATATGAAATTATATAATGTTTTTATCACTAATATTATGTATTTTTCATGTAAGAAAAATTATAGTTCTTATAAAAAATATATTCTAAATTATTATGTTACTACATTATACACCTATTTAATAAATTTTTTCGTACAATAATTAATACTCAGTAATGATATAGATAACTTCTTCCATATTCTGGGCATGAATCGAGATTTTTATTCTAGAGAGAAATCAATTTTATAACTTTGTAAACATATCTTCCCACACTGGAATCATGTCTGTCATAATATATAAATGTTCTCCAACTATTTGGTCATATATTCTGTCGTTATATAAAATAGGGGCCCACGACGTATAATTTTATTAAATTACTCTTCTTAGTTATCAATGAATTGATGGAATTAAATCGGTATATATTAACTTTTATCTCATTGTTCCTAATAATTTATATTTTACTCTAAATATAGAGAATTAATATTTCAAACAAGTAAAATTAAATTCATATAAATGAAGAGTAATATGATTTTCATAAGTCATGATATCATAATATTAATTATTGGATACAATTCAATAATAAGTTATCTTCAATGGTCAAATAACATGGATTTCTATTTATTTTCCAAACAATTCTTCCTAGATACTTTAAATCATAATCAAAGAAATCATTCCAAAATGTACATTGTAGTAAATATTTCGCCTAATTTTCAAAATTCACCGTATTAGTTGAGATTGGATTTAATACTCGATTCCTTCATTATATATTGTATTTTATTAATTTAATATAATATAACATTAATTATACATAATATAATTAATTCTATAGGTGTATACATTTTATTTGATTTTGGATAAAGTTAACTTTTATGTTTAAAAACTCATTTTTATCGAAATTCATTTTTTCATTAAGATTTTTCAACTTATATTAAAATAGTTTTTTTAAAAATATTGAATTGGAAATGGTAAAATGGATTTAATATTTTAAATATAATGATACGATTTTAAATCATCTCAATTTAATTTTTGGTCAATATGATTATTAATCTCGAGAAAAATATTTTCACTATTGCAAAGGGTCAAAACTGGATAATTATTGTAAAAAAATTGTGATCACAAAATATAATCTTAGTAATTGTCGTATGAGACCGTATCATCCTTCATCACCATATTTAAAAATATAATTTCTTTACTTCCACTAGACTAGAAATAGTACATTTAAAATAATTGAATTTTAGGAATATTTATACATTTTACTTTCCCCTAACATTTAAAAGGAAACCAACCATGATCTATTCAATTATTTAGAAAATAGTAGCTATATTGTTTAGAATATAATTACCTTACATCCTTATCCATATCATATAGGTCAATTCATGATCAAAATAAAATCATTATAGGTCTTACGTTTTATGATAAAAATGATTTCAAAAGAGGATCTGTAATCCTTAACTGATTTCATTCCTATTTATTTCATAACATAACACTTTCAAACCTATTATAACCATACATAGATAATAAAATCAGTATGTAAAATGTATTTGAATACTATTTTTTGATCCCATTATCCTCCTTTTAAATCCTGTGATAGTTGAAAACATTTATTGTGTGTATGTCTGCACTACAACCTCCACATATTGATGTCTTTCGTTTTTCATCGCTGCCACCCAGACATTATTGTAATGATGAAATTAATGGATAGGGAATATTAATTTGTCAATATTTTTATTCATTAGAGGTTATATTTTTTCCCTTATAACCCTTCCATCCTATGAAAAATGAAAACGTCTTTAATCAATCTGTGTTGAATACCACATCCAAGAGATGATTTCTTTTATTTATCATTTAATCATATCGTGGATAGTCATAATGAAAGATTTAATAAATAAATTTGATATTTATATTATGGATAAAATAATTTTAAAATTAAAACAACCACTACATTATTTACTTTTTACCTTTTGAAAAATTAAAATGTCACTCACGCATATGTGTGGACTATTGTCTCCAAGAAACGATGTATATTAGTTTAAATGACCATTTATAATTGGGGTTTATTATAGAATATGGAATTTATAGTCATAATAATTATAAAATATTTTATATTTATTATATTATGAATGCAATATATTAGTTAAAATACCATAACCATTGAGCTAAAAAATATATAGAAAATAGATCTAGAAACACTATAATACTAATTTCGTTGCAAAATTATTAATAAATGTAGAATAAAAATCTATTAAGGAATAATATATACTAATATAAATTAAATTTTTTTTCTTATATAGATCTAAAATTATAATAAATATAATATATTAGAGATTATATCATTTTAATACAACAGTTTGTTTTAGGTATTGGTTTACTTTATAATTTAATTACTTTCAGGATTGTTTATGTTTATGTTCACACTGGAATAATTATATGATCATTACCCCCAAAACCCCATCTATTTTCTTCTTATATGGTCATTTATAGGGATTCCAGGTATTCTTTAAATTTAATAACCATTGGATATCAAACCCATTGAATGAATGTTTATATGAAAATCAGACCATATTAATCTTTTAATACTGGAAAAATATATCCACGAAATCCATATTTTACATTTTCACAAAGTGTGTTATATTCGACAAATAAATGACATTATATGGTATATTTTACATAACCTTCACTATCTATTAATTGTATTTAATGAAATTAATTTAAAATCCTATCAATATGTTATTTTTATCATTTTATGAAAATCGGAAAAGAATATTTTCTCAAATTTAATCCATGACCTCCATTTCCGTCTATAATTTTCATTATTAATTTTCAAGAATCATCTATTGTTTTCCAGTTTTTTAAAAGAAAATATTATTCTCTTTATTTTATAAATATTCACTTAGATAATATTTTCAAAAGGAAATGACAAATCTTTTTATATTTAATGTGACCTTCTTATATATTTACACAATATTTTTTTTATATATTTTAACATTTATTATAGATTAATATGATTCAATAACGATATACTATAATGAAATAATCAACTATTTTTTTCGGGATTACATATGACCATGTTATTCTATTTATTAACAATGTAAAATATTGACAATTTGTATTCTAATTTTTCAATATAAGTGTTAATATTGTTTATGTATTGAAATATAACTCATTTTTTCATATGATTAATGATTTAGACTTAGTTAGTGATGTGTGAGAACCAAACTCAAAATAGACCGTTGATGGATTAATAGGCTTCCTAAGATAAATTTCTTGTGAGTTTGGTAAATTTCATACCTATTTAGGTATGATTAACTAGAATGTGGATTTGATGGTATGATTATGTAGTCCATCATTAAGAATTATATCATTGTTAAAGTTTTTATTTTTATCTTTTTGATTATTTATATTTTTATGGCATCCATGGTTATATTTTACATTTATGATATTAGTTATATATGATATTTCCTTAGTGTTTATCTATTTATATTATTTTCTTTTATTTATTTATAATAGAATCAATTTTTTGATTTCCCCCACTGGACATCTAATCTCACCCATTTATGTTTTCTATTCCCTAGGGTACCATGAAATGAAAATGAAAATATTTTTGAAATATAATTTAGAAAATAATAATTTTATCACCATAATTTTAATTATTGTTTCATTTTTTATTATAATTTTATTCCTTTTTATGTATCTAGTATCTAAAAATAACAAAACTATATAATAAAGTTAGATTCTCTCAAATGTACTTTATAACAACTTATTTTTTTAACAACTAGAACTCTATAACTAGATTCATTATTTGATACATTGGGTATCAAGGGATGTATAATTATAAAACTGAGACTATGATCATGATGATCACAGTATAACATTATAATAATTATATGATAAGACTAAGAGTTATGCAGGAAACTATTAAAGAGTATTTTAAATTATTGGGAATCATATTTTATCTTTAAATTTTTATGATATTATTATCCAAACCTATATATTCTGTAATTTAAAAATTGAAAAAAGGTGAATGAATAAAATCCATACCAACAACCATAACATACATAGTATTTCCATTGTCATGATGTTAAAGAAGTTATTACGGATACCTGTGAAGATAGAAATATTATAACTATACTAGTTATGTTCTTGATGTCCGTGAAAAATAGTCTCATCTATATAGAGAGACTTGATGATCGCTAATATTGTGAAACAATATTGGAAATAATTACGAAAAAATACTTCATCTTTCAATGGGGACAAAAAACCATTAGTATTTGATCAATGGTTCATGTCCCTTGAGATGATATTTATCACATTAAGAATTGGAGATAAGGAGAATATCATTGTGGAATTATATCCTGAAAAGGGAATGATGATCAATTTTGGTCATTCGTAAAAAATATTTTGTAGTATTAAAATTTATATATTATGGAATGAAATTATTTTAAAGAGATATTATTAAAAAAATAATTTCATAGACAAGAGTGAGTTTATATTTACTGGATATTACACAATATAAGGTAATATAAATTTGGTAATGTTTCTGATTTGAAATATATCTTCATATAGTTAGATGATCATATTTTTGATTATATATATATATATCAATAAATATGACTAACAACATCTTTGATCTGATAAAACATATCCTTTTATGGGAATGAATCTTTCAAAATATTTTCATATAAAAGGTGATAATATTATATGGAATTATGAAAGAAAAATAATTATCCATGGAATATGTTTAATAGGGACTTCAAGGGACTTAATGGGAGTATGGAAAATCAATAAAAAGAAATATTGAATAAGATAATTAGGTTATGGTTTAATTTTTAATATATAATAGTTGTGGAAGGAAACAAAGTGGATCAAGATTAAAGGAAATTAAAGTTTTCCTCAAATATGGAGGGAAAGGACCTAAGACACATGATTGAATGTTAAACAAAAAAAATCTATCAATGATCAATTTAACAACTATAAATTGATGGGGAATGGTGGAATCCCACAATTTTGAAATTATAAAACATTCATTACATGGTAAAATTATTAATAACATAAAGAATAAATTAACGTTCAAAATCATGAATATTTTAAATATAGTACATGAATAACACAAAATAATATTATAATCCCCTTAATATTATAATTAATTTGTTTATTCTATGTAACTTTTAGTGAAACTCATATAATTGTGTTATACATCATATTAAAAGTGTGATAAAAATCTGAGTATGTGACAAATGAAGGATGTGGAACATGAATGATCCTAATGGATAATAGATGATGCATAACATGAGAAATGTGTCATTAGAACATGATAAATAACTTATAAATGGGTATACACCATAATATTTAGACAATAAGTATAGTATCACTATACATTGTCACCATGGTGATAATGATAAATATTTCTACATTTATTCATCATCGTTTTATAAAACATTTCTATTTATTGATATAAATTCATTAACCAATTCATTGGATAGCTATAATGGTTCACAGTTCATCATTCTTAATTAATTCTATTTACAGTGATCATAATAAATCATCTAACTAATAAAATTATGATAATAATGAATGGGTTTAAAAAATCATTCATTACATAAGTACTTAATGAAATGAACATTTCATCAATTTATCCTATAGTGTGGGAATGTAAGATATATACATGTAATCCCCAATTATATAAATTATTTTTACATCATTTTGAATCACCATCTATAAGGAGTGGTTTAAGTATAAAAAATTTAATTATATTATATAAAAATGAATTAATGAAATTAATTTGGAATCGTTACATTATACAATATGGATTAAAGAGTATGAATAATTAGAGGGAACTTTGTCTCCCATTGACAAAAAAAACATTTTTGATGTAAATTTATATTCAAAGCTATTGGGAGCGATTTTAATTAAAGAAATTGTACATGAATAGATAGGAAGAAAAAGAGAATTCTCATACCATAAATCCTATTTTCTTTCCTCTACATTATTCCTCATTCAGAAAATACTTATATTTTTTAAAAAAATCTTGAAGTTAATTATAACATTTGTTTGACTATTTAGTATTTACAACAATTAGATTATATTTCTTGATTTCCATAATTAATATTGAAACATTTTTATATGATTCTTTAATAAATATATCCAATCTTTATTTATTTAATTATAATTTATTGTATGATAATTTAAAATTATTATGGTTCATCCCATAGAATTAAAAATAATTATATATACTTATATATAATAGATACTTTATTATAATAATCTATTAGGGTGTTGATATGATATGAATTTGTAACATCCTTGTGGGTGGTTAATCGACTATTAATAGAACATTGTCAAAATTCAGAGAAGTGTGTTCTTAAATATTAATACATTATAAAAATGATCATGTACTATGTTAACATCGTTAATAAAATTACAAAATTATCATTACAAAAAGATATGTGATTTGAGTCCATGGCCTAACCTATATCCCTCATGATATTTATTAAATAAATTAGAAATATCATTTTATACATGATGTGTAGTAAACATATATCATCTATAAAATGAAATATTAGTAAAATATACATTACCTCAGAGACACCTTAGTGAATAATCCTATAACCAATTGATTTAATTCATAACACTACATCATCAACACATATATCAGAAATATAAAAGATAAATAAGGGATCAAAGAATAATTCCCATGTGTCCCAGCCTCAATGGACCTAAAATTGATATAGTAAAAAAATTGTATATTCAAAATAATAAGTGAAAAAATATGAAAATTATATTTCCTAGAGTCCCCTATCATTTAATATATAAATACCATCACAAAAATCCATAGAGTTAAGATCTGAAAACATATATGTTCTTCAAAATGTTCTCCCCACAAAATGTTCCAACCAAAACATGACATAAAATCCTTCAACATTCATATAAAACTTTTATAAAATAAAAATCTTCACATTATGGGAATGTTAAACCTATATCAGTATCCATATTGCACTAAATAATTTTCAGGATTGAGATATGACCATCGATGAGATCATGGAACATTTCCATAACATTTATATCACACAATTTAGTAAATCTTCCAGAACACCAAAATATATACTAATGATAATATTGGTGATCAAATGGGAAGTCTTAGAATCATTTAACACTATAAAATCATTGATATAAAATTATAAGAAAACCAATATTTATGAACACAAATGAATGATATTCCTATGAAAAAAATAGAAACATTCAGACCATTGAATAGATTTAATGAAAACTGCCTGAAAATGAATTTTGGAATCAAGGTTGAGAATTTTCCCTCAGAATTGATATTGTCTTCTTCATATAATTCATATATCTGAATCCTTTATAAAATAGTGGATTTTTCCATGAATAAAAAAGTATTATACTCCCTCTCTAATTATAATCCATCAACAGAAATGAAATGCCCCTAGAAAGGTCTATGGAAAGATCACTCAATATGAAACATGAAGTTATGAATATTTTGACAAAAACATCTCATGAAAATAAATCATAACCACATCTAATGATAAACATACCTATAATAAATTCAAAATCAGTGTTATTAAACACCATTGATGCTTGGAAATGGTATTCACTAGAATATCCCTATGACTTTTGAGGGGATTGCGAGAGAGTATATGTGTTTTTTTGGATTATTAAGGGATATAGTATTTATTATCAAAGGTGTAGCGGATGGAAATTTATAATTGAGGAGAGTGGTATTTTGATATAAAATATTGAATAAAAAATATCCATGTAAAACATTGAATAATAAAATATTATAAATTATGAAATATATTTGACATAAATAACATGATATTATAAGTATTTAACACCTTATGGTCTGTATTTAAATGTTTAATCAAATTGAATGTGAAAAAATAATAATATTTTAATTTTGTGATTTTTTTTGACATTATCCTTTGTAAAATAATTCTTAATTTTGTAAATTGAGTTTAACTATTTAAAATGATAAATTTTTCTTATTAAATTGTATTCAGGATATAATAAGCTTTTCAATATTTATCTAATCTAAATTTCTTCTTTATTTTGGCATAAAACACATGTTCATTCAAAAAAGATATTATTAATATTCATGTAAACGTTAAATTATTTCTAAAAATTACCATGAAAATCTCATTGGACAATTTTATTGTACTGAATTCAAAAAATGAAATTTATTTTATAAAAAATTAATAATAGAGGTTATTTTAATTTTTATTATAAAAATTAATTTTTTGAAACATATATGAAAATAAAGTTTATTAAATAAAATTATTTTTTTTATTATATTTTAATTTATTTTATTGAGGTATAAAATTAATATATTCTAAAATTTCGGTTGATATATATTATTTATACCTCCTTTTAGTATATTTTTGTTAAATTTCTATCCCAAAAGATTGGATACTATTCCCAACTATCAAGTTACGATTCCAAATTATTAGGTCACTATGCTAAATATCCAGGTTACTATTCCAATAATCAGCTGACTGTTTAAATATTATTATTATTTTATATAAATATATATTCATTATTTTAAGAAAAGTCACTATAATTCATACCAATGTTATATATTTTCATATTTTATGATTTTTTCTAGTTTACTTATATTATATTATTATTCCATATTTCTGTTTATAGGAGGATGGATTCTTTAATATTATGTTGTTTCATTTTTTACATATTAGTTTTTATATTTTTTATTTATTTTACACTTGAAATTTTTGGAATTTTCACGCGTTTATTTTCAGACTAATGTAAAAAAATTGTATTAATGAAATATTTTATTGTTTATTTAACTTTTTGTTTTATGTGTATAACATGATATAATATAATATAATAACGTTTTACTCATGAAATAATATTACTAATAATTTCAAGACATTTTAATTCTTACCCCCATTAAAATTTTCTTCCATTACATTACAACATGTATTATCAGTTGATAAAAGGTTATGTTACATTAGTTTCATTATTTCCTCTAGTATCCACATCACCTCTTCAAACATATAGATTTTCCACATCATTTTGACAACATGAGTATCTTTTAATTGTATAACGTTGTCTCTATAATTCAAGATCATCATCAATGTCCCCTTATATGAAAATCCTTTCTCTTTTTTCACCACCTTTGGATATTGTATATCAGAGGGATTTGGTATATACATCTTTTGGAGTAATATGTGAAACACCGCATGAAAATGATCCATGTTTTGTCTAATTTTTTGCTGATAGGCCACCACTCCAATGCAATTATTGATAAAAAGGGGTTAATGTATATAGGGTTATGCATCACATTCTTTACAAACCACATAAATCTCTTCAATGGTGATATTTAATAGAGGGATTTTTATTTAACATCAAACTCTATTTCCCTTTGATAGTTGTCAAAATAGCTATTCTGCAAAATCCGGAAGCATTTTTCAGATGGATTGAAACTTTTCAATCATCTCTTACACATTATTTGGTCTATTTAACTTAATATCACTAACTTTATTCCAAAAAGTTGTTCCATATCTCTTACTATGTTTTTTGTCATTTATGGAATTTTTTATTCTTGATTGGATGTCTTTATTTAATGATAAATAAACATATTGGATAATTTTATCCCATATACCATTAAATTCTATATAAAAATCTTATAATGTATTCATGTTTTTTAATTTTCTATTCAAATTTTCTATCAGTTTATAGATGATATCCCATAAATAATTTCAATTCCATATAAACACAATGATTTAGAATTCTACATAATTTAGTTGTGACCCATGGATCATATTTGCAAAAACATTGAATGTTGTACACCCTTAAAACTCTCCAAAAAAATTATATATATGATGGAATTTTGGTCAATATATAGATATCCCTTAATAATGATGAATAGGGAAGAATTGGTGATTTGAATTGCAATATCTCATATCGCATTATTTCATTTTGAATATCATCTTAGTACCAATGTCAAAGTCAATAGTTATGTTCTCCAATTTCAATTTTTGTATATAAAATGGTTTCATCATCCCATATACATCTTCTTAATAACATAAAAATCATGTTGATGGATACTCCTTGGTATCCTCCTCTGTGTTATCACATGAGAGAGGCTCTTGAAGATCATGTTACATTTTGGCCCATCCACGATGGATGTGAATAATTTGAGCTATTTGAATTATCCACAAAAAACTTTATTATATCCTGTGATAAAGGAAAAAATATTCTACCTCTAAACTGGATGATTCCATATTTAGGGATGATAAATTCATGATTATTTTTCCCTTTTTCAACATACTTCTATTTTTAAATCTCTATATCATCCTATTTTTTCCTCTCTAAGACTCTTGTGGATAAATGGAAGGTAAATTATTTGAGAATGGTAAAATTTATTATCAATATTTTTTATTTTGAGGTATATCTAGTTTATATCCATGGGTATATGGTCTTTCTCAATATGCATCATGAATATAGTAGTAGGTACTTTTATGATAAGTGAATCATCTACCTTATTCTACCTTTGACAAGGGTAGTGAATAGGGAAATCATTGTCCTAGATTTTCATAACCATCTTCATTTAGACATGTTTTTATAATTCTATTTGAATTAATAATTAAAACATTGGTGGTATTTTCTACATATAATTTTCAAATAATGATAGTGATTCCATATCTTCGGAGAAAAGATGACTTCTAAAAAGTCTAGGTCATTAAGAGGATAATTTATTTCATTTTTCTCTTTGAGTCATAATTCATCATAATTCATTTTTTCACTTTTGATGATTAAAACCAGTATGTCCCTTTAATTATTTATCAGTCTAAATGGTAAATCCTACATTACTAGAATGTATAGTTAGCATAGTTTCACTAACAAAAAACTTCATCCATTCATTGAAACATTCATAAAAAAAATTCTTGATAAGGGAAAAACTCTTTCAAGTAAAATTGATTTGTTGATTATGAATAAATGAAAATATTTATAAAAAAACATATAGGGAATCCTTGTAGAATAAGGAAAATATAAATATAAATTCCTTTTTTGGGACACAGCCACTCCTCAAATACCATAATATTTTTAGGATCAACTGAGATTCCTTCAGGAGTCATTATTTAACCCAACAATGAAACTTTTTAACTACAATTAAAATTTATTAAATTTTCCAAATAGATTCTCCATAATACTATTTTCGAAAATAACCCTCATATGATAATGTTGATTCATATGAATATAGGTATATGACATAGTAAGATTATAAACTTTCACCGCAATGTTATCAGGGTGATCATTATAGCCTCTATTCATCAAATAATTAAATAATATAGATGATTTAGTCATGTGAAATGGATTCAAAAAAACATGTAATGACCATTTTATATTCTGAATGAATACTTTAGGATTGATTATTTATTTTTTCTTAATTTTTTTTATCCTAATTATAGGTCAAAAATAAAGATGAAATGATCCCCATGAAATTCATTTAAAAAAATGTCAATCCTTGTAAGAGTATGTTTTTTCTTTACTATGATCGCATTATTTTCTCTATAATAAATGAATAGCCACATTAATGCACCCATATTCGTCAAATAGAGATTCATTACTCCTATTTGAGGAACAAATCTTCAAATAATACAATTCTCTTAGAGATCATTATCTTTCTTCCTTAATTTTTTTAACTCAATATATTCTATTCTATACTCTATCATTGATATTGGAATTGGTCCATAAATGTGTTCAATAGAGAAATATACCTCTATTTTATGGGAGATCCATATAACGATTTAGAAAATGAATCAAATAATTTACAACAAATGTAGAAATTTTCAATCATTATTCATTCTATATCATGTTATTATTCACCAATAATTTCCATAAAAAGGGTTGTAGGTGCTTCATCTAAGTAGAGTTCAGGTTGGGATATATCTCCATTGAAAATGACACTTTGTTTTCCATCCAAGACCACTGAAATTTTAATACATATATGGTTTACATATAATTTTACCCGGATATACAAACCATACCTATTAAAATATATAATTACACCATCGGAATGAATCCTTGATTTGGAATGAGATTATACATTCCATGTTCAAAATAGAGATAATATAAACCATAGATTCATAAATAATTCATCCAATAGTATTAACTATGAACTCCACTTGTTGTAATTTTTTTGGTTCAACATAACCTTCAAAAAGTTATTACGTTATCTAACTAAAATAGTAATTGTAAAAAATAACCTTCCTTTTTAGAGCATAATTAGTATACATACTACCACGTCATTTACAGCCTCTATATCTAATATTGCGATTGGAAAACCCACAAACATGTTCCCTTGTGATTTATTGATGATTGTTGTAGTGTACATAAATTATATTTCTATTTGGATATTTTAAAACACTGCGATTTTGTGGGAAAAAAATTCAAATAAAGTCATTTTCATTGATATCTTTCATTACATGCAACACAAAGTATTAATAAACCATGATAAAATATTTTTATTATTATATAAACATGATTATTATTACATATCCACTAAACATAGATAATTTAATAGTAATAAAATAATTTTTAATATTATGTATTATTATATTTCATAAATAAAATTGAATTATAAGAAACTAATTAAATATTTGTAGAGTCATTATATATTTTAAAAATACTTTTTCCACAAAAAAAGTATTTTATAAAAGATATAAAAAATAGTATTTGAAGAATTTACAAAATAAATTATTTAAATTAAGATTAATTACTAATAGAATCATGTCAAATATATCATTTTTTAATTTATACGATTTTAATGACAATATTAATTAGTCATTGAATAGGGAAAAATAATTTTTCTATTGAAAACAACATTTTTTATTAGAGAATACAAAATTTTTAATTTTATTATAAATTGGAATTAAAATAAAATTATATTATATTATATATCAATTAATACAATCTATAACATTTTGATATGTTTCCTATTTAATTTGGATATAAAAACTATTTATTCATTTAAACATATTGACATTGAAAACCAACCTTCTCTTCGTAACTATGGTGCTAATATAAAATTTAAATTAAAAAATTATGTGAAATTAATTTTGAAAAATGGATTCCATGGATGGAATAATCATATATTATATTATAAAAAAAAATTAACTAACATTTTTATAATTCTAAATAGTGGAAAAATAAAAAATTATTTAACATAGTTAGGCTAAGAATGGGTTTACCTAGAAGATAAAATTAAAGGACAATGGTTAAAAATGAATAAAAAAATTCAAAAAAAAATTAATGGCCTTATAAATACATTATATCTTATATTCACTATAATTTCAAATTGTGAATCCTTTTGATGTGAAAATGTGTATACACATTGTTTTTCTAATTATTACAACTGTTTCACTACTAAAAATTTTAAAATGTCACATGTTCTCTAGTCCTCTTCACACCACCAAATTTCCATATATTTTTTGTATCAGCTACTCAAAACACTTCTTTAATTCCATAATCTACACATGGTTGATTTTTTTATCATACATCCTAGCTGTGAATCCTATTGGTGCAAACAAAATAATGTTATCCAAATAATAGGTAGCACACCTGACAAAGAATTTTATTTTATTTCTTCTTCCACCTAAATAAATTTTTATTATACCATTATTATATGTTAACATCAATATCATAAATATACAAAGATGTTCTTATGTTTTGCTAATGTCATAGAAGCATCTCCTCTTCCATCAATTGGGATATGAAATCATCATTAGTGTGCATGAGAAACATATAGATCATGAACCTATGTTATTTTTTTCCATAAGCACCTCCAATAGATAGATTTAATAAAGGATTAAATATGTATATATTATAATTATGATATTTTTATACTACATGAATGATTAAATCATATATCCCTTTTTAAATTTCATTCATTAAGAATATTATAATGTCACTCAAGTGTATGGGAGACTGCCATGTTGTGAAGAAATGTGATATATTAAAGAATTTAATGAAACATAATAAAGAGTTTTTTAAAAAAAATATGTGATATATATGAAATGAAATTTATTTTTTGATAAAAATATTTTATTTAAATTTCACTCATTCAATCCATTGAAAAAATGAAAATTGTGTTCATGCATATAAATGGCCTGTTGTCTTCGTGAATCTTGTAATTCATTATCTTACTCAAAATATTATGGATTTAAATAAATATATATATAATAAATATTTATTAAATTCAAATAATATTTTAACTTATGTATAAAATATAACCATGAAACATTTATGAGGTCCTAAAATAATAGAACCAAAAACATTTAAACAAATTTTGTTATTTCTCAAAACTTGTTTTAAAAATTAATTGTTAATAAATAAGTAATAAAAGGAAAAATAAAATAATATATGGTATTATATATATTATTATAGTTTATTAATATAAGTATAATAAACATATATTTATTATACTTTTTTCATCTGTTTGTCAAAAATTAATACTTATTGTATCATATTTCCATTTCCATATTATTTTCTTGTGGGAGAGATATCATATTAACCACATGTTTCTTTTATGTGGTTTATATAATAACCATTATTGTACATAATTATTATTATATATAAAATTATCAGAGTTTATACATCCATTTTATGGTCTATCATTCATTGGATTTATGGTTAAAATGTTACAAAACCCATAAATGATTTTTGTCTCAATATTTATTTTTTATAACATATGTTATGTTATGAAACTATCATATTTTATAAGGTGTATATACTGATAAATTGAAATTTATATCCTGAATATAATTATTTTAATGAAAATATATGTTTTATTTAATGTAATTAATTTATAGGTAATGGGATTCAATGTTTTCAAAGTGGTAGGAGGTGTGTGTTACAATTAAACAACTTATCGTGGTTTTTTATGATTATTATTTTAATATGAAATTATATGATCTATCCCTAAAGAAACACAAAATATATTTTACATTCTAGTTATTTCATAAAAATATATATTTTTCATTAATTTTATACTATTTGTGAACTCATGAATTTAATTTAATAATTTTATGAAAAATCATATTTTCTTACCACATTTGTAAAAAACTTTTTTTCATTAGAAAACTTATTTTGAAAAGGTGTTTTTTGTTGACAATGTCATCATTCATTAGTTTCATTATTTTATTTTTGAGTTTCAATTATAAAAACACCATTATTTTTTTTACATAATGTATTTTACACTATAAAAATTTATAGAAATTATTGTTTGTCAAGAATATTTATTCTGTATATATATTCACATTATTAATTAGTTGGGAATATTTTTTAAATTATTTAGGATGTGTATTAATGTATTCTATAATCATTGTTCATTCAATATATTTCTTTGAATAGAAAATGGATTAAACCCTACATTTGAAACAATGAGTATGAATCATATACATTATGCAATCAATACAACGTCACTGGTTAACCCTAAATTTAGAAGTAAACCTACGTTTGGGAAAAGGAAACGTATGGATTAGAAAACCTACATTTGGATTAAACACACTGTTTTATGACTCAAATATATTGTACAAAACCACTACATTTGTGATCAACCATACATTTTTAACCCTACATTTTCTATTCGATCATTATATTAATTAATCCTATGTTTTACAATTCAATGATGATGTTTTGAATCTACGATATTTTCAATAATTTTGTAATTATCTTAGTGGATGTATATATAGTTTCAAAAATATTATGTGACAACTTTATAGGATCATTATGATTGATATAAAGAATGAAATTCAATAGAATAAATCAGTTATTCTAAAATAGGAATTTATAACTCTATTGACTGATTTTGAATTCATATATTCATGATTTGTTGTGAAATATTTTTGGGGCTAGTTTTACCTAAATCTATTTGACCTCTAATATAAAAATTGGGACTTTGTTCATCATAAAATGATGTATTTACCAGAAAAGTGTTATAAATAAACCATTTGGTGTTGTCTTCAGAGACAAAATTTGGATACAAACATGTTTTCATATATCTGATTTGATTCTTGCTATTAATTTGGCTACCACTACTCAATGATTTTAAATATTCCATTTAAAAACAACAAATTATTTGTCTATGATACACTTTGGAGACATTCATGTTTGTACATTTTTCTAGTATTTTCTCAATATATGTTTGAAGAATGAAATGCGCCTAATTGGGGATCTATTTAATGTTGTGTATTGTTGATTATTTGAATATATCATATAGTTTTTTGTCACAACCAGTCTACTAGGGCCCGTACTGTGACTACCTGAAGCCCGCCTTCTATAGGCCAGGGGCTGGCGACTAGCACCGAAGGCATAAATCCCTAAAACTGGGAAGGAATTTCATTTATAACATGAAAACGCAAACAAAAGAGTACTAGCTCGAAGAAAATCACTAAATACAACTGTATAAAAAAAGAGTGATGAAAAGTGAAAGGGCCTGTAAATACAAGCACAACTGTAAAGTACAAGAAACTGAAAGTACAAGTACTGGAAAAAGGGAAAACAAATCCTAGATTTTCCTATGGGAAATACTACCTGAATGTTAGGTATAGATAGCCTCCACAGAACTCCATGTCCGTCCATCTCCTCCGTGTACCGTGACGCCATGTGGTCCACCATCGGGTACCGTCCAGTCTTGGTACACTCAGCCTTGGTCAGCGTTGTCTGTCGTTTGCATACAACACAACGAGGTGCTCACGTAGCCCGTGTAGGGGTGAGTTTAACGATACTCAGTAGGGACCCCGAGACCCTAAAGATCTCACAAAATCTAACAAAGATAAACCAAAAGGTATGAAATAAGTAGATAACCTCACTTAGGTATATGAACATACATATACCTAAGTTATCAAGTAATCCTTCTCAATCATGAGGAAAACACAAAGTTACTCACTCAGATCACACAGATATAAAAATTTTATAGAGAGTTAGAGATTATTAGATGTATACACTAAATCATTTATTCTGTCGAACCCAGACATGATCCTGGTATAGAAATTAGAAATGTCGAACCAACACAGGATCCATGAATAGTATTAGAGCTTTTGAACCCACACATAATCCAGGAAGAGTAGACAGAGATGTCGAACCCACACCGGATCTAGGAACAGTAGTCCGAGCTGTCGAACCCACGTAGGATACAGGAATAGTAGTCAGAGCTGTCGAACCCACGTAGGATCCAGGAACAGTAGTCGAAGCTGTTGATCCCACGTACGATCTAGGATTAGTAGTTAGAGCGCAGCCAGATATAGGGTTCTGCACAAAGCATGCTTGATTCTAAGATGGTCCTCTCCTCAAGCCAAGTATCAATAAATCAACTGATATAATTTCCCAATTTTATGTATCCAAAATATCAATCTTGCCAACGGAAACCCAATGCAACAGACGGTGCATCAATCAGACGCCATGTCTAAGAGTTATTGGCATTTCTGTTTCGAGGGCCTAGTTGGATTTACATTCGATGCACCCTTTCCATACCTCAACTGTGTCCAAACCTCAAATGGGGAATACCAAATGTACCATCTCCATCAAAGTTTTCCACTGTCGCAGACGGTTCATCAATCGGAGGCATGTAGCTCACGTTACAGGCAAAATAGTGGAAAATAGGTCAAGTGGTTCCGGGTCCGGTCCGACCCTGGTCGGACCCAGGGGCGACCCGGCCCACCCTGGGTCCAGCCCACACTGGATCCAGCCCTCCCTGGGTCCAGCATGCACTGGGCTCGGCCTACGTGAGGCCCGCGGCTGGTGGCCCGTGGGGTCCTCCCTTGCCGCGCCCAGGGGGAGGCTGGGCCCTCTAGAATCCCGAATGGCTTAGCCATTCTGGTGGATTCAAAATTGGTACCACGTGGAACTATTCCACATCACACGGGACCCCTGCAATGGGTCCCGCTCCTCTCGGCTAGCCAAGCAGCCAGCCACCTCCTGCATGGAGCAGTTGTGTCGCACCTCCTCCTACGACCTGGCGGCTCAGGCCGTCGGTCCTTCTCGCGGCCAGCCTTCCACCAGCCGTTGTTGCACCACCGCGGCCATTCGGCCTTGTCCCTCTCATCTGGTGACATGGTTGTGCTGCAAACATCCACACGACCGGCCTCCCTTCATTCTTTCCACTGGTGCCGTTCGCTGGTTCTGATCGCTGATGAATCTTCCTCGGGTTACCGGACGAGTTATGGAGACCTGATTCTCATTCTGGAAGTAGTTGTGCAGTCCTTGGAACGTCGCCTTTCTTTTGAAACCATTGTTGATGGGAATGGATCATCCCCGAATCATTCTTCATTTAGCGTCAAAATCCACAATGTAAGGTGGAGGGGTCTGGCCGTGTCTGTTCGGCCCGCACCCTCTGCGTTATGGTGATAGCATGCGGCTTCGAATTATAATCCTCAACAGAAAATAAAGAACAAGAAACGAAACAAAGTTCGAACCCCTACCATTGTTCATTGTTCGTTGATGGAGTTGTGGGGAAGAAGACTGTGATATTGTCGTTTGTCGTGTCTTCCACGCACTTTCAATCCAAGCTTGTGCATCGGTTTGTTGATGATAATGAGGAGGGAAGATCGGTCAGAGACGTCCCACGTCGAAGTTGTTTCCAAGGAAGAAAGTCGATGATTCTCCACACTGGAATTCTTCGTTGGAAGAACGAGTTCTCTATTCTTCGTTGGTGATAGATTTTTCTCCCTAAGCTCTCTCCTTTCTTCTAACTCCATCAAAAGACAAATTCCAACCCAAAATAATGGATTAATTTAATCTATTATTTAATTGTTGGCACTAAATTTAAAATGGGTGGATTAACTAAAAGTGAAGGATTTCGCACATTAAATGTTAGGGGATTTGAAGAGGCTCCCCTACACTTAATGGAAGGTCGAGGGTTTCTCCCTATTAAGGGGAGTTTCAAGGGGGTATAACATCAGGTGGTCCCCACCATAATAAACAAGAATAGGATGTTTAGACCAAAGGTGTGACCCACCTCCATAACCTCTCATGAGATGTTATGGTGTGGTGGTCCCCACCTCCAACCTCCACATTGAGGATTTAACCAACTAATAAAAATAAACTTCACACAACCTTATATTAAATAAATATGAAGGATTTGGAACATTAAGTGTTTGGGGAGTTGAAGAGGCTCTCCTACAGTTAATGGAAGGTGGAGTGTTTCTATAAGGCCCCAGCCTTAAAACCTTACTTAATCTTGAGTTATTACAAGATTACACATTGAGGATCTTTTCAGGTTTAGAGTTTTAGAGAATTAGATCATGAAACTTGCATTACATTCCACATTTAAACAAAGTGGTTACATAAAATACAGCATTCATTCTTCCCATCAACGGAATCATATTTAAATATAACACGGATTCTTTCTTGACACATCCTTGACACTATCATCACATCATGTACCTTTCCCTTGACCTGTGAAAAACATTTCAAAAACATGGGATGAGCATAAAAAGCTCAGTAAGAGTTATAAAAAATATGGAAAGGAAACATGAGTTCATATATACATTAGAATGAAATCACACGTTACCCATAAAACATAGGCATATCAAATCATGAATAAATCATAGAAAACATAAGACAAAAAGGTAATTTGAGGCATTCATAACATTCTTACATAGGGAATAACCCTCTTGGTTACGTTTGGAATACCCATCACAGCATATTCCCTAAATCTCTTCGGAGAAACCTTAACGTTTCACTCCTTCGCGTTACCCAATGCATTGGAGAGCTATATCGGGCTCACCCACCCTTAGTTTATCACGGAACCACCCGTTTTCATAACAATGCCCAAGAACCATAACATAAATGTGTCACATAAAACATGAATAATGGAAACATAACATTTCCACATTTCAATCACAATATAACATTTTAGTATATTGAAATAATTGATCCATTCAAAAAGAAACCATTTCCAAAACCATTTAAAACATTTAATAAAGAGATTTTTGAATCAAAGTGTCCCATACCACCTTGAAGCTTAAAATTTTAAACCATTAATATCCATATAAATAAATCCTTAAAACCATTTTGAAAACATGGATATTAATAAGAACAAATAATTAAAACATTTAAAACGGTATTTTGATTAAAGGGGTTTTACCAAAATTAGAGACACTTGAATACAATAATTGAGGAATAACATTTAGTCATAACTTTATAATATCATGAGAATAAATGGTTTCATGATATAATACTCCAAAGGACAGTATATACACCATATAAGAGTGAATTGGTGCTTAACAACAATGAACCCTCAATAGAAATGTCAAATGTGACGAAATCCCTTATAAAGAAGGTATCCTTAAATTAAGGACAAATCAATCTCAAAAATATGTGTGAGAAATATAAATACACCCAATATAAGTGGATATCAAGTGTAAAACAATAAAAGGACATTCACATATATTCAATGGATGACATATTCAATGACTACATGTTGAACCCAAAGAAATCGAAATTGGGTTAAAAAGTTCCCTTGACAGCCTAACGGCATCACATCAAAATGAGTTGATGAGAGATAAAAAGTGTATCTCATCACTTGGACATAAAATTTACATCAATAAGGATATATGAGAACATATCCCAACATAAAAATATGTAAATTAAAAGACCCAACAAAAGAAGTCTTTTAAAAAAGAGGAGGGTGAAAGGTTCCCTTACCGACTTGGGTATCTTTCAAAACATACACCCCATGAAAGAAGGACAATAGATCATTGATGTAAATACTCATAAACGAAATTATATTACACAAAGAGTAGAATAATGGGCAGTACATACACCACTCAATGGAATTTGTGGCAAATGTAGCATAAATCTCACGGGAATAAAAGTGAGATGAAAAATCCCTTACGAAAACTCGGCAGCCTAACGGCGCCACATAAAACTTCCGAATATGGATTGATGAGATCAAATAGGGTATCTCATCACATTACAATAAAATGTACAGAAAGAGGAATATAAAAGAACATCCCCCAACATTACAAAGAGGAGCTTAAAAGAAGTGACACAAAGGAGAGTACTTAAAAAGAAAGAGAGAGGTTAGATCTCTTACGAAAATTCGGCAGCCTAACGGCGCCACTCAAAACTTCCAAAATGGATTGATGAGAGATAATAGGGTCTCTCATCACATGAACATAAAAATTAAAGTAGGATTAATATAAAAGAACATCCCAATCATAAGAAATATGAGCTTAAAATAAATGACATAAAAGAGTATACTTATAAAGAAAGAGAGTTGTAGGATCCCTTACCTCGGGTCCGACTTGACTCGATCGTTCTTTAATCTCCTGAATAATAAACATGAGTTAATTTCTACTTCATTAAGAACCCTTTTCAATTTCATTATTCATTTTATATCACTTATTACCATGTCATAAACATTATGTAATCATTTAAGTTAGTAATATTTGTTTTGTCGATATTTGGTTCTTAAGTCGAAAGTGGACTTCTTACAATTACATGTTGTTCATGTGGCAAAATGTTTATTATATCCCAAATTGTATTAATGATGTAGATATAATATATTTCATATATATAACCAGTAAATGCATGCATTTATAACATTACATGATCATTTAGAGGTAAGAAATGAAATGCACCGTTCATGGAGACGGTAAGCCGTACATACGCATGAACGCTACTTTCATTTCTATTTCATATTTTATAGAATGGAATAATAATTATATAAAGGTATATTATAATTCCATTATAATATCATATATAATATCCTAGTTCCATCCTTTATACGTCCCACATATGGTATTTAACGAATCAAATCACTTTGAGGGGGCGGTAGTCCGCACTTCCTTAAAAGAAGATATCGTGTTTACCCATAATGGAAACCATAAAGGTATGCCCAAAATGAAAAAAACAGAAGCTTAAGGAAAACATAAACATATTATACATCATATATAAAAATAGTGGCATCATAATGACCACCTTTGAAGGTGTAAATGAGTATTGAACAATCATCATTTCGGGAGGCAGAATTTCACCATCCACGGAAACCGTATGTTCTTTAACCATTTGATGTAGTTGTGTGAGATTTTTGCTCGAATAAATCTTATAACAACATCCTAGTATATTGAAGATACTGGTGTTGTTACAAAATAAATAAATAAAAAGAGTTTAGGGGGTTGGAGAAGCAAAATAAAACAAATTAACATGAGAGAATGAATTACCTTTAAAAGTGTAACTCCTTTTGATTTGAGCCTAAAGGCTTACTTTGAAAGGATTTTGCCCAAAGGGAATACTCTAGGATGAGGAGAGGGATGTGGAGAGAGTAAATGGGCATGAGTTTTCCTAGCCAAAGGCTTGAGGAGTGTGTGAAATGAGGTAGAGGTGGGGGCCTTTTATAAGAGGACACGAGGGGCACTTTTGGAAAGTAAGAAATATTACTTTATTTGAAAATGTTTTTAGGTTTTAAAAGGTCCCACATTGATATAATCCGTGGATACGGTGATAAGGCTTCGAAATCCACTCATCCAATTGGTTTTGGACATGTGTAGTTCATAGAGTTTACATTATCTTTCCATTTTATTTAAATCGTCAAATAATGATGTCATCGCTGCAACATTATTATGTCATAAATAATTTAATTTATTTAATGTCTAAAAATTATAAAAAAAATACTATGATTTATGAAATCTTTTTATCTTTCCAATGACTATTTATAATAAAAATTTTGACCTGTGTAACCCTACTTAAAAATTGTTTTATTAAAACAACTCATGTTCGTGTCAATTTAATTTTAACATTAAATAAAAAGTGATTTATGTCATTTACCAACCAAAGTGTCTCCATGGGGTCCCAAAGTTGGGACATGGCTTTTCTTGGTCGGCCATGACTCACCCAATAGGTGTAGGACAAGTGTCATGGTGTTTTCTCATTCTTATAATATCATTTTTACCTTAAATTACACTAATTACCTCTAATCGCGATTAAGAACTTAATAAGTTACTATTCACCAAAAAATTATTATAATCTCATTGAACCACATTTTACTTCTTAATGACAATCATGTATGTCGGATTTTTGAAATTCAAAACACAATGATGGCAAAATTTCATTTAAACGGAAAATTATCTTTTATAAGTACCACTTAGTGGTTTCACTATTCATCAAAAATTGAAGTTTTTCAGAAAAATCCCAAAAATTCACCCTGAGCAATATTTGATATTACGAATTCAAAAATGAAGTCTGTTTTACAAAATTCAAAACATATTAGTCACATTAATTAATTTAATAATTAATTCCCACTGTCAGAGCAAATAGCGTGTTTTTATAAAATAATAAGTATCAAAAGATTGACACTAGTTTAAGTCTGATTTCAAAGTGAAATTAATTCCAACGACCACTATTGGATTTAATGGTAAAAATATTTTCTAATTTCACTTTAAAACCAATTCAAAATATAATCTAATCATATAAATAAATTAGATTAAAACGAGGTTTTGAATTAAAATACAACATTTTAAACTATTCATTAAAAAATGAACTTTATCGGAAAAATACCAAAAAATTACACAAAGTAAAATTTGATGTCCCGATTCTTAATAAGAGTTTTATTTGGTCCAAAAGAATGTTTAAGAGTGAACAAAACTATATTTAATGATAGTTCTCCATTAAAAGGCGATAAGTGAACCTTTAGTGAAAACTAGGGCATATATGCCTAAAATTGAATTCTTTCCGTATTTTAAGCCTTTAGATTTTATTGGATAAATGTAAAAACATTTAAAAAACATATATAATCATATTTTAGTTATTTCTATCCATTCCCGCCAATACAACGGCTACATGTTAACTACCATTTGAAATAATATTATTTTATTATTAGAGTGCAACGTAAGATTCCCAAGAAACTCGTTGTTGCGTGTTGGGTACGCCATCAGGCATAGCGTCCCCTTTAAAGTCATAATAATATTTTATTCACAAATATGGATAAATATGAAAATTTCATATTCATTATTTACCTGGGGTGTTACATCCTTCCCCCCTTTTGGGAATTGCGTCCTCGCAATTTTAAAATTGCGCTTGGAAACATCCTTGAAAGTCCCACATTGGAACAAAAGTCGGTAAAACAAACACTTTAAAATAAAGAAAGATAAGTACAAAGGTCACCCGAGTTAACCCATAATAGGATTCCAAGTTTGAAAACATGGACATGGAGGAGAAAACATAGGTTCATGTTCTCATGGAGAGTGATAGAAAACATGTTTAGGAGAAAGTTAACCATAAGAAAATCACAAACTTGTGATGGGTTAAACGGTATTCGATTCCCCAGTAGGAAAAGTTAATAGACAACATTTTTGTTTTAAGTTACTTTTTTATTGAGTAATTTATTCATAAGGAAACATAATCACTTATCATGTTGACTTTCAACTTTTATTAGATTCCATAATCAAACTCATATTTTCTCCAGAAGGCGAGTATTTAGGAAGACTTGTTCACATTAAGAGTACTATAATCAACTTTTAGAAAATCACCTAATCCAAAAAAGAGAACTATATACTTCCCATGTCATTAGAATTTAACCAAAACCAAAACCAATAAGGTTAGTACAAGATCAGATAATCCAGAAAATGATAACCCTTTATAAAAGAAAATCTATTCTTAACCTCCAAGATTTGTCAAACAAAACCCAAAGTTCAATGAGGACCATTCTATAAACAAATTTTTCCATACAAATTCCTCAATGTAAACCAATATAAGATTGAAACCCAAATATTTGAAGGATTTAGCCGCATAGTCTTCCAAGATAAATCATAACATTTATCTCCAAATAATATCAGTTGCTCCTAAAGTCTCGTTTTGAAAAGTAATTAACCTAATCATATATCCTCCATGATAGGTTAATCATTTTCATAAATAACCCAAAATCAACTTACTCTTAATTCATAAAATCATATAACTAGAATGAATCAGTCAAACTAACCAGGGACTTCACGTAGTCCAGTGGTAGGCGATAAATACCAGTCGCACTTTGCTTGTGGGTTCGATTCCCGCTGCTTTGTCCGACGCGATGGGTTGTCACACGGTCTGCGTGTTGTCCTTTTTTCAAAACTATATAATTCTTAAAACATTCCCCAAAATGAGATAAAATCTTAGAGAATAATCATAACATATTTTAACCTCAAGTTTATCTCATTCCTTTCATTTTCCATCATATCATAGAGTAACCCATAATTACCTAAAAATTAAGTATCATATAAACCCTAATGGTTACCTTAAAAATTATTACCTGAATTTCCACATCGAGTTGGCCATCTCGTACATGATGCATTAAAGAACTCACCAAGGTTGAAGTGGTTGATCATGAATCCTTGATATTTGGTTTAGAACAACCACGAGTTTCCTCATTGAATCCTCCATTTTATCTAGTATCTTAATCAGATAACCACCACAGTTTCCTTCAAACCTGTTGTCTCTTTGGTGCCTGCTAGATCCATCCATTCACTAAAAATAGAAATGTCAGTGTGAGTATATCAACAAAAACATCATGTACTAATGAGGAAGGTAAACACTAACATACACTTACTCATTCACTTTATCTAAAACTAGGACTCTTTCTGAAATCCTAACCATTATGGTAATATCACTTATGCTTAAAGAATACCCTACCCTCTAAAGTTATCTAAACCGACCTTTGATACCAAATATAAGGCCCCAGCCTTAAAAACTTACTTAATCTTGAGTTATTACAAGATTACACATTGAGGATCTTTGCAGGTTTAGAGTTTTAGAGAATTAGATCATGAAACTTGAATTACATTCCACATTTAAACAAAGTGGTTACATAAAAGACAGCATTCATTCTTCCCATCAACGGAATCATATTTAAATATAACACGGATTCTTTCTTGACACATCTTTGACACTATCATCACATCATGTACCTTTCCCTTGACCTGTGAAAAACATTTCAAAAACTTGGGATGAGCATAAAAAGCTCAGTAAGAGTTATAAAAAATATGGAAAGGAAACATGAGTTCATATATACATTATAATGAAATCACACTTTACCCATAAAACATAGGCATATCAAATCATGAATAAATCATAGAAAACATAAGACATAAAGGTAACTTGAGGCATTCATAACATTCTTACGTAGGGAGTAACCCTCTTGGTTACGTTTGGAATACCCATCACATTATATTCCCTAAATCTCTTCGGAGAAACCTTAACGTTTCACTCCTTCGTGTTACCCAATGCATTAGAGAGCTATATCGGGCTCACAGCCCTTAGTTTATCACGGAACCACCCGTTTTCATAACAATTCCCAAGAACCATAACATAAATGTGTCACATAAAACATGAATAAAGGAAACATAACATTTCCACATTTCAATCACAATATAACATTTTAGTATATTGAAATAATGAATCCATTAAAAAAGAAACCATTTCCAAAACCATTTAAAACATTTAATAAAGAGATTTTTGAATCAAAGTGTCCCATACCACCTTGAAGCTTAAAATTTTAAACCATTAATATCCATATAAATAAATCCTTAAAACCATTTCGAAAACATGGATATTAATAAGAACAAATAATTAAAACATTTAAAATGATATTTTGGTTAAAGGGGTTTTACCAAAATTAGAGACACTTGAATACAATAATTGAGGAATAAAATTTATTCAGAACTTTATAATATCATGAGAATAAATGGTTTCATGATATAATACTCCAAAGGACAGTATATACACAATATAAGAGTGAATTGGTGCATAACAACAATGAACCCTCAATAGAAATGTCAAATGTGACGAAATCCCTTATAAAGAAGGTATCCTTAAATTAAGGACAAATAAATCTCAAAAATATGTGTGACAAATATAAATACACCCAATATAAGTGGATATTAAGTGTAAAACAATAAAATGACATTCACATATATTCAATGGATGCCATATTCAATGACTACATGTTGAACCCAATGAAATCGAAATTGGGTTAAAAAGTTCCCTTGACAGCCTAACGGCATCACATCAAAATGAGTTGATGAGAGATAAAAAGTGTATCTCATCACTTGGAAATAAAATTTACATCAATAAAGATATATTAGAACATATACCAACATAACAATATGTAAATTAAAAGACCCAACAAAATAAGTCTTTTAAAAAAGAGGAGGGTGAAAGGTTCCCTTACCGACTTGGGTATCTTTCAAAACATACACCCCATGAAAGAAGGACAATAGATCATTGATGTAAATACTCATAAACGAAATTATATTACACAAAGAGTAGAATAAGGGGCAGTACATACACCACTCAATGTAATTTGTGGAAAATGTAGCATAAATCTCACGGGAATAAAAGTGAGATGAAAAACCCCTTACGAAAACTCGGCAGCCTAACAGCGCCACATAAAACTTCCGAATATGGATTGATGAGATCAAATAGGGTATCTCATCAGATTAAAATAAAATGTACAGCAAGAGGAATATAAAAGAACATCCCCCAACATTAAAAAGAGGAGCTTAAAAGAAGTGACACAAAGGAGAGTACTTAAAAAGAAAGAGAGAGGTTAGATCTCTTACGAAAATTCGGCAGCCTAACGGCGCCACTCAAAACTTCCAAAATGGATGGATGAGAGATAATAGGGTCTCTCATCACATGAAAATAAAAATTACAGTAGGAGTAATATAAAAGAACATCCCAATCATAAGAAATATGAGCTTAAAAGAAATGACATAAAAGAGTGTACTTATAAAGAAAGAGAGTTGTAGGATCACTTACCTCGGGTCCGACTTGACTCGATCGTTCTTTAATCTCCTGAATAATAAACTTGAGATAATTTATACTTAATTAAGAACCCTTTTTAAGTTCATTATTCATTTTATATCACTAATTACCATGTCATAAACATTATGTAATCATTTAAGTTAATAATATTTGTTTTGCCGATATTTGGTTCTTAAGTCGAAAGTGGACTTCTTACAATTACATGTTGTTCATGTGGCAAAATGTTTATTATATCAAGAATTGTATTAATGATGTAGATATAATATATTTCATATATATATCCAGTACATGCATGCATTTATAACATTACATAATCATTTAGAGGTAAGAAATGAAATGCACCGTTCATGGAGACGGTAAACCGTTCGTACGCATGAACGCTACTTTCATTTCTATTTCATATTTTATAGAATGGAATAATAATTATATAAAGGTATATTATAATTACAGTATAATATCATATATAATATCATATTTCCATCCTTTATACGTCCCACATATGGTATTTAACGAATCAAATCACTTTGAGGGGGCGGTAGTCCACACTTCCTTAAATGAAGATATCGCGTTTACCCATAATAGAAACCATAAAGGTATGACCAAAATGAAAAAAACAGAAGATTAAGGAAAACATAAACATATTATATATCATATATAAAAATAGTGGCATCATAATGGCCACCTTTGAAGGTGTTAAATGAGTATTGAACAATCATCGTTTCGGGAGGCAGAATTTCACCATCCACGGAAACCGTATGTTCTTTAACCATTTGATGTAGTTGTGTGAGAGTGTAGCTCAAATAAATCTTATAACAACATCCTAGTATATTGAAGATACTGGTGTTGATACAAAATAAATAAATAAAAAGATTTTAGGGGGTTGGAGAAGCAAAATAAAACAAATGAACATGAGAGAATGAATTGCCTTTAAAAGTGTAACTCCTTTTGATTTGAGCCAAAAGGCTTACCTTGAAAGGATTATTCACAAAGGGAATACTCTAGGATGAGGAGAGGGATGTGGAGAGAGTAAATGGGAAGGGTTTGGCCGAGCCAAAGGCTTGAGGAGTGTGTGAAATGAGGTAGAGGTGGGGGCCTTTTATAAGAGGAGAGGAGGGGCACTTTTGGAAAGTAAGAAATATTACTTTATTTGAAAATGTGTTTCGGTTTTAAAAGGTCCCACATTGATATAATTCGTGGTTAAGGTGATAAGTCTTCGAAATACACTCATACAATTGGTTTTGGACATGTTTAGTTCATAGATTTTACATTATCTTTCCATTTTATTTAAATCGTCAAATAATGATGTCATCGCTGCAGCATTATTATGTCATAAATAATATAATTTATTTAATGTCTAAAAATTATAAAAAAAATACTATGATATATGAAATCTTTTTATCTTTCCAATGACTATTTATAATCAAAATTTTGACCTGTTTAACCCTACTTAAAAGTTGTTTTAGTAAAACAACTCATGTTTGTGTCAATTTAATTTTAACATTAAATAAAAAGTTATTTATGTCATTTCCCAACCAAAGTATCTCCATGGGTCCCCAAGTTTGCCCATGGCTTGTCTTGGTCGGCCATGACTCACCCAATAGGTGTAGGACAAGTTTCATGGTGTTTTCACATTCTTATAATATCATTTTTACCTTAAATTACACTAATTTCCTCTAATCGCGATTAATAACTTAATAAGTTACTATTCACCAAAAAATTATTATAATCTCATTGAACCACATTTTACTTCTTAATGACAACCATGTATGTCAGATTTTTTAAATTCAAAACACAATGATGGCAAAATTTCATTTAAACGGAAAATCAGCTTTTATAAGTACCACTTAGTGGTTTCACTATTCATCAAAAATTGAAGTTTTTCAGAAAAATCCCAAAAATTCACCCTGAGCTATATTTGATATTCTGAATTCAAAAATGAAGTCCGTTTTACAAAATTCAAAACAAATTAGTCACATTAATTAATTTAATAATTAATTCCCGTTGTCAGAGCAAATAGCGTGTTTTTATAAAACAATAAGTATCAAAAGATTGACACTAGTTTAAGTCTGATTTCAAAGTGAAATTAATTCCAACGACCACTATTGGATTTAATGGTAAAAATATTTTCTCATTTCACTTTAAAACCAATTCAAAATATAATCTAATCATATAAATAAATTAGATTAAAAAGAGGTTGTGAATTAAAATACAACATTTTACACTATTCATTAAAAAATGAACTTTATCGGAAAAATACCAAAAAATTACACAAAGTAAAATTTGATGTCCCGATTCTTAATAAGAGTTTTATTTGGTCCAAAAGAATGTTTAAGAGTGAACAAAACTATATTTAATGATAGTTCTCCATTAATAGGCGATAAGTGAACCTTTAGTGAAAACTAGGGCATATACGCCTAAAATTGAATTCTTTCCGTATTTTAAGCCTTTAGATTTTATTGGATAAATGTAAAAACATTTAAAAAACATATATAATCATATTTTAGTTATTTCTATCCATTCCCGCCAATACAACGGCTACATGTTAACTACCATTTGAAATAATATTATTTTATTATTAGAGTGCAACGTAAGATTCCCAAGAAACTCGTTGTTGCGTGTTGGGTACGCCATCGAGCATAGCGTCCCCTTTAAAGTCATATTAATATTTTATTCAAAAATATGGATAAATATGAAAATTTCATATTCATTATTTACCTGCGGTGTTACAATTTCTCCCCATTAAGTGGAGTTTCAAGGGGGTTTAAGCTCAGGTGGTCCCCACCAAAATAAACAAGAAGAGGAGGTTTAGACCTCAGGTGGGTCCCACCTCCAAAACCTCTCATGGGAGATTAAGGTGTGGTGGTCCCCACCTCCAACCCCCATGTGGAGGTTTCAACAAAGTAATAAAAATAAAATTTACACAACCTTATTTTTATTTAATACATTACCTAAAAACCCAAAAATGAACTTTTATTTCCAACCATCTTCCATAGAGGTGAAAGTCTTATTATGAAAATATCAGTGATGCGAGTTCAATGGTGCCCTCATATTTCAATTCCAAGAACCAGTTCCAAAGTTATAAAAAACTGCTTGTGCGTTTGTTGAACATACCCAAAAAAAACTTCAGAAATGGATTTCGGGAACATCGGGCCTCGGAATCACAAGCTATCAATTTTTGTAGACTCATAAAATTCCCATGTATTTAAGAAAAAAATATTTCCATGGAATTTCCAAGTCTTTAAATTTTTGTTGCAACTATTACATTTAATCTTTATTCTCAATATAATTAAACATTTTTTATTGGTTTGAATTCTAATTTCTATAAACTATGTCATAGTTATGTGTCGTCTTATAACACTCGTAATTTTATTTAAGGTTCCACATAAGAGAACTACAATGCATTGTAAATTGTTTTAGTATAGTTTAGAATTATTGTACATAATTGTTGATTTAAAGGTCTTATTAAAAATGGGAATTGATGTAAAATCTTAATGATTGTGTTGTTGACTGTTGGTGGATTGGAATAATGGACTGTTTTTCCCTCAACCATAGTAGATCACAATGTTAATTTCCATTATTTATTACTATTCTCACACATTTTTGAGAAAAGGAATTACTATCTAAGTAAAAAAGTGATTATCATTATTCATAAACATTTTTGATATACACATTTCACCCCCACTTATGTATTTAACTTCAAAATATCTATCCTGGCCTAATAAATAGTATAAAAGTGTCGAATCTACTAGAGATATTTCTCATTCTATAAATATATTTCTAATCAATACTAATAATTGGTATCAAATGTAGTTCTCAACTATTATTATTTTCATGAAAGTTATCATCTGTTATAAACATGTTGTTTCTAAGATGTATCAATATGTTTGATCAAATTTTTTACTCCTATGTGAAAAACTGATTATTTTTCAGCTTTAAAAAACTTGTGATAATTAATTAAATTGAATAAATTATTAAATTGATGATTCTATATATTATATGTTGACAATTCATGACCATTACTTTAATGGTCATAATTATGGATGATGGAAAGAACGTAATGTTATCTATTTGAAAAATCATTTAATAAGGGTCCATTAAAATGAAATTAAGTATTACGAGATTTCTATGTAAGACATGGAAAAAATGAATAGTGTTGAATAAATATAATATGATCTCTATTAAAACAACATGAATACTATTTTTTTGGTTTATGAACTGATGAATTCAATAAATCTTCTCAATGTACTATTGCATATGTGACATTGAAAACATTGTTTGTTTCCTATGATGGAATGAATTATTTATTACAATTCATATACACTAATGGGAATCTAATATTTGATACATTGATAATGTATGAGGATGATACTATCACTCATATTAATCTATGATATAGAAAAATTATCACTAATATAGTTTATTTTGGAGACCTAATTTCATAACCAGATCATGGGATAAAAGTACACCAAGAACTACCCTCAAAGTGTAATGGAATAACTTCCACCATACAACAATATATACCTATGAAAAATCTAGTTATAAAGTAATTGAATGGAAAAATAATCATATATGAATATTAGAAGTAGGAAGAGGCTTAGAAGTATGAAAAGTATTAAAAAATGAAGAAATGGAATCAATAAAAAATATGTTGTGAGATGATAAAAAACACATATAATGTTTATTATCCTTTACAAAAATACAAAATTGAATGTCGATTACAAGTAAAAATGGAATAATGTTAAAAAGGATAATTGGATTAATACTTCTTTTTCACATGATGAATATTTTATAGATTATATGGCCTAGCCTAAAAGAAAAATTTCATGTCTTATAAATCATACTGATCATGAGGCATAATCTTCCTACTCTCAAAAATCTAGTGCTAAAGAATTATCCTCTAAATAAATAAATAAATATATCTTTTCTTATAAAGGATACATATTAATCCTTACTAAAAGATCATAGAAATTTTATAAAATATAATGATACTTTTTTTATTAGATAATGAATATTTGTCAAAACAGATTATAGATTTAGATTCTAATATCCATAACCATTCATGTTATTTACATAACACTAATATTAATGAATTATTTGTAAAATGTGGTTATTTAATACAAGAATAAGGTGTGATTATTAATGGATAAAAAAAAATTTAATCAAATACTCATCATAAATAAAATTCTGTATGGAAAATATACAATAAGAGGAAGTGGTGAAAGACCAAAAATATAGAATAATTATTTTTTACTGGTTCAAATATGAAACAATACACAAAAACTAATTGTTTTTGTTATGAAATTATTGGCAATTATTATAACTATGGGTTCTTTGGAAACCCATAATTTTATATCATCGAAAATGAGTTTTTTTCAATAAAAAATTGATTAAACTAAATATCTGATTTTCTACTCGTAATAAACATGATTTGTTAACTAGAAATTTAATTTCTAACACATCTTGACCCAAAATTATATGGCCACCAAAATTAACATTTAATTAATGTTTTGTAATATTATACAATTATGATTCATTGTTAATCCTTTATGAATTCGATCAATTGATATATAGGATAGTTTACAAAAATTAGGGAACAACTGTGAATTATCTTCTTAAAAATAAATCCTCAATAATAAAAACAATGTTATAGAAAGTATTTCATTTTCATATTTACTAAATTTTGAAAAGTTGTCTATTTAACAATGGGGGATTATAACATTTCAAAAAAAATTTATATGGAATACTTTTTTGACATTCAAATATATTTAATAAACGTGTTTCAATTCTTTATAAAAAATACATTATTGTTTCTCAGTATGAAAATTTTATATTTTATTGTCGAACAATTTTGAAAACATTTAACTTCTACTTCTTATAATTTCATTTTCTACAAAACCTAAACATATTTCATATGAAATCATATCAGTTCATAATTTTAAATATTCAATGATTATTATATAATTTTCATCTATGATTTATGAAACCCCATCTACATTATGTCATTAATGAACATATAATTTTATTTATAAAATATTTTAATGTATTTTTCTTATTCTTTTGAATAACTTGTTTAAATGATTCATGAAAACCTGACATAGAATGATGATATGAACATTTTCTATAGGTTCATAAGAAAATATGTAACACCCCGAGCTTCTATGATACGCTTCTCATTCAATATGCAATAGCTTGCATTGAACGCAACTTCGAGTTCTAAAACACTGTGACTAATCAAAGTAGCCGTTACGAATAGTAATAACCACTTTTTAAAATTATAGAAATTTTATATTTCAAAATGGACTTAATTTTTGGATTCGGAATATCGAAATTAGCATATGTTGAATTTTTGGTATTTTTCTGAGAACTTCAACTTTTTTATGAATAGTGAAAAATACTTAAAAAAAACTTTTTTAATATAATTTATAGTGATAAATTATAATATTTAGTGGCTTTAAAGTATAATTAGAATATATTTTTACCATTTTATCCAATGGTGGTCATTAGAATTAATTTAACATTGAAATTGGACATAAACAATTGCCAATCTTTTGATATAAATTGTTTCTGAAAAACACGCTATTTGTTGTGACAACGGGAATTATTTATAAAATTAATTAATGCAAATTATATGTTTGTAATTTTGTAAAATAGACATCATTTTTGAATTCGGAATATCAATTATAGCTTAGTGTGAAATTTTGGCATTATTCTGAAAAACATCAATTTTTGATGAATAGTGAAACCACTAAGTGGTAGTTAAATAACTGATTTTTCGTTTAAATTAAATATTACCACGTCCATGGTTTGATTTTCAAAAATCCGTCATAAATGGTTGTCATTAAGAAGTAAAATTTGGTTCAATGAGATCAAAATAATTTTTTGGTGAATAGTAACTTTTAAGTTCTTAATCGCGATTAGAGGTAATTAGTGTAGTTTATGGTAAAAATAATGTTTTAATAATATGATATGAGCTTGACACTTGTCCTACTCCTATTGGATGAGTCATGGCCGACCAAGACAACCCATGGGTCAACTTGGGGACCCCATCGAGCCACTTTAGTTGGAAAATGACATTAATATATATTTATTTAATGTTAAAATTAAATTGACACAAACATGAGTTGTTTTACTAAACCAGTTTTTAAGTGGGGTTACACAAGTCCAAATTTTGATTATAAATATTAATTATAAAGATAAAAAGATTTAATACATCATAGTATTTTTTTTATAATTTTTAGACTTTAAATAAATTAAATTATTTATTACATCATTATGATGCAGTGATGACCTCATTATTTAACGATTTAAATAAAATGAGAAGATAATGCAAACGCCAAGGCTTAAACTTGTCCAAAGCCTATTGGATGAGGATATTTAGAACCCTTATCACCTTAGCCACGAATTATATAAGTTTGGGACCTTTAGAATCCGAAAAGCATTGTAAAATAATGTAACATTTCAATCTTTCCAAAAGAGCCCCTCCTCTCCACTTATAAAAGGCCCCCACCTCTCCCAACTTATTCACACCTTCAAGCCATTTGGCTCGGCCAAACTCTGCCCAAATACTCTCCCAACATCCCTCCCTTACTCCTAGAAGCCTCACTTTGGGCATAATTCTTCCCAAGGAAGCCTTTTGCTCAAATCAAAAAGAGTTACCCGATTTTGAGGTAATGTCTTCTCTAAAGTTGTTTTGTTTTATTTTTCCTCTCCAACCCCCTAAACTCTTTTTATTCATTTCTTTTATAACAACACCAGTATCCTCAATATAATAGGATGTTTTTATAAGAAGTATTCGAGCTACACTTACACACACCTACATCTAATGGTTAAAGAACATACAGTTTCTGTGTATGGCGAATTTCTGCCTCACGAAACGATGATTGTTCAACACTCATATAACACCTTCAAAGGTGGCCATTAAGATGTAACTATTTTTATATATGATATATAATATGTTTATGTTTTACATATGCTTCTGTATTTCTTATTTATGGCATACTTTATGATTTCCATTATGGGTAAAACGCGATAATTTCATTTTAGGAAGTGCGGACTACCGCCCCCTCAAAGTGATTTGAATCGTTAATGCCATATGTGGGATGTATAAAGGATGGATTAAATGGTATTATACACTATATTATACTGTAATTATATTATAAATTTATATCATTATGATTTCGTTCCATTAAATATGAAATTGAAATGAAAGTAGAGTTCATGCGTACGTACGGCTTACCGTCTCCATGAACTGTGCATTTCATTTCTTACCTCTAAATGTTACGTAATATTATAAATGAATGTATATACTGGATATATAAGATATATATGAAATCTAAATCATGAATATAATTCTGGAGATAATGGATATTCTACCACATAAACAACTTGTAATTATAAGAAGTTTATTGTTGACTCAAGTACCAAAGATCGACAAAACTACCGTTATTAACTTAAATAATTACATAATGTTCATATCATTGTAATAAGTGATATAATAAAGATAATGAAATTGAAAATGGTTCTTAATAAGGTATATATTAACTCTAGTTTATTATTCAGGAGGTTAAATAACGGTTGAGTCAAGTCAGACATGAGGTAAGGGAACTTCTTAACCCAACTTCCATTCATTGGGTTAATCTCCTACTTTCAAATTATGTCATGATATTATTATGTCATATCTTTTATTTGTACTCTATTTATGTGTAGATATAATGAATACACATAATTGATCTATTTTATTAAAAAAATGATCTTTGTAAGGGAACTTCTTAACCCAACTTCCATTCATTGGGTTAATTTCCTACTTTCAAATTATGTCATGATATTATTATGTCATATCTTTTATTTGTACTTTATTTATGTGTAGATATAATGAATACACATAATAGATCTATTTTATTTAAAAAATGATCTTTGTAAGGGAACTTCTTAACCCAATTACCATTCTTTGGGTTAATCTCCTACTTTCAAATTATGTCATGATATTATTTTGTATTATTTTGTATTTTTACTTTATTTATGTGTACCTATAGTGAATACACATAATAGATCTATTTTATTTTAAAAATGATCTTTTTAAGGACTTCTTCTCAATCTCCTTTCATTGAGGCATATTTGGATTTATACACAACTTTCTTTTATACGGTGTATAAAACCCCTTTGACTTTTATGTTTATTCAAAAGGAATCTTTTTTATACGAAGCGTTTTACTAAACAACAAAAAGGGAATGTTTTTCTTTCCGTACTTATGCGGCGACAACGACTTCTCCGCCGCCGTGACCATTATTTGAGTTTCGGCTTCCTCTACAAGCCATCATTTTTTTAATGAAAAATAAATACAAAGTTTTAACATTCTTTTATTTTGGTATTGAAAATGGTTTTGAAAGCGTTTTTATTATATCAATGTGTTGTATTAATATCTTGTGATTGAAATGTGAAAATGTTATGTTTCCTTTATGCATGTTTTATGTGATACGATTATGTTGTCGTTTATGATATGTTTAAACATATTTATATGAGGAATGCATTGGACTTAATAAGTGACGGGTGGAGCCCGCTATAGCTCCTCGATGCATCGGCAGGTCTCATGAGACAAACTAGTGTCTTGGCACGAGGCCTTGACCAAATCTTATTTGTGGTCTTGGCACAAGGCCTTGGCTATGTGGTTATGATAGTCTGGAATTATGCATTCCATCATTATGAAAGTGGTTATTGATATTGCATGTGATTATTCGACCAGTCGAATATCCATGTGAATAAGTAAATGGCATTATCTCATTTTATTTTTGCCATATTATTCTGAAGTTCATGTTTAAAAAGGCTTTTGTTTTAGCTATTCATTGCCTTAAATGTTAATGTTTATTTATGAAATCTTCCGCAATATTGTTATCCTTACTGAGCATCTGAGCTCACCCCTTTCAATGTTTTAATATTTTCCAGGATGTGAAGAATTATTTTATGAATGACCTGCAGGGATTGTCAGAAGAGGATATGAGTGTGGACTATGGAGACTTTGTTATTGTAGTTTTTCACTTTATGATGTAATGTAACGTTTACGAATTAATCTAGTGTTTCCAAGGCTACTAAACTAATCGGTCTTTCGAGACTTGATCTTTTGTGATCATGCCAATGTTACGAAGTAATGCACCGACTCTGGGTAGCTGGGGTCGGGGCGTTACAGATGGTATCAGAGGCAGTTTAGTACTAACCTTGGAAGCTAGATGTAGATAAACTCTGATTAGAGCACATATCCCAAAGATAGACTTTGAGGATTAGTATAGAATAACTTCCTAGAATTTTGGTATTGTATAGATGTTGTGAGTTTTCCGAGAAATACATCCCTGTCTGGATACGAGCAGGTAGAGGCGGCTCTGGCACAGATGTACCTAGGTGTAAAACCCGAAAACACCGCTTTGAGCTAGACTCAAACGGGAACTAGTGCACGACAATGGGCCTTGCTGCACTCTTGGTTACGACACTCCCAGGGGATATGCTTAGGATAATTCTCGTTTTCTTTACAAACCACTATGAACGGTTATGATTATATACTTCCTCAAAGAAAACCTTTTTATGATTATGGATTATATCCATAAATAGTTCAATTTATGTTAAGTATTTTATAAGTATGGAATTATGTATTTTTATTCATAAACTAATATAGTTTATACCATTGTATAGAAATGGCGCCCAGTAGAAGGAATGTGAACTCCAGCAATACGTATGATCCAAAGAGTAAGAAGTATCGTATCTTTCACGGTATTAAGCCAACATTTCGAAGGGAAATAGTCTCCCATGTGTTATCAACATATGAAGAAATAGTATCATGTGTTAATAAGATAAGTAAAGAATTCTCTGAGTCCTATGGCTTTGAAGCGAAGCAAGAGATGAAAGGGATGGAAGAGAGAATGATGGATAAAGGGATGAGGGGAATGAAGAATTTTCCAATATGTGGTAATTGTGGGAAGAAACATCATGGAACATGCCTAAAGGGAATGGGAGTTTGTTATAAGTGTAGAGAAAAAAGACACAAAGTGCGTGACTGCAAGGGTAAGAAAATGGTTTCAAATATACAATGCTTCTTCTGCAAGGATTGGGGACATTACGCAAACCAATGTCCAAATCATCAGAGTATGCCCCAAATGATGTTATTGGATAATAATCAAGTTATGATACTACCACAGATGAGGAGTAATGATTAGAGTTCTTATGTTTTTATTAAAGAATTTTGTAATTTGAGTGTTGTATCAATGATGTACTGGTTATAATAATTACGGAGTATATAAGGATTGTACTGCAGTACTTGTTGATTTCAGTAAGGTTTTAATATGATGAAGGTAATTATATTTTTAGTATGTGACAATAAGAGAAACTTTACTTTGTTTGGGGAATCTGATAAATTGATTTTGGAATTAAGAGACCTTTTAGAGAAAGTCTGGACAGAGGTATTTTGGATAACTATAAAGGTTGGAGTGGATTAAGTTGATCTTTGGATAGTATTGTTTAAGGTTAAAAAAATTATGAAGATTATTTTTGGAATATTATGATACTATAGTTTTAGGAAAAGGACAAACTGCAGGGTGGGGCATAACCCGTCGCGTCAGACAAAGCTGCAGGAATCGAACCCACAATCATAGTGCGACAGGCCTTTATTTCCTACCACTAGCCTACAGGAAGTCCCTGGTTATTACAAAATAATTTTACTAATCTAAATGGTATGTGTTAACATTTGGAACCTTATACAATTAGGATAAATAAAATATTTTTGAGTTCTGTTACCATTTGGAGTAAAAGTTGGGTTTGTGGTAAAAATTTATTAACGAATGAAAGTATACATAACAAGTATGTATATTCCCTTACGTTCTTAGTAAATCTCCTAAATAAATTCCTCAACATTATAAAAGGTAACTTAAAACAAAAATGTTGTCGGTTAACTTTTCCAACTGGGGATTCAATGACCGTTTAACCAATCACAAGTTTGTGATTTTCTTGTGGTTAAACTTTCTCCTAATCCTGTTTTCTATAACTCTCCATCAGACCTTGATGGTTTGTTTCTCCTCCATATCCATATTTTCATAGAATCCTAGAATGGGCTATATCGGGTGACCTTTGTACTTATCTTGCTTTATTTTAGTGTTATATATTTATTAACCTCATTTCCGATGGGGGTTTTCCTCAAAGGTATTTTCTCTTTTCAACCTTTTATTTTCAAAGAAAAATTTCAAATTTCGAGGACGCAATTTATTGAAGGAGGGGAGAATGTAACACCCCGAGCTTCCATGATACGCTTCTCATTCAATAATGCAATAGCTTGCATTGAACGCAACTTCGAGTTCTAAAACACCGTGACTAATCAAAGTAGTCGTTACGAATAGTAATAACCACTTTTTAAAATTATAGAAATTTTATATTTCAAAATGGACTTCATTTTTGGATTCAGAATATCAAAATTAGCCTATGTTGAATTTTTGGTATTTTTCTGAGAACTTCTACTTTTTTATGAATAGTGAAAAATACTTAAAAAAACTTTTTTAAAATAATTTATAGTGATAAATTATTATATTTAGTGGCTTTAAAGTATAATTAGAATATATTTTTACCATTTTATCCAATGGTGGTCATTAGAATTAATTTAACATTGAAATTGGACATAAACAATTGCCAATCTTTTGATATAAATTGTTTCTAAAAAACACGCTATTTGTTGTGACAGCGGGAATTAATTATAAAATTAATTAATGCAACTTATATGTTTTGAATTTTGTAAAATATACATCATTTTTGAATTCGGAATATCAATTATAGCTTAGTGTGAAATGTTTGCATTATTCTGAAAAACATCAATTTTTGATGAATAGTGAAACCACTAAGTGGTAGTTAAATAACTGATTTTTCGTTTAAATTAAATATTACCACTTATATGGTTTTATTTTCAAAAATCCGACATACATGGTTGTCATTAAGAAGTAAAATTTGGTTCAATGAGATCAAAATAATTTTTTGGTGAATAGTAACTTTTAAGTTCTTAATCGCGATTAGAGGTAATTAGTGTAGTTTAAGGTAAAAATAATGTTTTAATAATATGAGATGAGCTTGACACTTGTCCTACTCCTATTGGATGAGTCATGGCCGACCAAGACAACCCATGGGTCAACTTGGGGACCCCATGGAGCCACTTTAGTTGTAAAATGATATTAATATATATTTATTTAATGTTAAAATTAAATTGACACAAACATGAGTTGTTTTACTAAACCAGTTTTTAAGTGGGGATACAGAAGTCAAATTTTGACTATAAATATTCATTAGAAAGATAAAAAGATTTCTTACATCATAGATTTTTTTTTATAATTTTTAGACATTAAATAAATTAAATTATTTATGACATCATTATGATGCAGTGATGACCTCATTATTTAACGATTTAAATAAAATGAGAAGATAATGCAATATCCAAGGCATACACTTGTCCAAAGCCTATTGGATGAGGAGATTTCGAACCCTTATAACCTTATCCACGAATTATATAAGTGTGGGACCTTTATAATCCGAAAAGAATTGTAAAATAATGTAACATTTCAATCTTTCCAAAAGAGCCCCTCCTCTCCACTTATAAAAGGCCCCCACCTATCCCACCTTATTCACACCTTCAAGCCATTTGGATCGGCCAAAATCTGCCCAAATACTCTCCCAACATTCATCCCTTACTCCTAGAAGCCTCAATTTGGGCAGAATTCCTCCCAAGGAAGCCTTTGGCTCAAATCAAAAAGAGTTACCCAATTTTGAGGTAATGTCTTCTCTAATGTTGTTTTGTTTTATTTTTCCTCTCCAACCACCTAAACTCTTTTTATTCATTTCTTTTATAACAACACAAGTATCCTAAATATACTAGGATGTTTTTATAAGAAGTATTCGAGCTACACTTACACACACCTACATCTAATGGTTAAAGAACATACAGTTTCTGTGGATGGCGAATTTATGCCTCACGAAACGATGATTGTTCAACACTCATATAACACCTTCAAAGGTGGCCATTAAGATGTCACTATTTTTATATATGATATATAATATGTTTATGTTTTACTTATTCTTCTGTATTTCTTATTTATGGCATACTTTATGATTTCCATTATGGGTAAAATGCGATAATTTCATTTTAGGAAGTGCGGACTACCGCCCCCTCAAAGTGATTTGAATCGTTAATGCCATATGTGGGATGTATAAAGGATGGAGTAAATGGTATTATACACTATATTATACTGGAATTATATTATAAATTTATATCATTATGATTTCATTCCATTAAATATGAAATTGAAATGAAAGTAGCGTTCATGCGTACGTACGGCTTACCGTCTCCATGAACGGTGCATTTCATTTCTTACCTCTAAATGTTACGTAATATTATAAATGAATGTATATACTGGATATATAAGATATATATGACATATAAATCATGAATATAATTCTGGAGATAATGGATATTCTACCACATAAACAACTTGTAATTATAATAAGTTTATTATTGACTCAAGTACCAAAGATCGACAAAACTACCGTTATTAACTTAAATAATTACATAATGTTCATATCATTGTAATAAGTGATATAATAAAGATAATGAAATTGAAAATGGTTCTTAATAAGGTATATATTAACTCTAGTTTATTATTCAGGAGGTTAAAGAACGGTTGAGTCAAGTCAGACACGAGGTAAGGGAACTTCTTAACCCAACTTCCATTCATTGGGTTAATCTCCTACTTTCAAATTATGTCATGATATTATTATGTCATATCTTTTATTTGTACTTTATTTATGTGTAGATATAATGAATACACATAATAGATCTATTTTATTTAAAAAATGATATTTGTAAGGGAACTTCTTAACCCAACTTCCATTCATTGGGTTAATCTCCTACTTTCAAATTATGTCATGATATTATTATGTCATATCTTTTATTTGTACTTTATTTATGTGTATATATAATGAATACACATAATAGATCTATTTTATTTAAAAAATGATCTTTTTAAGGGAACTTCTTAACCCAATTACCATTCTTTGGGTTAATCTCCTACTTTCAAATTATGTCATGATATTATTATGTATTATTTTGTATTTTTACTTTATTTATGTGTACCTATAGTGAATACACATAATAGATCTATTTTATTTTAAAAATGATCTTTTTAAGGACTTCGTCTCAATCTCCTTTCATTGAGGCATATTTGGCTTTATACACAACTTTCTTTTATACGGTGTATAAAACCCCTTTGACTTTTATGTTTATTCAAAAGGAATCTTTTTTATACGAAGCGTTTTACTAAACGACAAAAAGGGAATGTTTTTCTTTCCGTACTTATGCGGCGACAACGACTTCTCCGCCGCCGTGACCATTATTTGAGTTTCGGCTTCCTCTACAAGACATCATTTTTTTTAATGAAAAATAAATACAAAGTTTTAACTTTTTTTATTTTGGTATTGAAAATGGTTTTGAAAGCGTTTTTATTATATCAATGTGTTGTATTGATATCTTGTGATTGAAATGTGGAAATGTTATGTTTCCTTTATGCATGTTTTATGTGATATGATTATGTTATGGTTTATGATATGTTTAAACCTATTCGTATGAGGAATGCATTGGACTTAATAAGTGACGGGTGGAGCCCGCTATAGCTCCCCGATGCATCGGCAGGTCTCATGAGACAAACTAGTGTCTTGGCACGAGGCCTTGACAAAATCTTATTTGTGGTCTTGGCACGAGGCCTTGGCTATGTGGTTGTGATAGTCGGGCATTATGCATTCCATCATTATGAAAGTGGTTATTGATATTGCATGTGATTATTCGACAAGTAGAATATCCATGTGAATAAGTAAACGGCATTATCTCATTTTATTTTTGCCATATTATTCTGAAGCTCAAGTCTAAAAAGGCTTTTGTTTTAGCTATACATTGCCTTAAATGTTAATGATTATTTATGAAAGCTTCCGCAGTATTGTTATCCTTACTGAGCATCTGAACTCACCCCTTTCAATGTTTTAATATTTTCCAGGATGTGAAGAAGTATTTTATGAATGACCTGCAGGGATTTTCAGAAGAGGATATGAGTGTGGACTATGGAGACTTTGTTATTGTAGTTTTTCACTTTATGATGTAATGTAACGTTTACGAATGTATCTAGTGTTTCCAAGGCTACTAAACTAATCAGTCTTTCGAGACTTGATCTTTTGTGATCATGCCAATGTTACGAAGTAATGCACCGACTCTAGGTAGCTGGGGTCGGGGCGTTACAAAATATTACATATAGAAGAACAAAATGTAATCTATCTGATCTGTAAGACTAATTTCCTTCATTTATTAATTATTCATATTAAAATTATTCTATAATAAATTACGATGTTCATGAAAAACTAGAAGTCACTTATTTTCAAATATTTTATGATGAGCCTCTATTAAATGTTATCAAATTAAATATGTAAAATATAAGGTGATTTTAGACTTTAGATACATCTAAAATCATATGTTAGTTTACAAAAAGGATCTACAAAAAAATGGATTCATTAGAAAAAGATTATTTTTTATGACAGATTTATCGATCTCAAAAGCTGATGTTGATTCTTTCAAAACAAAAATGATAAGTCTAATGGTGTTTGTTATAATTTTTTTACAATGATAGAATATGATAAGATAATGTTTTTTACCTGAATAGTGTTCATCCTATTGAAGTCAATGAACAACATATCATCAATATAGAATAAAAGAACTCTCATGGTCTTTGGTTTCATTAACTGAGAAATATCAATGACTGGAATATTTAGGCGAGTATTCTAATTATTCTTAAACCATTGATTTTATTTACTACTTAAAAAAAATATTAAATGTAATTTCATTAATATTATATATAGAGAATGAAGTGTTATGAGTTAATTAAAAATTTATTTTTAGAATATATTATTCTTATGCAATCATTAAATTAACTTTTATCTTAGAAATATGTTTATAATATGTAATAATGCTTTTTATATAAATATAATTTTCTATTAAAATGTTTCAACAACATGAAAAAATATATTTATTATAATTTACTGGGATTTATTATTGCTAATCTTATCATTTTTTCACAAAGGGGTAGGTTAATAATATTTAATTATAGGTGGGATATATTTTATAATACTAATGTTATATCCATGATTTTACGATGATGGTTACAATTTAATTTCTTTAAATTTATCTTCAGTGGGATAATTTTTTGTAAGAAATATTTTTTTGGGATATGTATTAATCATTATAATGGGAAGAAGTTTCCTTTCGGGAACTAATTTTATATAGTGAAAAAGAGAAAAAAAAATTTAAAATCATTTTTCATTTTACATATTTATATTACATGTTTTCAGATCATTAAAAGGGGAGATTGTTGAGCATGTTTTGATTCAATAATTTTGTTAATATTTTTTTTGGAATTGATGATCACAAGTGCCCATATTTTTTTTCTAATTAATTTTCATCAATTATAATTTTATGAAATTATTACTTGTCAGAATATTGTTTTTAGATGTATATTTAACTAATTAATCTTTTTGAAATATTTGTTAAAATATTCCTATAATGTTATAACTTATTATAGAAACATGGAGCATACCCTACATTGCTAATCTTTATGTAAGGATGAAACCCTACAATTTAAATAGCTCATGGGGATCATATACACTAAAATATGAAGAATTTATTGTTTAACACCCTATGTTATGATTAAATCAGACATATGAGAATAGTGAACATATGGATAAGAAAACCTACATTTTGATTCAACCTTATGTTTGAAGAAATAAATTTTTTTTACGGAAAAAATTATTTTTATATCAATATTAAATTGTAAACCCAAAATTTTTGTTTTTCTAATCTATTATGGAACCCTACCATGGACTATTTAACAACATGGTTTTGAAACCGATATAAAATAAGATATTTATGCAATGGTATTGGTGGAAGTAAATATCAATTCAAAAATATTTTTCAATAGATTCAAAGACTAATTCAGATTGTTTTAAAGTCTCATATCCAATATAAAAAAAATAATATTTAATATTATAGGATGTCACAACTCTCCTGAATGATTTTAAATTAAAATATTAAGAATTTATTCTGCAATATTTTTGGAGTTTGTTTGACCTGGAGCAATTTTACCACTTGTATAAATATCAGAACATTATTCATTTAAAAAAATCTGAATATGTAAAAAAATTGATATACATAATAAATGAATTTATAATTAACTATAGATAATCACTTTTGATGTATATTTCTTCTATTAGATCAATTCATTTTTGGTATTGTCCCTACTACCGCACTTTATTGTTACAACATTTTATTCAAGAGTGATAAAGCATTTTTCATAGATATTTACTAGAGACATTAATGTTTTTTACATCTATATAGTGTTTTCATTATCATTTTCTGATTAAATTAATATGAAATATTGAAGATCTATATAGTGTTGTTCACTGTTGGTGATATGAATTCATATGTTAGTTTTTCGTGAAATTATTGTGTTTAAACCATGTTATACATTGAATCAAACACTATTTATTTTTTGGAGTTTCTAATGCTCGCACTATGTTGTCGTTATGTGTAAAGTTAATTAACATATAGATGGATTTAAGGTTCCCGATAAAAGAAACATAAGGCTTATTAATGTCATGTTTCAATTAATCAACTATCTTTACTCAGTTTTGGGTTTAATGGTTTAAAAAATATGGGTATACTAGTATAATCACCAAACTCATAGAGTTGAGTGTTTTCTTTGTAGGCTAAATGATTTGTGTTCCCTGAACACATATATATTGTTGTGTTAATTTATTTTATTTATTACTCCTGATCGTTCATTTTTTACAAAAGGAATGGTTTTCTATATAACAATATATTTTCTCAAAATGAATCAATGTTTTTGAATTATACAGTTCATAAACCCTAATTTTGCGTTTTTATTCTGAATCTTTTTCCCAAATAAACATTCAATAAAGTTTTTTCACCATTCCCAAAATTATTTATTAAATTAATTAATACACTTTTTTTTGATTTTTTCAAAATATTTTAAAATGAATATTTATTTAATTATCCAAACACTTCTCTTTTAACTTTTATAAAAAATATGAATGGATTTTTTTAATGTCTATTTTCTATAGATATTTTATTCCATCATAGTCAATTAATCATCTAAATCATTGATTATATGTATCAAATGATATTTTCAATGAAAATTATTTTCATCTGATATTGTGTTATTAAAATTGCGAAATTTAATGTTTGGAGGATATTATAGTAATAAATCAACTTAAATGATCTTTTAAATAATTTTTTCATCTTCGATTACATTGATTTATGTTACCTATTCTTTTATGGGGATATGATCAAAGGATAACATTTTTATTTTTTCAATGAATTATTTTTTTATTTGGAATGATTTATATGAAACCTATTTCTATTACACACATAATACTATAAGGAAAATATTATGAAACCCACATTGGTTCAAGGTTAATGTTATTTTGATATGATGATGTGATAATTAAAACTACCTATTTTCTATTGGTTATGTTATGGTTAAATTGTTATGAAACCCATTTAATTTCATGTGTTATGATATGATGAAAGCTTTATTATTTTCTATAATAAATACAAATGATTTTCATTATATGTCAGGTGGTTATTTTAACTCTCTCAAAAGAATTGTATATGGGATTATTTCAGATGAGATAGACATGACTGGAATAGAGAGTGAAACTAGTTCAGTAATGGATAATGTACAGAACAATGGTCTAGGGAGTGAACCTTGACTACTATGATGGATTAGTGAGTTAACTCATTCCATCATGATAGGCTTGGTAGAAATCGTTAAATACCAAAAAAATTATTTGAAACTGTATGTTTATGAGTCAAATCTATGCCATATGACAATTTATTGTTCTCATGGTGAATTTTCCTTTAGTTCCATATGATTATTGTCTTGTGAACTACCAATCATTAAGTCATAACTCAATATTTTGATATTAGATAATTATAGTATGGTTTTAAAATTTTATGATCATGTTATCATACCCCTATATTAATGTTATTCTGAAATTTTTTTATTTTTTTATTTTTATAGAGTATTTGATCTTATCCTATATTATGATTCATTTCGCTAAGATACAAATAAATATGTTATATATGATATTTTCATGAAGTCTGTTCTTCATGAATAATTTAGTGGGAGCTAATGTAGTTCACTTTTGAAAAAGTTGATTATATTTACATTTTTCAAATGTAATTATACAATAGTATACTTGATAATGTGTTTCTTTAATTTATTTTATATTCATCTAAAAAGATATAGTATATATATATCATAATCCTTGATGTATATTGTTTGTATGTGAAAAAATGTTTATTTAAAAATTAGAAACTATGATAAGAAAATTTTATTTCGATCCCTATATTTATTTTTATGTGTTTGTATTGGGATATATCAAAGGGTGAGTCAATATATATGAAAATTTACAACAATTTTTTTATAGGATAGATCAACTGGTTTCCATGAAATTTAATCCATGTATGGATACTATAGGTGGAGGTGGAACTGTTACATAGGAACCTTGGGGTAATGAATTTTAAATGGGAACATTGATATGGAATCGATCAGAACTTGTTTCTTGAAAACAGGATCTACTACACACCTGGTTTAACACACCCTTGGGATATGTTCTTTAAAATCAAAAAATATTTAAGATCCATCGTGAAGGGTTTAAATGATAAGCATAAATGACCTAGAATTGGCTTATGGGTTAATAGTTTGAAAATATGGTTTCATGATTTAGACATTCTATAAGTATATTTTTATGATTATTTAGTTTCCCACTATGAAAATTGTTAAACACACTGTGATTATTTGTTTTATACCATTGTATAAATCATAATTAATTTCAATAAAGATTAATTTGATGGACAATGTTTTGTTGAGTAGAAAATGTTATAGTTAATGGTGTGAAGGACAATATGATTATTCCTAATTAGTTATCATGATATATGATTAATAAAATTCACCATAACAAATCCTTAGGGTCCCTAAAGAATATATGGATACTATTCAATGATATTTAGAGTAATGTAGAACAAATGAGAAGTAATTTTTACTTTAATATGAGTCAATTTTAAGTAAAGAATCCATCCAATAAATGTCCAATGGAATGAGAATATGTTTTATGCCTGGAGAATAAATAAATGATTAATAAATTATATAGTTAAAATGAAATAAAATTAACACAATTGATGTGATTATTGGTTTTCCCATAGAATCATCAATGGTTGAATAATATAAATGTGAAATACTTGGGTATTTTAAAAATCAATGTATTTGAGGAAAGATCATGAAGAATATCAGAATGGATAAACCAGAAATGGTTTGGTTTCTATTGATAAAGAGACTTTGAATGACACATTAATGGAAGGATGTTTTTTGTAACTAGATGATGAAGGCTAGTTATGCGATTAATAATGAAGTGTAATAATATATTTTTTTATGTGATTAAATTACTGATTTAAATTACATGAATCCTAATATATTTAAGGATTGTTTGTTGATGTTTTTCATTAAGGATTTTTAATATTATATTTATTATTCATGAAGAATTTGATAAATTATTAATTGGAAATGGGATATTTTACAGAAAACACGTGATTGAATAATGACATCCCTTAATATATTCTAGATATTGATAAAGTGTGGTTCAGTTCATAAAATGATTTTATTAAAATAGATAATGTAAATTGTATTATATTAATTAAATTATAATTGATAAATGATTTTTTAAAAGGTAATATTTGTATCAATGATTGAGTTTACAATTTTTTTATTTATGGAATATAAATAATAATATATCTATTTTTTCAAGGAATAAGGGTTTGAATAGTTTTTCATAAATGTATTATGGGAACTCTGGTTATTACTATTTTTCAAGATAGTACATGATAATGGGGTCCACGTGTTTGGTATGTGAAAATCAGGAGCTAACATATTATATTTGGGGGATTAATGTTATGATTATCTTTAAAAATGTAGTGAAATTTTTTGTAAACATTTAATTTATGATATTTTATATAGTTTACCATTTGATGAATTATTTTGGTTTATTTTTATATGATCTTTTATTGATTAAAATATTAATTCATTACATAATGAATTATCTCTATTAGATAACGAATTCAAAAAAAAACTATAACTAGAGTGAAAAGGAATCACTTATCATTCAATTATAAATCATGTGATTCAATAGTTATTGAGGAAAAAATCACCCTCATTTCTTAAAGTAAGATATGATATAAAAATCAAATTAGAATAAAAGGATGAAATTTTTATAATGATTAAAATGATAAATAAGACATAAATCTATCGGTACCTTTTATATTCTAGATCATCTTAGGTCGATAGCCCATTGAATAGTGATTCAGTAAAATCTATCTCATTTTCATGATGTGTTCTAAGAATCTATCATAATGAAGTAAATACCTGACCCTTCACATTAATTAAACAAAGAGGTTGTAGGGTAATATAATAACAATTATTATGATGAACAAATGATGGAAATTTGGGATTCTATTGGGAATGTTATACAAAATTACCACTAACACGATCAACATATTAAATTGAAACCACCAGATTGAAAAACATATAAGGGGACCAGTAGAAATTGTGACAATGAAGTACCATAATTTTTTTGTAATAGAGGGGAAATTTTTGATACATAAATTCATTTTAATGGTTTTATTATGTAACACAGTAATTTATTATTAATGTTTTTACAAATACATTTATTTTCATCGATAACTTGTGTAACATAGAGCACCAATTTTTAAAGAACCATGAGAAACTATGAATAATATAATTTAATAAAGATAGTAATAAAATATCCATTAAAAATATTTTAATTTATAAGAAAAATAAAAAAATATTTATTATATGTTTTTTATTTAATGAAAATATATTGATGAAAAACTATTTAATTTTTGTAATTACATTATATGTTTCCAAAATATTATTTACTAAAAAATTATTTATTTCATTTAGTGAAAAATAATTATATTAAATTATTATAATTTTAGTAAATTAATTTCATAAAATAAACTCTATTTATAATATAATCTTCTAAAAATTCTCTTATGATAAATTTCTTTAAATTTTCTGAAATGAAAAATATTATCAATGAATAATTAATAATAGTATATTTTGTGGAAATAGTATTTTGGTTTAAATATTTTATAAGAATAATTGTTTTAATAAAATGGGTTTAATATTTTTATTATTTAAATTATATAAAAAATATTCCAATTATTTTATTGGAATCCTTTTCATATTTCAATTATATTTGAAAAAATTTTAAAAAAATTAATATTTTCAATTTGAAAACATGCCTTCTCATCATATCTATGTGATCAATTTTTAAACGATTTTTTAACTTAATTCAATTGAAATTGTAAAATTGAATTCATTATTTTTAATTGATATAATTTATATTATATGATATTTTATGCTTAAATTTTTTGCATAATGAATAATAAAAACAGAAAAAATTATTTACCGTTGTTAAGGAAAGAATTCATTTACCATGGGAAAAAAATAAAATGTCATGGTTTAAAATTAAAAAAAAGAATTAAACACATATTTAATGAATATATTTCTCCATAATATATTATAATCTCGAGAAAGGATCCATTTTGTGACATTTTTAAGGATAAAACCATCAGTACCCCTTTTACATTTGAAAAAATTACATGTGCACCACTAAACTCAATTATAAAAATCCACAGCAAATCATCTCCAGTTGACTATTCCAAATCAAATTTTTCAACCAATACCATAAAAATTTACATCATTACATCCAATATATAATTATTGTATCCTCAATTTTATCAAAAATCCAACCTAATATCCCTACTGATGAAAACCAAAAGAAGTTCTCTTAAGAAGAGGTAACACCTCAAACCGCTTGTTTTATTTTATTTATTCCTAATCCTCTTAAAATTCATATTAAAACATAATAATAAGTTAATATATATAATAAATATAATGATATTGTTTTATGTTATGGTAGTAACTAATAACCATCACCTCTTTCCTTAAAATGGGATTTGAAATCGCCATTAGACTATAGGTTTGACTATCACCGCTCGAACAAAAGTTAGTCATTTTTTATAATCACATATCATAGACGGATGTAATGTTATATTAAATGGTATTATATAATATTTATTATATTGTTATAATTATAAAAATTTTATATAACTTATTCCATCATACATTCCATTCTTTGGGATCAAGGAAACCTCTTTCGTCTGTAAGGCAGACAGCCACCTCGCAGAGCGATGTTATTCATTCATGCATTACATAGAACATAATATGGATGGATTTAATAAAAATATATTATATATATGAAATAAAAATATATTTAATAATGTTAATATTTATTTTAAAATTATTTTTATCTATGCATTGATAATATGGATACAACCTTCATGTGTACGTACCACATAACATCTCAACAAAAAGTTTCTTTCATTTTCGGTCTCTAAATAATATGTATTGCTATAAAAACAAATATATTGATTATATATGAAACTTATATCATATATAAAAATATATACATGATTTAACTATGATTAATTTATTTGATCAAAAATAAAAAATCAAAATATACTCTAAAAACAAAGAAGCTATTGACTGAATCGTGACTTTTAGTTTGAAATGATAAAAAAGGTAATAAAGGGTCTTAGGAAGATAATATATGTTATGATAACTATATATATGGATCATTAACGTTTTTATAATAAAAAAATTAATACTTTGGGGTTGAATGTGTATAATAGATTCTGAGACTTAAGGTAATGGATTTCCTTCTCACTCTTTTTGTGAGACATGTTCCCTGTTGAACACTTAATTGTTTTATATAGTGTATATGTTTAAAATGAATGTATTTTATTTAAATTTTCAGTAAAATTATATGGATTTACATATCCATTTTAATAACTATATTTCTTGTTAAATATTATTCTTATTTTACCAATGAGGATATGTATTTCTTTCTCAATTTTCCTTCCATGATACATATTTCATGTTATGCACATATATTCATTTGTCACGTGGGTGTAAATACTCATTTCCATGATAGGTCATAATTATCTTTATTTTAATTATATTTCTTTTTTAATAAAATTTTGTATGGGGATTATGAATTACTTTCACAAATTTTGTAAGAGTTTTATGTTACAATTTCATCGTTTATAAGGATTTTTGATCATTAAGCATATAATAATGTAGTATTATTATCCAAATATACTAAAACTCATTAATTTACATTTAATATTAATATTTCTTGAAAATAAATGTTTAAAATTCTTATTTAACTCTTTATATACTCATGATTTAAAATTAATTCATTTAAGAAAATTCATCATCACTTCTCCCATTAGTAGAAACCCCATTTTTCTTCCAAAAAAAGTTTTAAAAAAATATTATCAAAAATATATTAAAAATTATTAAAAATATTTATTACATAAAATTTTAAACAGTTTTCACTTTGTAATAAATATTCAAAAATTGATCATTTTATTTTTTCCAAAACAATGCTTATTTTAATTTTACTAACACTATGAATATAATTTTTCTTAATATATGTAATGTATATAATTATCTATATTCATGTACTATAAATGATTAAATGATTCCATTATAATATTCAAATATTATTTTAAAGTAAAATTATTTTAAAAATATTTATTATTTAAATAATATTCAATCTAGAAAAAATATTATCCTTAAGAAATATTATAAATGGTATTTCAAAATCATTCTCTGTATATGATTACATATATTGGTGTTACCAATTCTTTACATGAGATATGATCTATGGATACCATTTTTTATCTTTCTATGAATGGTTTATGTTTTTTATGGAATTATTTCTTTGAATAAATTTCAATTCTATAGTTTATACCTTGTGGAAATTCTTATGAAATCCGCTTATTTCAATAGGTTAAGCAGTGATTAAATAATTAAATGATTATGAATCCTATATATTTTTCATATATTATTATATTTGAAAACGTTTATGTTTCTATTTTCATTTCATTGGTTATTATATGATGAATAGTTATGATCTTCTTGTAAATATACATATTATTTTCATTAAATGAGTGGTCAGAATGACATCTATATCTAATGAAAAGGATAATAATATATATATATATATATATCATGAGATAGAATGAAATATAATTGGTAGTGAACCTATATTAGTAATTTAATTTTCCTTAAATAATAATCTTGGATGTGAACCATGAATAAATTAATGGTTTTAGGGGTAAATTCATTCAAATATGATAGACTTGGTAGTGATCCTTGAATACTATGGAAATTATTTTCAATTCATATGTGTATGAAAAAATCTATTCATTATTCCTATGTTATATTCTAATGGATCATGATATTTAATTTTCTTATGATTCATGTGTTATGAAATAAAAATATTTATTAAATTTATCATGATTATGATCTTTTATATGAATGTTATAGATACCATGTGCATTCTTACATAGCTAATTAGACCATTATTAAGTTAAAAACCAAAATTTTCATACAAATCATTGAAAAAACGGATAAATGTATGGGGAAATTAGGATTATACATAACATGAAGATAATAAATCATTATTATTATTTAATTACTTATTATATATCCTCTTTGTTTCCATCACATTTTTATTAGAAAAATTAATCACATGATGACTTACTTCAAAGAAATGTGTGAGATAAAATATTAGTAATATGATGAATAAAGGACATGAATCAAAATAACAAGGGTTATAAGAACCATCATCATCATATCATAATCAAGGTATCATATTCTAAACAAGGAGGTAATAATGTTATAATGTTAAGGAATATGGAAATGAATAAAAATGAAATATCATGTCATAGTGGTCAAATACAACATATAGTTTGGAATAAAAAGATATTATAATTTTAATGCAAACCATATGGGCATAGTAATAATAGTGTCAATGTTAAACTAGATTTCATAATGTTCATGCATAATACACATTAAATTGTGAGATAAATCGCATTCTACAATGAATTTTAGGGATATCTAATAATCTAACCCCACCCATCCCATCATTATACTTATATTATAATTTAAGAATCATATATTGAATAATTGAAAAAGTATTGACACATCCTATTGAAGGAAATGTGCTTTATATGGATTTTAAATAGAATAAATTCATGAATAAACATTTGGGTTCTCAAAAGAAAAAAGGAGAATATATATTGGAATAATATGTCATTTTTAATTGATTATAAATAACACATTTTGAGTTAATGTTTTTTTGGATAGAAATATCTCTTTTTGGATAATCATTGTATTTTGTTAAAAAAACAATGTGGGAAAAAGTATATCCCTGAAATTTAAATGTAAGTGAAATGAAATTATATTTAAAAACAATTTGAAATTAACACAATATATTTTAGGAAATTGTTATGACATAGATCATAGGAATTGTGTTTCAGAATCCGAATGCATTTATTCGCTCATTGGGTCATCACTATTCCACCTCCTGAACAATTAAAATAGATTTTTAAAAAAAATAGATATAGAACTTATTTGTTATGTTTTTTATTATTATTTTCAAATTATATAAAATTGAATATATTTTATAAATTTATAGGTTATAATTTAGTCATATTTTATTATGATTTAATCAAAAAAATCTCACATTCCTCAATTTCCCTATTTTGTTAAATATAAGTTATACATTAGTATAATTAATTAAATACTAACACAAAAAAATCTATTACATATTTATGTATTATATATAATTTATAATTTCCATATAAGAAGTTTTTATATGAATTTACATGGAAATGACACCATAGGTGGTTGACTGACCATTGATGATATATCATTGAGAGAGTTTTAAAGAGAAGTTTTAAATTTATATATATAATAAATATTAAACATATGATGGATAAAATCATTAATGTAATGTTAAATTAAAATATAGATAATATTTTATGGTTGGTTTTTTGAATGTTATGGTTAAAAAAATTAATAGAATAAGAATAATAAATGAAAAATGAAAAGTGTAGATGGTAACTTACATAATTCTCGGTGTAGCTTTTCTTATACGCTTGGAAAAATAACCAGATTTTTCAGAGTCGGATTACGTAATAACCTCTATATTTATTCTAATGGTATTATGATTATTTTATTATATTTTTGGAAATTGAATGTGAGGGATGAGTGGTTTTCCATCATTTGGGTGAGCGATTATTTATACATGAGGAGATGGTTATTTTTAGAATATAATAATGAATACAATATTATATCAATGGTAGAAATTTTAATTGTGATTTTTTGAAATTATAAATCTTATATAAATATAATATAAGAGTTTTATGATATTAAACATATATTATAATTCAAATTTATTACCAAGAAAGCTAATTCAGAGGAAGACTTCTGACCATTGATTTTAATAAAGGAAAAGTGCAGCAAAATAGTACAACACACCTGAAAACAAAAACATATCAGAAAACATAATACCCATCATCATATTGATTATAAGATGCTTCATCCGCAGAAGTTGATTCCCACTCTGAGCTTTCATAGTGCTTCCGAATCTTGGAATATTTCCTTCTCAAGTACAACTTTTCCAAATAAATAAAATTCTTAAGGGATTGAATTCCCTTTTTCAAACCAGAGGTAGCCCTGGGATAATTCTCCCTCTTGGAGGATGATATGGTATACATCAGATTCGGCAGGTAAGAATAATCTTTCCTTATCCTTCTCCTTGGTGGAGCAGTCATACCGCCGTCACTTGCAGACACCTTATTTTTTCGGCCTTTCACAATATCACTATAGGAATGTTTGGAGATAGTATTAACGTTTTCTTTGTCACTATCAGAGACATTTCCCCATATTCCATTGATGTTCTCATGATCCATCGTTTGACAGCCATCATTTCCTCTTATCAAATTACCCTCTAGCGTAGATAGACATCCTCTGCCTGGCTGTTGCGCTTCCCTATTAGTATCAATTGGAGCGAGACATTGAAGTGGCACCTCATTGTGAAAAACATAAAGGGCCTTCCTCTCGATTTTATCCTTGATATCTACATGCTAATAATAGGAATCACTGAGCAACTTATCTGGGCCAGTCACTTGCGGGCCTTCCTCTATGGGGGCACCATTCTCACTGACGAATCCCTCAAACTTGATACAAGTAGGAACATTTACCATATGAAACTATCCAAATCCAGTGTCATCCGCCACATGCCTCTTCCAACACCTAAGATCTCACTTCAGACGGTCAAAGACCTGCTTCATCGAAGGATTAAAATCAGGTCGCACTTCCTTCACCACAGTAGCATGCACAACAACCCCTTCATGAAAAGTATGTATAGCCTCACACCCCGTTGTAAGGTGATTTTTCTCTTCCACTACATCACATCAAATGGAAGATGAATCCAAAATCACCCTCTACTCATAAATCCCAGGACCATCCTTCCATTTTGCCTCCTGATGGGTTTCATTAATCAGAGATCCCCCAGGCCGAAATTCCACGAGTTGCTGCCCCGACCCACCAGAAGGAGAAGTCTCTATATCCTCAATCCTTTTCTCATTTTCATCTAGTTGAGAACAGACCTCACCCCTCACCACCTTCAATATAGGTGCCTCATTTGATCCTGAAGGTCCAGCATTGCCCCCATTTTTAGTATACTTGCGGCATTCAGAGACCCAGTGTCCCTGCCTATGTTAGAAAGAGAAGAGATTGACCCATGAATCATAGAGAATGGGTTGAGAATATTTTTACTCTCCTTCAATCACAATCCACACCAGCTTTGGAGGTTGATGTGCTAACTCCATTTCAACGCAGATCCATGCAACCATTGGGTGTGAGAATGAAGCTGTCTGATGATCGCAATAGATAAATTGTCCAAAAATATTCATGATAAATATTATATGTATAAATTTTATTATTTTTTTAAAAAATTAATATTCCAAAGATAATGAAACTATTATTGAGGATCAAGTTACTATTCTAATTGTAAAAATTACTATTCAAAAAATTATATAACCTCTTATTAACACCACTATATTCCACCACTTTTTGTTGAACTAAATTCCTATCAAAGATCTGTATTTCCATTTTCTATGCATTTTATTGATTTAATTATATTTTGTTTCTTTTCTATAGAGTTGGCACTAAGGAGATGATTCAAATAGACTGGGTTGATCCATATGTTTCCCACTTTATACTTTCTATTTCATTTTGTAGAACTGCTATGGTTGGAATTTTAATTAGTTTCTTCGATGTTTAATGTAATGGTATTTGTTAAAGATGTAAATTAATTTCATATTATTAATATATATAATACAATATTATATATTATTAAAAAAATTTATTTCAATAGACAATGTCATTTGTAAACTTATGGGTTGTTATATTCTTCCACCATTTATAAAATTTTTAAATGAAATTTCAACACACGTTCTTAGTTGAGATTAGTCGAGGTTGAATGTATTTTGTTGTTCCCCTGATTTAAACATCTCCTCTTCATGATTATGGTTACTCAATAACACTTTGATAAGGTGAGTTTCCTTATTTCATATAATTGTTTCTCTATTGTAAAATATCTTCACATAATTCTCGTTACATTGGAGGTCATTATTCAATTATAACTCCTTTAAATTCAGTACATGTGAGAGGTCATGTATATACCACATCTGGAGAGTTATGTAGAACTCATCATGAACATTATTTATATTCAGTGGAAGTGAAATCCAATAGTTTTATGCAAATATTAAATCAATGATCTTAAAGGGGATAAAATATTTTCTTATAATACTCCCACTCCCTTGAAACCACATGAATCACTTACATGGTGATATAAGAATGAAATTTTTTTCTATAAGATCAACCCTACAATCGTTTCTAGCCTAGAAAATTGTTGATTCTAAGAATATTTAATATGTTTTTGGATGGATTGAACCTTTTAAATAATCTCATAAATAATATTAGGTTCCAAAAACATTTCCCCACACCCACTTCATCTCAATATGATGGAGTTCTATGTTGCTTCCCTTGTGGAGAGTAATATGGATCCATGTGAATACTAAAGTGAAATATGTTGTTATATATAAATTATACCAATGTGATATACTTATCAAATCCACCATTAATTTTCATTGATTGGACACTTATAACATTATTGAGTCTATGATTATACCTTCCATATTAGCCATCATTTTAAAGCATGTAGAAAAACATATACATGTCTCTAAATTTATCACATATATATTAATTATTTTTATGGTGAATGTTTAATCAACAAATAATCTATCTATTTTTATTTCAATGTTTAACGAAAAATGAGGAATATCTTAAATTTATTATGAATTTTCCATCACAATAGAATTTATATATACCTTTATTTATCTCCAATTCAATGAATTCACTCTAATTCATAGTTCAAATACTACATGAAAAATACATATAAATAAATACTTTCCTATTGTATTCCATGTCATTCTCAACTAATTCATTCCATATCTTGGTGTTCATTGTCAACATCCACCTTTGATAGACCTCTCCATCTAATGGATAGATGACCAGATTCAATTTACCCTTCTAAATACTATAGATAAAAGAAAATATCTTCTCTATTGAGTTAGCCCACAATTCCAAATCATGTGTATCATAAGTTCCACTAATCATTTGTTGTGATCTCCCCAAAAAGGAATCAATGGGTATTTCTCTTTATCATGTGAGTATGGATGTTAATTTTGGTTTACTTTATTTTTCATTGCATTATACAACTACGTATTAATTGATATGATTATTTGGGTCCCACCACCCATAGAATTATGATGGTATTTCTTATAATCGTTGCCTTGTCCCTGAAATGGGTTTTTATATTTATTTCTCATCGTTCCAATCATTTTAAAAAAATTAATAGTTTTGAAAAACAAAATTAATCCACTAAATCATGAATAATTTATTCTTTTACAAAATTGACACCAAAGGAATATCTTATGGGAACCCTATGTTTTTACTTTTTTATTATTATTCATATAGGATAAGTTTCCAATATATAGGGATATAGATATTGTTTTCAATCTTGTTTTTAAATCCTAAAGACTAAATTATCTAAACCATGCTATAATACAAACAATATAAAACCCTATTTTATTATATAACTATTAATGATTTTCTATGATAAAAATTTTAATATATATAAAAATCCATTATCCAAAAGTTTAGTGTATCTAGAAAATTAGGAAGAAAAATAAATTGTACATAATAAAAAATAAAAAATATTTAAGCCGTTGTTATCTATTTTCTTTTTAGTAATGATGTTATCCTTCTTGTAATTAATCATCTAATCATATACATTACAGAATGTGAGCATCTAAAAAACTAAAAGGATGATGAATAAAGTAAAAAAATCAATATAAACTTGATGAAAATAATCATAATCAAAATATAATAAGAATAGGATCATCAACCACCACATGAGAGAAACATGTGACATTGTCATTGAATATGGAAATTAAAAAAATAAAACATCTGGTCATAGTGTTCAAATTCATCAAATAGCTTTGAACTAACATAGCATCATGTTCTTATATGACATATGTGCATACACATGATATCATTTCTATTATAAAATATAGAATCATGTACATTTATAAAACAAATTATCTGATGAGATATTTCTTATTTCTAAATTCATTATAGGGTAATATAATTCAGGGTCCGCCTATCAAATCGTAATGTTAATATTATAATACATGCCACATGGAATGTATTATAGTAATAATCATGAAATAACCCTTGGAATAAATAATTATTATAATAATTTCATTGAGAATATATTAATGAATAAACATTTTTTTTCTTAAAGGAATAATGTATATTATACATTTTTATAAATGATCATTTTTTGTTGATAATTAATAACACATGTGGAGTAGATGATTTGTTTTAAAAATGGAAGTATTTTTTTCGTAAAGTACTATATTTAGTTCGAAAATCATTGTGGAAACATGTATATCACAAAAAATATATAATAGAATAGAAACTAAATTATATGTATATAAAATAAATGGAATATCCTCCCCAAATATGTTATGAAAATGATATAACCAAAAGAAGATGAATTTGTTTTGATAATATCATTACTTTTATTCTCACATTATTTAATCAATTTATAACCCCCCAAAAAATAAATATAGATTTATTAAAACATTAATCAAATATGGATTTTTTTAATTTTTAATTTATTATGTTTATAAAATTTATTATATTTCATAATTTCATTAGTTATAGGGATATCAATTATATATAATATTTCACATAAAAAAAATCAGTTTTCCCCTATTTTTATATTTTTGTAAACGTAATTTTTAAATTAGTATAATTATTTCCTCTATTATAGAATAGATTAAATTAAATATTAATATGTTAAATATAAATCCTAATCTACACCCATGAAGATTTTAACAATCACTAACTTTAAAATGTCTCCTTCGGTGGTGAAATAACAATTGACGTGAAATTATAGGGAGAGTGGGAAAGTGAAGATTGAAATTTTTCTATATAATAAATATGATACATATTTTAGGTCGAAATAATTTATATAAAATTAAATTAATTAATAATTAATTTTATAAATTTTTTTAAATGGTTTGGTGGAAGAAATAATTAGAATATGGAGAAGAAAATAAAAAATTGAGAAGAGTTAATTAAAACTTATATAATACTAGGTATAGCTGATCTTGCACACCACTATAATTACCATAATGTTTGAGTTGGATTACCCAATATCATCTTTGAGTATAATATTTTAATTGAGATGAGTAATTTTGGATGATTATAGGCATTAGAATGTTGGAGTGAGTGGTTATCACAATGGAGTTAGATGGGGTTTTTATACATTAGGAGAGGGGTATTTTTATAATAAAATATCAATCAAAATATTATATTTATGGTGAAACATATAATATTTATTGTCTGAAATTATAAATCATATATAAATATAATATATTAGGATTACAACATTAAAACTCATTTATAATTTTAATTCATTTGTTTCTTAAAAATTAATGTTTATAAAAAGAAAAAAAAATTAAATTCAAATAATCACTTTTGAAATTTGGTTTTGGAATGATCGCTTTCGGTTGGGAAATTATGTTTATTTCATTTTAATTATTAATTTAAGAAACTAAAAATATATTCCCCATCCACATGTTATATATATGATAATTTCATTATTACATCATTAATAATGTAATTTTACATACCCTAGTTATGTGTGAAACTATGTTTTTACTATTCACATAATAATTTAAGTATTTCATAAAACAACCAAAAATAATTATGGTTATATATTTAGAAGGTGATTTCAGAAATTAGATTCATATTATAAAAATATATTTCTATCATATGTGATTTTAAATTTTAATGAAAAAATTATAATTTTTACAAAATATATTTAAATAATTCTTATAAAGAACGTACCTATATATTCATAGAGTATTTTAGTCACTGTATTTATATTTTTTAGAATTATAGAATTGCAGTTTACATTTTTTTAATAGTGATAAAAAATATTTACTGAAATTTATAATTTTTAAGTAAAATTTCTATTTTAATGGCAATGTTACTATTCTAAATGGTAATTTTTCTATTCAAAGTGTTTATTTATTATTACAATGATCACATTACCGCATTTAAAATAATATACATTCCAAATATAATTATTTATATAAATCTGTATCAAGGTTCTATATTTTCAATTTTTATAATGTTGATTAGTTAACACATATTTTTCATGTTTTATATATTATTGGTAGGGGTTATTCTAGTATATTTTCCTAACCCGTTTTTTCCCATTTAAGATTTTCTACTATATATTTTTTTTTCAATTATAATTTTTTTCGATTTTAATTTTGTTAATTTCTAATTTATTTAACATTTTTATAATTGAAATAAATTATTTCCATAGGATTTACATTAATAATACTATATAGTAAATTAAAACACATATTTATATCAAGAGATAAATGTAATTTATAAAATTTTAGCTTGTTACATAGTTTATAACATTCAAATGTGATGCCCATGTTCTCATACCATTATGTTCATGTTTTTCATACATATCATGCTTTTTTAACCTTATTATGATTTTAATCACAATATTTTATATTATTCCATTCCCCAGTTTGTAATAAAATTTATTGTTTAAAATATTTATAAGTAGGGTGTTAGACATGAAGATTTTAGTGGAATATTATGTATTTCACATATGAAATAGTTTTTTATGTTTCACTGTTCCCAAAGGAATAATGGATTTTTTATCCATATGATTATTTTTTGGTAATATATTGAATATTCCTATAATTATAAGTAATAGCAATGTATAAAATGAAAAGTTATCTATAAATATTGATTTTAAGACATCCTAATTATTTCACACATGATGTATTGTACTTACAGATGTTCTTGTATCATCTTATATTTTTCATTTTAATTGAAATGATAAGACATGACATCATTATGTATGTTATGAGTAAAATGGACATCTTTATTATCAATTATATAAAATTCCACTCCCATTCACAATGTACCCCAAATTAGTTTTTTCACATTTGTTTCATGTGGGAAGCCATAGTTTCTATTCTCCTATTTTAGGATCACTATTCATCCCTCAGTTTTGCTCAATTTTTCCTATTTTTTCATTCTACCAATGTGACTCAATCATCTCTCCAAGATCCATTTCAACCATAAATCCATAGTTCAATATCTCCTCATATATTTCATTGTCTCATTATTCAAGATTCATCTATGAAAGGGGTCTCATACCCCTAAATATCATATCATGTTTTCCCTTTAGATCTATAAAAAATATTGGGGTGTAAAGGGAAATTATTTTTATAGTTAATTTCATAGAAAACCACCCAATTAATTTTCCATCTTTATTATCTACAAGAATTTTTTCCATTTTTATCAAAGAGGTTGATAAAATATTTATCACAAAAAATTACATTTAACAGTTTCCACTCCATATCATAAATTTCCCCTCCTATATTTATGTTCATTATCAGTTTCCACAACTTATTAGCTTCAAATTATAATATTTATAATACTAAGGAGCTTATCTCCAGCTCTGATCGATGATGTACAAAAAATAAATTTTATATATAGGTAATATATTGTCCAACAATTAATGAGTCAAAATATACCCTAATTTATGATGTTTATTAATTCATGAAGGAATTAGCTACTAGTTATTCCATTCATGCTGAATCTGGATGAAAAACATGGTTTGCTTTATTATTCATTAGATGATATAGTTGATTCATTATCTGTATGATGTTCTATATTCTATATTTCACCCTGTTTTGATGTCCATTATTTCAGCATACTTTGTACTAATAATTTTTTTTGTTCCCAGTATTTTCAAAAAATCATTAAAATAACAATACCTTTGTGTGAAACTTGTAAAATTTATTAGTATTATATTTATAATGGGTGTGCAAATCCAAAAATGATAGTCTTAAATATTTTTACTTTAATATCCACCAACATCAATTAAATTTTCAATATATCATAAAAATGGTTCATTATAATTGTTAGATGAAGAAAAAATATCCCCAAAGAGTTTCAATCCTTTTTTCCATGAGGCTCATTGTCTTACACAAGTTGATGATCAATAGAAATCCTAATATTCCTTTATATGGTTATCACCCATATGTAAAATAATTCTAAAGACATATCCAAAAATAATATATAGAAATGGATTTCATTTCTTGTAATCCAATAACTTAACACTTAAAAAATTTGTATGATGATTTTCAAACATTTATAATTATCCATATTATTCATACTGATTTTTTAACATAATTTCATCTTATAAATAATCCATTATCTTATAAAAGCTATTGAATATCTCATTTTTTTAAAACACAATACATTCATTACATGGTAAAACCCTTAATAATATGAAAGATATATTATGTTTTAGTTTTTGGAAATTTGAAATGTAACAAATTAATACTATATTGAATAATATAGTCCACTTGAATGAATTTTTCATATTTTTATTTTACATTTCTTTTAGTGAATATCATATATAGGATATAAAAAATGAATGGAGTGGTCATAAATCCCAATAAGTGACTAACAATGGTAATAGAACATGAATTATCATCATGGAAAATACATGAGTAATAACAAGAAGGAATAATACAAATTAAATTATAAATAACAAGTAAATATAACTAAATCAATAAATTTATACATTATTCATAAAATAATAATGTTTTATAAATCATATTTTCATACGACATTCTCTTAGGTATTATAAAACATGTCAAATTTAGAGACATATTATTCACTAAATTCAGCATATCCCAATAAAGAAACCCTTATTAAATATATTTATTTATGTGATCCACAACAATAAAAACAAATCATTTATTCAATAATTCTAGAAAAAAAATATCATGTTTCTTGTGAATTCATTTAGTATATAAGCGCATATATAGTAGGATATTAAACCACATTCAACTGAATTAGAGGTAATGAGGGTTTCATATATTTAAATCCATGAATCAATATATTATGTTTACTTATCAGTGAAATAACATTTATAAATATTGTTTTGGGGTTTTAAAATATAAAATACTTCTTGTAATATAAAATACTTCTTGAATCAATATTCTTTTACCATTTTATTAAGAATTTAACACTTTGAGAAGCAAAATAGGTACCAAAACATGATAAATATGTAATTAAAATTCAATAATAACATTTTAGACATATTATTAGTATTTTTCCGAATATTATATTTTTTGTAATTTTATAATATTTAATAAAAAAATTTATAAATTATAATAGGACTTTTGTAAATTTTGACACTATTCATATCGTGTCTTTTTTAAAAATCCACAACAACATGATTGATTAGAAAAAACTTCATTAATATGAATATTACATGTAAATATCATCCATAATATTCATGGATGACATTGAAATGACCAAATTAAATTTATTTTAACATTTATAATATCATTTATTTGAATATGTTATTAATGAAGCAATCATTGCATCATCCTTGTGTCATAATTAAATTTGTTTATATAATCTATAAAAATTATAAATATAATACCATGACTTATGAAATGTTTTTTTAATTATAATTAAGATTTATAGTCTAAATTATAACATATATATCCCCATATAAAAATTATTTTACCAATGGATGTGTGTTTAGGATGTATTTTCATTAACATTAAATTAAAAGTAATTAAATAACTTTTTCACATAGAAGTTCCTCCATGGGGTAAGAAAATAGACCCATTGATGAACATGGTTAGAAATGTATCATAAAATAGGAATAAAACACATGTTAGTGTATTTTTATTTTATTATAATAATATTTTCACCATTATTTATCTAATTTACCATTTATCCATGGTAAATAGAATATAGAGTGAAGTTCCTACACATAAAGTCTAAAAAATAAAAGGTACATATTTAAACAATTTAAACATCCTGATTCCAAATATGGAATCCATTTTTCTAAATTCAAATCATAGAATATTCATAAATTAATTTAAAATTAATTCACAATATCAAAACCAAAAAGTGTGTTCTTAAGAAATAATAATTATCAAACGATTAACATGTGTTTATGTCTAATTAAAAAGTAAAATTACATCAAATGACCAAAATATAATTAAATGGAAAAAATATAATTTAATTAATCATTAAAACCAACTAAAAAGATAATCTATCATTTAAAATAGATCACATTAAATGAAATTTGTCACTTCAAATGCAGTATTTTTAAATATAGTATTCATTAAAAATTGAACTTTATCAGAAAAATACCAAAAAAATTACCCAAAGAAAGTTTTTATGTCCCAAATATAAAGAATAAGTTTATTATGTCAAATGGAATATATAAAATTGAAAAAACTAGATTTAATAGGGGTTTTCCATTAAAAGGTAGTAAAATTGGATTTATAGAAAAATACTTCTATTACCTGAAAAAATGAATTTATTATTATGTCATGTATAGAAGACATATAAGATGAATTGAAAACATTATATTGAATATATATAATATATTTTTTTTAAATAAAAATATAAAATTAGTTATATGAAAACACAATTATTCTCTTTTAAAAAGTTTTTCAAAAAAACACATCTATTATCTTAAATTGGATTTTATTTCTATTTCGAATAAATTTGGTAACTAATGAATCATTGTTTAAACATTTGAAAACGATATTTAAAAATTAATTTGATACTATTCATTCCTTCCATTCTAATGGCTATCCGTTAACTACCATTTAAAATAATAATAATTTTATTGTATTATTTTTCAGTATAACTCAATCTTGTGTGAAATGTAAGATTCCGACTATGCTCGTTGTTGTATGTCAAGTTGAAATCATAAAAAGAGTCCCCTTTCATATAAAATTTATATCTTATTCATAAGTATTAACATAAATCATAAAATTTTTATTTTATAAATACCAGGGTTGTCACATCCTTCTCCTCTTTTGAAAATTGTATCCTCACAATTTTAAAATTGTGTTCGGAAACATCATTGAAAGTACCACATCGGAAAAAGTGTCAATAAAACTATCACTTTCAATGAAATAAATAGAATTACAAGGGTCACCCGATATACCACATATCAGGATTTCAATTAGGAAATCATGGATATGGGGGAGAAACTAAGTGTCATGTTCTGATAAAGAGTGATAGAAAACATGATTAGGAGAAAGTTAACCATTAGAAAATAAAAAACTTGTGATGTGTTAACCAGTAGTTGATTCCTCAATAAAAATTTTAAAAGGGAAAAGTTTTTATTTATGTTCCCTTAGGAAAATTTATTTTTTATATTGACAAAGAACATAAGTAAATATATATACTTTTCATGTAGATATTCATCCATTAATAAGTTTCTACCAAAAGCTATTCTTTTCTCTAAAAATTTTTTATTCAAAATGACGTGGTCACACTTGAAGTGATAGAATCAACATTAAGAGAATAACATGATCAAAAAATGATTAACCACATATTTCCACTAACATTAGTTGTTAACCAAAACCAAAATGGTTTGTACAACATCAAATAATCCCTAAAAAGGATAATCTTTTACCAGAAGAAATATTACTCTTAATCTAAAAAATTTAAAAAACAATACCCAAAGCTGAAAATGACCATTAAGTAAACAAATGTCCTAAAAATTATTCAAAATAATCCAAACTAAGTTTGAAACACAAAATTCTGAAGGGTTTGATCACACAGACTTCCAAAAAATATATCATAACATTTATCCCCAAATAACATCTACTACTCCTAATGTCTCATAAAGAAATGTAATTAAACTATTCACATATAATCTATGATAGGTTAATAATTTACATAAATAACCCAATTATCCATATGTACACAATAAAACATATATTATTCGAAAATTATATTTCAACTATTACTAAACAAATTAAATCCTATATTATTTTATTTTTCATTGGTATATAGTGTTCCCTAAAGAGAAAACGTTCTCCAAAATAACATTTATCACTTAATCACCCAACAATATTCATATACTAAGGATATCACCTTTATAAAACATATGTTCCAAAATCAACTTATTAATGATTTATAAAATCATTTAACTAAAACGAATTAGTCATACTAACTAGGGACTTTGTGTAGGCCAGTGGTAGGCCATTTGCACTTGTCACCATTCATTTTTGGGTTCGAATCCTACAGCCTTTCCAGACGCGACGAGTTTTCACCCATCCTAAGAGTTGAACGTTTTCGAAAACTAAATCATTCTTATAACATTATAAAAAAATAAGACAAGTTTCTCAAAAATAACCATAAAATATTTTATCCTCAAAAGTTATCTAATACATTTCATTTTGCATACAAAAATGTAGAAACCATTAATAACCTCAAAAAATAAAGATCATATGAACTCCTATGGTTATCTATTATGTAAAAATAATAAAAATTATAATTCTACGTTGAAAAAAAATTTCGCATATCAAACATTAGGTTTACACATATTATAAAAAGTCTTCCAAAGTAATCCCATCATCAAAAGATTCATAATAATTTTAAAATTTTCATCATCCTAAAATGTACCATAACTCGTGAATCTCATATATGTAGGATTCTTACTCATTAAACGTTCTTCATGACTCATATACCATTATTTTCAAATTTATTCCATAATACTTCATCCATACAAACAAAATCATGAATCATATCTTGTGATTCAATAATGTCAAAACATCAGCTATGAAATAATCCATTCCTTTAATTTTTCATTGTATGTTTCCTAATCCTAAATTGGAATTTCATTAGGTATTGGTAAACATATATTTGTATGTTCATGCTGATACCATTGCTAAACCTTAATTGTGCGACATCAATTTGTATAATGACTATGAACACAACTTTAAAAACATGTAATTGATCCCTCGGAAAGAAATTCTTTCTCGTTCCTTGAGTCAACTTCATGCTTCCTTTTTACATGGAAGGTTCTTTATTTATAACCTTTATTAACACATCTGTAGTATATTCCAATCCCTTTGAAGCATTTTAATTAGTGATTATTACCATATCCTAGACACGTAGTTTTTGAATATACGTACCTTTATTACTATTATCAAAACATCCATTGGGATTCATTTCTCAAAAATTTGATTCCTTATAAATATCACCATGGTTCGAGTGGTCAATCATGAATCCAGATAGATGGTAGAGAATAACCACAATAGTTTTCATTTCATATCCCAATTCATTAAGTTACTTATTTAGAAACCCATCACAATTTTCTTGACATCCATTGTTACTTTCGTTCCTTCTCGATCCATCCATTTACTAAAACAAAGACGTTTAGTGTGATTATATCAGTAAAATGATCAAATAATATCTTATGAGGAGGTTAAACAATAGGATATACTTGTTAATGGTATCTTAAACTCAATAATGTTATTTAAAATAACAATGACTCTTTATAATATGTTAACTATTATGGTTATGTCACATATTCTTAAATAACACCATGACCTATAAAATTATCTAAATTAACCTTTGATAGAAACTGTAATGCCCCTACCTTAGACATTACATAATCATTAATTAAGTTAATAATTTACATTGAGGATATTTTTGGGTTTACAGATTTAAAAAATTATGCCATAACATAAACATAACAACTTGAATATTACATGTAGACACTTCTACTCAGTAACAATTTTTTTCATTAAACAAAAACTCCTAAAAAATAAAACATTATTAGTTACATGTTTTATAAATGATAAATTTTCCCTGATCCCATACTTGACCCTATTCCACATTAAGTTCTATGAAAAACATATCAAATACATGGTATAACAATACAAATATCCTTAATGTATACATAAATATGGAAAATAATTAGTTTTTGAATACCACCTCTAAACCATTAATAATTTGTCAAAACGTAAAAGCTTTCACCCTAATGAAGTAGCAAAACACTTCACTAAATATAGGCTCATTTCTTACCCTTTTTGTAACCAAACAATTACCATAACTTCCATAGAAAACAATGTATTTCATATAAAGGTAACACGATACATAAAAATTTATAAATGGAATTACCATACAATAGACTTCCACACATATCACTTAATGGAATATCCATATGGGTGACTTCAATATCCAATGCATTAAGGTTATAACATAACCACCAATCCTTGATATATCACGGATCAACCCATTATTTAGTTTATCCTGTAATAACCCTTCATATTTCCATGTACCATACCATAATCATTACCCATTAAACAAAATTAAATTAAAAATGACATCTCCACATTACAATCACAGGATATCATTTAGAAAATTTATATAATCAATTCATTTAAAGCATTCAAAAATAAGAGTTTTGAATCAAAGTATATCATACCACATTTTCAATTTTGAAAGGAATTTAAATTTTAAAACACTCATGTACATATAACTGAATCATTAAAATTAAGTTTATATACATGGACATGAAATAGAAGGTTTTAGAATAATAAATAATGAAAATATTTAAAATGATGTTTTAGTTAAAGAGTCTCTAACCACTTGATAAAAATAGAATAAAATAAATTGAGGAATTAAGTTAATCCATTATTTAAATATCATTGTAATATACTAATTCATGATATATCATGTCAAAAGGGTATTATATAGACAATATAGGATAATAAAGGCGCATAACCTCAAGAAATGCCTGAATAATAGAAAATTGATACGAAGTCTCTTACAAAGATCAGTTTGTAAATAAAATGTATCAATTATGTGTATAAACTACATGTAAATATAAATCAATTATAAATACAAGATATGGAAAAAAATTAATTTCTCACATAGTCATATAACTACATTATCAATAAGTAGATGATCAACTCAAATAATGGAATTGGGTTATGCAGTTCCATTAACTCGTGTCCGACTTGACTCGTTCACTCTTAAATTTCCCAAATAATAAACATAAGTTATTTTCCACATTATTAAGAACCTTTTTCATGTTTATTGTTAATTTTATATAACATATTACCTTTATATATCAATTAGTTAACTATTTGAGTTCATATCAGAAATTTTGCTGATGTTTGGAACTTCAGTCAAAAATGTACATGTTATAATTATAAATTGTAAGTGTGGTCAAAGGTACGTCATCTACAAAATTATATTAATAATTTAGATATTATATATAACATATATATATCCAGTGTATATATATATATATAAAATATTCCATAGCATTTGGATATAGGAAATGAAATGCACCATTGATGGGGACGGTAAGCCGTACGTACGCATGAATGCTACATTCATTTTTTCATATTTAAGATAATTAAAACTAAAAGATACATTGGAATATTATAATTCCAGTACAATATCATATATAAGTTCATTAAATCCATACTTTATACGTTCCATGTATGGAATGAACAACTCATATCACTTTCAGGGGTGGTAGTCCACACTTCATCAAATGAAATTATCGAATTTATACAACCTTAAATTCACAAAAGTATGTTCTAAATGAGAATTAAATAACAATAGTGATAATATAAATATCATATATATCATATATAATTACAGATCCATCATAATGGCCACCATAAGATGCGGTAGGAAATTTTTTAACAATCATCGTTCCGTGAGGCTGTAATTCGTCCTCCACAGTAACTGTATGTTCTATACCCATTAGACATATGTGTGTGTAATTTTAGTTCTAATATTTATCATAATAAAAACCTAGTGTAATTATGATACTGTTTTTTTATATAAACAATCAATAAGAAGATCATATGCAGTTGAGATGGAAAAATAATGGAACGAAACTTGAGAGAATATGTTAGTTCAAATTGAGTAACTACTTTTGAATTGAGACAAAGGCCTCTTTTAAATGGCCTTATTCCAAGGGTATATTTTATTGGAGGAATATAAAAATGTTCAGAGCCTATTTTAGATGAATTTGGATGACTCAAGGGGCTTCATAGGTGTGAGTAATGAGTTAGAGTTGGTTCCATTTTATAAGATGGAGGAGGGGCACTAAATGAATATCTTGAAATATTATTTTATTATAAACATTATTTCAATTATAAATGAATCCAAATTCAGAAATATAGAAGATAAGACAAATATAATTCTAATAAAATCATCCAATAAGAATTATACAATTTGTGGATATTTTTTAATCCTCATCTTTTTTTATTTATTCCTTTTTTACTCATACCGTTTTATCTACCATTGACACCTCGAGGATCAAAATAGTTACCAAAACCAGAAAAATATTTAATTAAAGAGTAAATAATAAAATTGTAGACTTATTATAACTATATGGATAAATCATATATTATTTTCAATTTTATAATATTTAATAAAATATTTTATATTTTAATGTATGAATTATGTCAATTTTGATACAATTCATATCCGGACATTTTTAAAATCAATAATTACTTCATTGATTTTGAGAAAACTACATTAATACAAACAAAAAATGTAACTATAATCCCTAAAATTCTATTATGGAATAAAAATAAACAAAATACAATTATTTTAACATATATGATATCATTTATTTGAATCCATTATTAATGAATCAATCACTTCATCATCATTGTGTCATAATTAAATATATTTATTTAATCTCTAAAAAATATAAACAAAATGACAAGATTTATGAAAACGTTTTATATTTATAATGAAAATTTATAGTCAAAAGGATAACTAATATAACACCATAGAAATTTGTCTTACCAAATGATACATGTTTTTGTTATATATTCCTTAACATAAAATTAAAATTAATTAAATGACATTTAAAAAGAGATGTGGCTCCATGCTATCCAAAAATTGACCCGAGGAAGACCATGGTCGGAAATGTGTCATCTAATAGGATTAGGACATGTGTTTGGGTAATTTAGTATTTTTATAATAATATTTTTTACCCTCACTTATCGTATTTACCCTTTAACCATGGTAAAAACAATATTTACTAATGTTTCTATTCATAAAGTCTAAAAATAAAAGTTACCCATTTACACAATTTGGAAATCCTAATTAAAAATATGGAATACATGTTTCCAAATTTAAATCACCAATTTTTTTTAAATTAATTTGAAATTAATTCCCGTTGTCAAATCCAAAAATATTGTTTTTAAGGAATAATAATAATCAAAATATTGGCATGTGTTTATGTATAATTAAAAATTAAAATTACTTCCAATGACAAAAATTGTATTAATGGTTAAAACATAATCAAATTACACTTTATAAACAATTAAAAAGTTAATTTTACTCTATAAATAAATTAGATTAAAAGACAGTGTTGAGTTAAAATGCAGTATTTTTCAGTATTAATTAAAAAATGAACTTTATTAGAAAAATACCAAAAATTTAAACAAAGTAAAAAATCATTTCCCCCTTCTAATGAAGATTTATATTTTTTTAAATGAAACATATAATAGTGTTAAAAACTAAATTTAAAATTTTTTCATGATCAAAAGGTGGTAAAAAATTATTTTTTAAGAAAACATCTTTTTTCCGAAAAAAATGAATTTACTCTTATATAATATATAGAAAACATATAAGATGAATTTTTAACATTACATCAAATATATATCATATATTTTTCATTAAATAAATATCAATAATGAGTGATATGAAATCAAAATTATTCTCTTTTAAAAAGGATTCTATAAAAACACATAAATTATATTCAATTGGTTTTTATTTCCATTTAAATTAAATTTGGTAATCAATGAATCATGATATAAACATGTTCAAACCAAATTTCAAAATTCATTCAATAAAATTCATTCCTTTCATTTACGAAAATATGCATTAACTACCATTTAAAATAATAATAATATTGTTGTTTTGTTTTTTCAGTATAACTCAATGTTGTGTGAAATGTAATATTTTGGAGATGCACAGTGTTGTGTGTCGAGTATGATATTAGAAAAATCATCCCCTTTAAACTAAAATTAATATCATATTCATAATTATTATTTGAAATGAAAAGTTATTATTGAATAAATACAGGTGTCTTTATAGATAGATAGGATATTGATTCCTTAGAGTATGATGAATTTAAATGTATTTTCCTTTCAAAATATTTTACATAAGTGGTTAAACATAGGATGGAATGAAATTCATTTAATTGTGTAAAAGGGGTGAAGAATTAGTGGTTGTGTATGACGCAAACATCCCCTGACTAGAAAGGCATTCTCTTAATATTATTCAGGATCTTAATATAAAAATAACCCATTTTAGTTAGTATTGAAGCCATGATATCACAGGGAATTGGTTTACCGACAGTACAAAGGTAATGATAAACTTGTATAATGTGCGGATATGCTATAATTGGTATTCAATGATGATAACATGTAATTTGTGAACAATGAGATGAATATGTATTTATAGAAAGTGAATGACAATAATAAATCAATGAAATATGACGGTATAAAAGTTGAATTTTCTGTTTATGAAAGGTGTGGTAATATAATCCCTAGGGAATTCCTTACAAAAACATGGTGGTGTTTTTGATGTGGTGTGGATGGACATACGGCTTGATATTGTAATAAAAATGATCATATGATTAATCATAATATGAAAACTATAATTTGATTCAAATGTGGTGAAATGGGTCATTATAAATGAGCATAAAAAATGAAAAATCTGAATGATGGGAAGCATTGAGACTATAAGAATAAATGTGTAGTGAGATCCTTTGTGGATACTTCAGTAGATTTTAGGACATCCAATGAATGGTATTAGATACTTTTTTTGTTTAGTCAAATTTTTATAATGTCTTGTTTAATATGGTGTCAACACAGTTCATTATTTCTGAGAAATATTCTGATAAATTAGAAACATCACCTCTAAAAATGAGACCAATATGTATTGTTAAAACACTAGGGTAACTGTTACAAAAAAAAGAATTTTATGAATCATCCTATTGTTATCTATGGAAAGACATTAACTAAAATCCTTTCTATTTTTCCCATTTAAGATCTTTATGTCATTCTGGGTATGGAATGGGATTCAATTTATCAAGTTAAGATTGATTGTAGAGATAATGATGTATTTTTATAAAGAGATTTAGTTTTTATACAAGAAATAACCCATACAATTGATAACATATCAGGAATCTGAGAATGTGTCAAAATATGGAATAATATATATTATGCTAATATTGTTCAAAATAGTGGATCTATTTAGATTACTGATGATCTTTTTGTAGTTGAATATCTTGATATTTTTTCTAATGAGTTGCTTGGTGTTATACCTTGTACGAAACTTGAATTCAAATTTTACTTAGATCTTGATCTTAAGTCCATTTCAAATCACCATTATTGAAAGTATGAAATAGAACTTCTTTAATTGAAAAAATATTTGTAGGAGCTTCTTCATAAAGTCATCATTTTTTCTAGCACTTTACCATGTAGTGCCATTGTATTGTCCGTTAAAAAGAAATATGGTTACATGAGACTTTTAATTGATTATAGAGACTTGAATAACAACCCTATTAAAATCAAGTTTCTTTTTCCTTATATATATGAATTGTTTGATCAGATCCATGGAGAAAAATATTTTTCAAAGGTTGACCTGTGGTTGGGGTACCATCAGTTTAATGTAATGAAAGAAGACATCCCAAATGTCTGTGTTCCATACTAGATATGGTAATTATGAATGTTTTGTTACATTGTTCGGTTAACTAAATAACCTACTATATTCATCGATCTTATGAATATACTATTTCATGAGTTCATGGATAATTTTTTAGTTGTGTTTATTGATGAAAATATGGTATTTTGTAAAAGTAATGTGCTTAATGAAAAAGATCTAATGGTTTTTTGAAACAATTATAGAAAATAAACTATATATAAAATTTATAAATTCTAAATTTTTGGTTGTATTATATTTCATTTCATTGGAATATATTAAATAATGATGGAATACCAGTTGATCTTTCCAAAACATAAGTGGTTCATGAGTGGACAAGACCTAAAAAGGTTACATAGATTCCTTATTTTCTTGGACTAGTAGGTTATTTGTGATGATTTTTTATAAAAATGCCATGATTATCTGACAATATAACTATGTTAACATGAAAATGGGTTAAAAGTGTTTTGATAAAAGAACTGGATGTTTCTTTCTAGGAACTGAATAAGTCATTGGTGAATGCTCTAGTTTTGTACATGCCTTATAGAAATGGAATGTTTTTCTTATATAGTGATTATTTATTAAAGGTACATGGATTTGTTTTCATGAAGAATGTTCAGGTAATTTCTTATTATTTATGATAACTAAAACCTAATGAGTTAAATTGTCCCACACATGAATTAGAATTAGCAACTATGTTTATTGCTTTGAAAAATTTGAGGAATAATTTATAATGATATAAATTGAAAATATATCCCTATTATAAATATCAAAATTATATATGCACTAATAATGAACTAAACATCAGGCAGAGTATAAGGATCTAATTGATAATGGATTATTATTTCACAATAAATTACCATACGGGAAAAGAAAACAATGTAGCATATGCCTTGAGTCTTAAACACCACACATCATTAACCATGTTATGTTTTGAACATTACCCCTTGATTAATGATATAATGAATTTTGGATTTGATGATGTTGGTTTTAGAAATTCCATGATTTTGTTTTAGGATTTAGTGGAGTCAACTTTGTCAGACAGAAATAAGCAAGCCCAAAATGTATACATGGACCTATCGAAAAAGGTAGAATTGGTTAAAATGGAAATGATTACAAAATTTATCATTGATAAATAATTTTATTTAGATTTGGAAAATTATTGTGTGTTACTTGTGATTCTCATATTAAAAATGAGTTTTTGTGGGAATCTCATATTACCCAGTTTTAAGATCATCTTGGAAACACAAATATGTACAGAGTCCTTTAGGAGTATTACTGGTGGAATGGAATAAAAATATATATTATATATTATACCATGAAATTCTTTTCATGTCAACAGGTTAATGTAGTGTGTTTGTTTCCAAATCAGATGCTTCAACTTTTACCAGCGCCAGAGTGGAAATGGGAAAATATATCCATGAACATCATTCTGGGACTACCATAGACTTATCAATGTAATAATGCAATATATCTTATTGTTGATCGACTAAATAAATATGGTAATTTAATTTCTATTTTAAATTCCATATTGTTTGATCAACTTTAACTATTGTTCCGCAAAAAGATTTTTAGGTTATACAGAGTTACTCTTTCCATTATATATGACCATGATCCCAGGTTAACTTCTATCTTTTGGAAATGCCTTAAAAATTAATTGGAAAAATAATTATATTTCTGTATAACATTTCATCCTCAATCAGATGGGTAGTAATAACGAACGATTTATAATTTGAATGATATTATTTGAGATTTTTCAATGGATTACCTGAGAAGTTGTTATAATCATATTTACTATGGTGAATTTTCTTATAATAAATTTTTTCAATATAGTGTACATATAAAATTATTTCAGGAATTATATGGGAAGTGGTGTAGAACTATAGTATTTTGGGATTAAATTAGAGAAAGGATGCTTATGGGAACAGGATTAGAAGAGGGGTTGATGATAAAGTAGAGATGATCCAACAACACATGAGGATAGCTCAGTGTGGGAAGAAAATTTATGCAAATATCAAGAAAAAAGACATTTCCTTCGAAATATTTGATCTTGTTTTTTTTTTAATATAACCCTATAAATGAGTTATGTATTTTGTTAACAAAGGGAAGTTGAGCCCATGATTCATTTTAACTTATGAGAAAATTAAGAATTTTGTAAAAGATGACTACTAAATAGCCTTGCCTCTATTTTTATCTTAGGAACACAATGTTTTTCATATTTCGATTTAATGAAAGTATGTGCAAAATTCATCTAATGTTTTGATCGCAGAAGCAGTTCAGCTCGAAGAGAACCATTATTAGGAAGAGTAAACTATTCATATTCCTAATCAAAGGAATATGTATTGAGGAATAAGGTAATCCACCATGTAATTGTTTTATGGAGAAACCCCAAGGTTGAATGAGAAATATGGTAATCTAAAAACTCTATGAGGGAAAGGTGCCCTCATTTTTTTGATAAGTAAAATAAATTATGTGGAGAAAATTTCAAATGGTGGGGAGAACATAACACTCTAACATTTTAAAAATAAATTGAAAATAATGAAATATTTTTTCACTACATAATGAAACATTATTTTAAGAATATAATTGTAAGAATCTGTTAAACTTAATTTTCCCACTATTATGATTTGAATTTCAAAGAATGGACATCTACAGTTGTGATTAGCAAGTTATTTAGAGTCTAATATAACCAACTTTATTTATTTTAAACTAACATACCATTATGAATTTTAATATTAATATTAATATGAACCTTATGAATATAAATCATATTATGATTTTATTTACCTAAATTTATATTATAATTAGATTTGGATAAGTTTTTCAATGTGAGATAAAATAAATTATAGTTTTAAAATTCATATTATTGGAATAAAATAATATTTATTTCAAAATAAAATTAATTATATTTATAATATTTATTCAAAAAATGGATTTTTTTTGGAATTGAAAATGTCAAAAAATGTTTGGGATGAATTTTCACATTTTTTTGATATACTTGAATTTTTTGGGAATATTGAAATTTTACAATTAAAAAATATGATAAATAAATGCGTTTCTGCATCATGATTGTGAAATGTATGTTGTAAATGTATTTTATTCAAAATCAAATTCAATTATTAATATTTTGGGTCACAAGAATTAGGATTATTAATAGTTTGGAGAAAAAAAATTTAACTAATTATTATAATAATGTAAACCCTACCTCACATCCACTATAAATACCACCCTTGACCCCCTCTTCCAATCAATCGTCTAATGTTGTGTTCATTACTTATGTTCTACCCAATACACTTTACAAGGATCTTCCCCGCATCTAAGACCTTTTTGTCTCACTGAAATGAAAAAACCAATGGCCTTAAGGGGGATCTCAAGGAGAAGAGATCAAGAGATAGGAATCTTCTTTCATTTTCTTCTGTTTTCTATTAAATTCTTTTTCATTTCATATAATCCCTTCCAATCCCCTTATCCAAGAGTGATGAACACTCTAGAGTCATATATTTTCATAATTTTATCATGTTTATGGAAAAAATCATCATCATTTTTCCCCTCTGATTCCTCTAATTCTAAAAATAAAAAAAATAGTTTGTGATGTGTCGAATTACCAAAAAGTGGATGATGTGTTTTCAATTTATTTTACTTCATTATAAACTATTATAATACCATTTTAATGGTTGAAATATATTTTAATTTCTAGGATATATCCTTTTTCATGTTTTGTAGTTAACATATATTCATAATATTACGTTATATTGTTAAACTGGTTCATGATTATTAAAGAAGCACCAAAATGATCTAAATGGATATCACTAAGGATTTATCTAATGATTTAAAATAATACCATATAAAAAAAGATTAATGGAATAATTAAATATTTTCTAAACCTATTAATACCATTTCATTACACTTCTTGAATTTTATTTCCATATGACATGAAAATAAAATAAAACATGCAATGGAAATCATGTAATGAATGCACATGAAATAATGGAAGGAACAAAATAATAATAATTAAGGGATGAAATGTTGTTATTAAATTATCATATAATGTTTTTTTAACTTCAATATGTTTAATTAGTATATTAATAAAATTATATTAACCATTATTCAAGTTGTTTAATGAAGGATGAAGTTAGACAAACCTAAAGGAAGGGAATTCATAACACAATATTCATTCATTGGGTGAACCTCTACTTCATTAATTATGTGGTATTAAAAATCTTTGTGTGATTAATTATTTTTATATTTTGTTATATAATGTTTATTTACAGTTTCTATACATATTCAATAAACTCTATTAAGTATCGTGTATATTATATGATATATTTAAATGGTTTTTGTTTTAGAATCCTCTATTAATATTTTGTTTTACAAAATTCAAAAAAAATGTTTTTATGAAATAATTAAAGATGTATGATTATTTTATAGTTCTTGGGAACTATTTATGATTAATGGGGTGACCTATATATCCCTCTAATTCATTGGGTATGTGTATGTTGGGGTTTGATTGTATGGTTACTCCAAGTGTAATTGTGATGGTTACATAATAATATATTTATGAGGGTTACATTGTAAGGGGGATGTGGGGGTCATAAATCATAAGGTAACTATTATGGTTTTAATACTATGTATGTAATTCCCCAAGATAAATTTATAGTTCTATTTATATACATTATGTTTTTTGGTATTTTGGTGGAAATTCCATGTTTCAAAAAGTAATCATATATGGGTGTCATATATTTCATTTTGAAATAAATTTCATATGTTCACTTGTATTTATTGAAAAATGATTTCATTAAATCATTATATATACCTTACTAAGAAATTTTCTCCCATACCATTATTTTAAATTATTTTTAAAGTTTATACATACATGTAAGAGAATGACGTATGTCATGTTAAATGTCATAATTATTTTTCAAAAAAATCATGTTGTTTTTTTGTATTTAAAATTTTTTTTTTGAACAAATTGATATTTCATTAGTGGTACATTATTTTTATTCTAGTGGGATGATATGTATGATTTATTTTGGAACTTTCTGGATCCCTAAACAAAAAAATTCTATGATAAAGTAATGAAGAGAATTATAGTTTAAATAACTAGAATATGTTATGTTTAAGGCTGAGACCCTATGCATTATTTTATTATAATGAACATTTTAAATATGTATCACCACCAGTAGCTATTCATTGATCTAGAGACTTTAAAATTTTATCCTGTTTGATATTATAAAAAATCTTTTTTAATTATTTCTTAATTTTTAACATTGTAAAATATTTTTCAATATGGTATATATTTTTTCCTTCATAATAAATTAATTATTAATATTTTATATTTTATCTTTAATATTTCTAATTATTTATTTTCAAAAGATTAAAATGATTCATCCTAATTATATTTTTCAATATTTTATGTTGTTTCGAAAATTTATTTTCACATTCCTTTAAAGAAAGAAAATTTTATTCAACCATGAATTGATTCATATATTTAGATAAATTAAAAACAATCTCACCAGATTTATATTTCTTAGTTGTATCACTAGATGTTGATGAAAAATATACAGCATTACTTTTCATTCCAATCTCAGTATATATTTTTAATATACTATCATACATCATAACATTTAAAATCTAATATTCCAAACTATTATTTTTTAGACTCATTATATCATATATATCTATACTATTATATTCTAATTCATTGGGCATGATATAAAAAAATAAATAATATTTATATTTATCAACTTATATTCCCTTGAAGATAGAAAACTATACATGATAGGCATGAAATATTGATGCATCTAACTCACTGATTATCCATTTCATTAATCTAAATCCAGATAGTCCACATGAATAATACCTCATGTAGTTTTTAAAACATTAGAAGATACAAAATTAGTAACTTCCAACATTCAGGACATATTATTTTTTATCTTATAAAAATGTATATGATTATAAATATTCATTATTATATAACATATCAATGTATTTTGAACTCTATTATTCTTGAAATATGTAGTATAATCCTATCTAGAAAATGAATACATATTCTTATTATGAATTTTCTTAATTTAATCCATCATGAAAATGTTTTTCAACATAGTTTTTTATCACAATGGAATTTATTCAATTACACTAATATTCATCATCATGATAATAAAAAAGTGTTGTTCTTCTAGTATTTGGATTTTAGGATGTATTAATGGAAAAAACTAAAATTATAAAAAAACTATTCAATAAAGTCAAAATTAGTATAATCATGCATATAATGTAGTGTTGATCATTGATACGAAAATTTTTACTGTAAGAGACTTATGAATACATGAATATTGGTGAATTATAGTTTAATAAATTATAAAATTATGTTTTTCTCTACACCTTGACTGTATGAAAAATCATACAAAAGATTATATTTATTTTACATTAATGCATATATTTTTAGAAATAATATATAGAATAAATAGTACATAAAATTAATAAAATAAATATAATTTTTATAAATAACAATAATAATGTAAAACACACTTATATAAAATATCATAAGTAAACATATATTATCATCACTAAAAAGGACATTACATTCATCGAAATTGATATGTACATTTGACAATAAGGATTAAGTTATTCAAAACATTAAGCTATCATATGTTATATTCTTTATGATTTTTAATCCCTCCAACTACTTAATCAATCACATATCAATCTCCCAATCCCTATGATGCATCTATCACACAAACAGACAACCCATTTCTCTCTTTATCCCAAATATTCATCAAGCACATGAATAGTCAAAATCTATTACTATTGATAAAATTTAACGAATTTAAAATTTAATCTTCATAACTACATTTTTATGGAAACTCTATGGATTAAAATTGATGTATACATAGTATATATTTATTTCATAAAATCATAAATATCATTTGATCGTAAATTTTCAAAGTGTACTTATTTGCCTCTACTGTGACACCCTATTATGGATATGTTTTCAGGATTTAAAACATTATTAGAAAAATATTTTATCGTATCAATGAGTCAAAAACAATATCACTTTTTCATATTTTCATTAATTGTATAATCTTATCAATTCATTTGAAAAATATGTTAGGTATAGAATATATATATTCTTATGAAATAATTTTTAAATACGTATCTAATAGGATAAGTAAATCCTCATAAAATAGAATTTTTTTATCTCTATATGATAAAATTCATAGGACATCATCTAATGGATATTATAGAACTATGTTTGATGGAATTCATAGAACTCCATCTAATAGAATTTATAATCATTCAACTTAATTGAGAGTGTATACTTCCATTCAGTGTACACTATATATATATGTCTAATGTACAAAGTCCTAATTTTTTAATATACATGAAATATATATTTCTTGTAGTATTGAATTCATAAAACCTATTAAACTCGTCACTTTATATCAAAATTTTTTTTGAAATAATAAAAATTATGTATATATGAAAAATTTTAAAGAATGAATTGTGATTTTCAAATTCATGGTTAGAATGGGTTCACTTGAATCAGTAAATAACACTTATTTTCTATTGTGTTAATATATATCATTATAAATATTTTAAATTTTTCTTATATGGTATTATAAGATATTAGATTAGTATATTTAGGAGTGGAATTTTTTCCTTTTAAATTTTTTCATTCACGGTGAAATAAAATCAATCATATTTTGACAAACATCTATCCAAACACTATTATATTTGGATAAAAATCTATAATTTTATATAGAATATAATAAATCATAATCATTTTGTTTAAGACTATTATCTAATAGTTTTTAAATTAACTCCATATATATAGAAAAATTATTTTATCATACAATAATAACAATCTGAATATATACATCATTAAATAACTCTATCTAAGAATTATTTATTCATTTTTATAATTTCCATGATGTTTCAATAGTATTATTTATAAATAGCAATAAAAAAATAAGATTTATTTTGTACATCAATTTTATCCTCATTTAAACATACAACATTTATAATTTTTCTATTCATCACCTAATAATTATTAATTCAATATAATTTTTTTAATAAAATTGATTCCCGAAATGGACTCTATATATAGTATCTCAATCTCATTCTAGTCTTTCAAAGAATAACATTTTTTTGGAAATAGTTTTCATTAATTCTTGAATATAAAAACATATTTTAATTAACATGAATGGAAATTATAAGGAAACATTATTAGATACTATAAATATATTTTAATATCTAGATTTCAATATTTAAAAACTTTTATAGTTGATACAACACACTAACATGGGTATCTCAAACCTTTGTTTATCTATTATCAACCTTTTGAGAATATAGTATAAATATTTTTAGATATAATTGAAATAGTTATAAAATTACCAATATTTATTCCAAAATTAATTTCCTTCTTACAATAATATATGGGGATATATTATATATCACCAATCCATAATAATACCCAATCATATGACATTAAAAATAAGAGATAAGTGTAGTCATCTATTGTTCATCATGTATCTAATCAATAATTGAATTATTCAAATAATCATATATATTTATTTATTAAACTATTTAAATGGTTCATTTTTTATGAAAAGATCTATAATACAAGAAGATTTTAGGATATAATTATCTTTATATACTTATTTTTCATTGATATATTACATTACAAAAAATAGATGGTATAATTGTAAAATCCTATATAATTGAATTATATTTATTTAATATTACAATTATCACCTCGACATTGGAATGGAAATGTATTTATATGAATAAATAAATTAGAAAAATGGATTTTTTACAAATTTATAAAATAGATATATCGGTTATCAATTGATAAAAGCATTTGAATGTAAAATAAGATATTTCTAATAGAAAAAAAAGTTTATTCATGTAATGTTTTTAGAATAATATATTAAATATAAAATTATTGATGAATTATTATAATATTTTTTAGATTATATATTCAATAATATTTATTTTCATTCATCTATCTATTTTCCCAAGGCTTGGGATAAGAATAAATTCTATTTTACAAATAGAAACAAATTTTTTTAAAGAATGTTTGAGTTGTGCAATATTTCCAGTTATAGAATAGTAATCTAGAAAATGGATTCCATATTTATAATTAAGAAGATTAAATCTGGTATATTTGACCCATTATGTTTAGTTATTATAAATAGTAACCCTGGAAAATATTTTTCACCTTATTAAGGGTAAATTGGGTAATTTAGGTAAAAACTATTTTGATAAGGCTCTAAAAATCCTTATAACACAATACACATTTCTATTAATTGTGTTTAACTCAACCATATTCATATTATATCTTTATAAATGAAAAAAAATCATGTCATTTTTATTTTATAATGATAATTATATTATTTTTAAAAATTATTAAATCCAAAATGTTACTCTATTTTAATAACCGTCGAATTTTTTAATACGTAAAAAGGTGTATATGTTTTATTAATAATGGTTATTTTGATAATTTTCATGCATCTTGTATCCAATTTTACTGAATTATTCTGATTATAATTCTTATTATTTGGGATATATATTAAATATTCTTCTAAAATATGTTACATCTATGTATAAAATGGTTTGTATATATATTTCCTTTCAGATAAGTGTTTAATTATTTTAAATTACTATATTAATGAGTAATATAGTAATTGAACCAATAAAATATATGTAAAAACTAATGTGATATTCTTTTAATCTTAATATTCATGGGTTTATTATAAGGTTTTATCATTTTTGAAATTTGATGAATTATTTTCATGAATATTTTATTTATCACACTGATTATTGTAACGTGATACTTACACACTAATTTTTGGTTTTAGAAAATGAATAGATCTGGACCGAATATCAAAACAATGAACATGATAGATGATTTATTGATTTTACATATGAGATACCCAATGTAATAGAAGATGTAATGTAGAATTGTATTTTTATCTTCATAAACATTTCACAAAATATGAATCATTTTGAGATTTTTAATGATTAATTGATGGAAAAAAATATTATTGAGTATTTCATGAGAAAAAATGAAAAACATTATTGGTTATGATGATAAACTAATGTATTATATATCTATAAGTATGACATAGACAATATTTTCTAATTCAGTTATTAGAACATCGAAAACATTTCATATCCATATATCATTTGGAATGAGAAAAAAGCTAAATGGTGGAATCCGTTTTAGAATGAATTTTAAATATGAAAAATTAACTACATGGTATGAGATGAGTATAAGAAGAAATTTTTCAGAATTAACTATGCTCATAGTATATAGATAATAAAATAGAAGTAATTCCATAAACATAAGTAGTTGTATTATGAATCTATTGGTACACATTAGGAATATTTTACAATACAATTAAGGTATGCTTGTAGTTTAATAATCATCCCAAAAAGAAAAATTGATATACTCTACAGTTGATTATAACATGTCCTACAAATGTTTTAGTTAGAAAATATGTTTAAATATATGAAGAACCCATTTTATATGATCCTAAGGTTGAAATAAAAAATATTTGACTTCCCCTACCCAGTGGAATGTTTCTGGTGACCTAAGCCAGGCCATCACATGACCACAACCTCACCTCCCCATATGTCAAAGGCTTCTAACTATAAGAGTTTTTCAATGAAGGAACATTGGGGATATTATACAATCTTTAAATATTAACTCCACTTCCAAAATAATATCAATAAATATATATTCCATTTGAAATATATAAATTGAAGAACATGTGGTATTGCCAACAATTATCCTAGTAGCATATGTTATAATCAATATTTTCTACACTATGTTTCTTGCAGTCATTCAAAAAATGTCTAAAAAAACGCCTCTACAAATATCCTAAACTAGTACCCAAGTCCTAGACAAGTCTTTACATCTCTTTCAACAACCAAATATCCCATGCATGAATCATACGTCATGTCTATGTCTGGAAAATATACCTAAAAAGTAAATTCTACTCAGGTACCCATGTTCAATGGTGCCCTAATCAGGATGTGACTACAACATATTATGTAACATCCCAGGTAAATAATCAATATGGAATTTTCATATTTATTAATATTTTTAAATTAATTATTAATTTTACTTTAAAGGTAATGCTATGTTCTTTGGCTTACCCAATACGCAACAAGAGGTTTCTTTGAAATCTTACGTTTCACACTAATAATATAATATTATTATTTTAAATGGTATTTAACGCCTAGACATTTTATCAGCAGGAATGAAAAATAACTAACTATAATATGATTATAAATGTTTGTTAAATGTGTTTACTTTCATCCAATAAAATTTAGAGGCTTCAAATGTGATTGAATCTAATTTTAAGCATAAATACTCTAATATTCACTAAAAGGTCGATTAATCACCTTTTAATGGAGAAGCCTATTTAAATATAGTTTTCATCACTTTTATAAGATCTATTTAACCAAATAAAATTCCTCTTTAGAATCAGGATATGAAAATTTACTTTGGGTACTTTTTTCATATTTTTCTGATAAAATTCATTTTTAATGAATAGTGAAAATACTGTTTTTTAATTCAAATCTTACTTTTAATCTAAGTTATTTATATGGTTAGATTATCTTTTTAATTGGTTTTAAAGTTTAATTAAAATATATTTTTACCATTTAATCCAATTTTGGTCATTGAAAATAATTTCACTTCGAAATTGGACATAAATAAGTATCAATATTTTGATAGTTATTATTTCTTAAAAACACAATATTTGTTTTGATAACAAGAATTAATTTTAAATTAATTAATTCTACTTATACGTTTGTAAATTGGTATAATAGACATCATTTTTGAATTTGGAATATGAAATATTGTTTAGGCTAAATTTTCTGTAGTTTTCTTAAAATCCTCCCTTTTGGATGAATAGTGAGACCACTTAGTAGTAGTTAAAAACGGACTTTTTAATTTAAATAAACTCTTACCACTTTTATGAATTGAATTTTGAAAATCTGACATACATGGTTGTTATTATTATGTAAAATTTTGTTCAATTAGATGAAAATAATTTCTGTGAATAGTAACTGTTGACTTTTATTTACCACGGTTAAAGGTAAATGGGGTAATTCAAAGTAAAAAAGAATATTGAAATAATACAAAATTATCATAACAAATGTACTAACCTTATTTTTTGAGTCATTTACAACCATGGTCATCTCTAGGTCGATTTTAGGACCCCATGGAGCCACATGGGATTGGTAATTACACTTTAGATTAATTAATTTAATGTAAAGGAAAAAATGACATAAAAAAATATCTTTTAGTAAATCAATTTTTACATGAAGTTATATAATCCATGTTTTAGACTATAAATATTATTCAGAAAGATAAAAATATTTTCTACATCATGGTATTTTTTTTATAATTTTATACATTTAATAAATTAAATGATTTATGAAACAATAATGATGTAGTGTTTACCTCATTAATAAATCATTTAAATAAATAAGATTATAAATATTAAAATTACACCGAAAAAAATACAATTTTTATTTTATGAATTTATTTCGACCACGAGTCATTTTATTTTCGACCTTAATGAGTTATGGACATTTAAAAACCGAAAATCATTATATAATAAAATAATATTATCACACTTTCCTAAAGAGCCCCTCCTCTCCCTCATAGAAAGCCCTCACTTCTAAACCATTCCTCACACCTCTCAACCCCCTTGGATCTTCCAACCCATGCCCAAATAATCTCTAAATATCCCTCTCCTCCTCCTAGAATCCTTACCTTAAGAAGAAGGCACTTCAATAAGTCCTTTTGGTTCAAACCAAAGGAAGTTACCTAAATTAAAGGTAACGGTTTCTCTTAAATTCTATTGTTTTTTTTTGTTTTTTTACTTATCCAACTCTTAAACTCATTTAATTACTTTATTTTATAACTAATATAGTATCCTCAATATACTAGGATGTTTTTATGAGAATTATTCGAAATACACATACATGAACCTCTATCTAATAGATAACGTACATATTGTTTCTCTGGATGGAGGACTACAGCCTCACGAAACGATGATTGTTCAAATATCACCTATTTCCTATTATGGTGTCCATTATAATAAAATTGTATTTATATATGATATATATTATGTTTATGTTTTCCTTAGGCTTCTATATTTTTAATTAATATCATACCTTTATGGTTACCATGTTGAGTAAACGGGATAATTTCATTTGAGGAAGTGCAGACTACCGCCCCCTCAATGTGATATGACTCATTCATACCATACATGGGACATATAAAAAATGGAGTTATTGAAATTATATATTATATTATAATTTAATTAAAATATACCTATGTATCATTAAGTTTTCATTCAATTAAAATACGAAATCGAAATGAAAGTAGCATTCATGTGTACGTATGACTTACTGTCTCCATGAACAGTGCATTTCATTTCTTATCTCCAATTGTTATGTACTGTTATATACAAATATATAATGGATATATATGATATCTAAATCATAAATAACATTCTGGAGATAATGGAATCTTGACCACATGGACAACTTGTAATTATAAGGTGTTCATTTTTTTACTCAAGTACCAAATATCGACAAAATGACTATTATTAACTTAAATGATTACATATTGTACATAACAAGGTAATAAGTGATATAAAAGGAATAATTAACTTGTAAAAAGGTTTTCTAATTACATATAAATTAACTTAAGTTTATTATTCATGAATAACAAGGAACAAACAAGTCATGTCAGACACGAGGTAAGGGGTTTCTTATCTCACTTTTAATTTCGTGATATTTTCATTGTTCGCCACGTATTTATTGATTGTGGTGTATTGTGTACTAAAATTTTATAGATATTATCATGACTCTCCTTATATTCATTTTATTATTTGATTAATTTTTTGGTTATTATCTTTTGGTCATACGACTCAATTGATTACTACGTGGTAAAGTGTTTTATCTCACTTCTTATTCTCATGAGATTGATGCTATATTTGTCGCTATTACCGTTGTGTGGTGTATGTACTTCCCGTGATTGTATTGTGGTGTAATATAATTTCAGTTATGGGTATTTAAATTTTCATTAAATGAACCTTCTTTAATGAGGTGTATGTTTCACAATTTACCAAATCGGTAAGGTAACTTTTAAACCCAATTTTCATTCTTTGGGTTAATCATCTAATTCATAATTATTTCATGTTATGATTATGTGTGTAATCACTATTAATTCATTTACGTTTTAATTTCCCCTTCCATTTGTGTGTATATACTTGTGACACACATAATCACTCCATTGATAAATTCTCAAGTCATCAATATGAACTGGATAATAGTAATCTTAACTCATTTTCTTTCGTTGAGTTAAAAATTAAAGTCATTGGTTTTGCATTAAAAATAACATGTGTGAATGTACTATGATCTATTTACACAGAATATCCAATCATATTTATTGTATTTATAATTTTCACACATTATTATGTAATTGATTTATCCTTAATCAAAGGATACTATTTTTATAAGGGATTTCGCCTCAATTTATATTCCATTGAGACTTCATGGTTTTTATGCACCGATTCACTCTTATATGGTGTATATACTATCATTTTTCATATTATATCATGAATACCTTTATTCACATGATATTATAAATTTCTGATTAAATTTTATTTCTGAAATATTTGTTTTCAAGCATCTCTCATTTTCTTAAAAACTCAATAAATCAAATATCATTTTAAATATTTTAATGAATTATTCTTCTAAATATATCTCATTAATGTCCATGTTTTCAAAAATATTTTTTAGGATTTATTAATTTATATTGACATTAATGTTTTCAAATGATAATTCATTTCAAATCTTCAAAGTGGTATGGGACACTTTGATTCAAAAATATCTTTATTAAATGTTTTAATTGGTTTTGAAAATGGTTTGATAAAACCTTGATTATGTCAATATCTTGAAATGATATATTGTAATTGAAATTTGGAAATGTTATCTTTCCATTATGCCTGGATTATGTGTTATGAATATATTATGGTTATTGGGAATTGTTTACGTATATGGGTGTTTTTGTGGTAATCCTAGGGCAGGTGAGCCCGAGATAGCTCTCCAATGCATTGGGTAATGTGACGGAGGAAAACGTTAAGGATTCTCCTAAGAGATTTAGGGAATATACTGTGATGGGTATTCAAAATTTGACCCCCTATATAGTTGTGTTATCTATATTGTATGTATGTTATGAATACCATAAGTTACCTTTATGATTTATGATTTCATTATGTTATTCATAAATCTTATGATTTCATGAGGTATGTTATGATTGAAAAGTATGGTTTCATTTATTTGTATATATTTATAGGATAGTGTTTCTTTTCATTATTTTAAAACCCTTTCTCAGATTTTTAATCTCATCCCATGTTTTGAAATTTTTTCCAGAGGACATAAATATGAATAGGGTCAAAGATGACATTAAGGAAAAGTCATGCTTTCTAAAACATAAAACTAGACATGTCTCTTTTTTAAGATTTTTTATTTTATGAAAAATGAATACCGAGTAGTAGCGTCTACATGTAATTTTCAAGTTGTTATGTAATAGTTATGGCATAATTATCTAAAAATCTAAACCTGAAAAGATCCTCAATGTGATTTATTCATTAAATTCAATATTATGTAATGTTTAAGGTCGGGTCATTATAGTTGGTATCAGAGGTCGGTTTAGATAAATTTAGAGGTTAGGGTGTTCTTTAAGCATAAGTGACATTACCATAATGGTTAGGATTACAGAAAGAGTCAGAGTGATTTTAGACAAAGTGAATGAGTTTAAGATAACATGAATAATTTTATCTTAGTATTTACCCACCACATAATATATTATATGATGATTTTAATGATATACTCACACTTACCGTTTTGGTTTTAGTAAATGGTTGGATCTAGCAAGCACCAAAGCAATAGTGGATGTGAAGAAAATTGTTATAGTTTTCTGAATGAGAAACTGAATGAAATGGGTGTATTAATGGGAAATCTTTTGGTTATTCTCAACCAACTATCTGGATTCATGATTGACCACCTTAACCTTGGTGGTTTTTAAAAGGAATCATATATGTGAGAAACAAATCCCCATGGATGTTCAGGTAATAATCATAAAGGCAAGTATATTCAAAAACCTATGTGTCAAGGATGTGGAAAGAAACATATAGGAAAATGTTTCAAAGGGATGGGAAGATGATATAGATGTGGAAATGAAGGTGATAAAGCATGAACCATCCTTGGAAAAAGGAATCATCTAGTAAACTCTAGGAAAGGGAAAGAAGTTCTTTCTGAGGGTTCAATTGAATATTTAAAATGTGGTGTGCATGGTCATTATACAAACAGATGTCCTACGAAGAAGTTTTGGAAATGAGATCACTTGTATCATTCAAATATATGTTTACCAATACCTAAATCCATTCCGATTGAGGATGAAGAAATTGACAATGACCAATCAAAGGTATGGATTATTTTTTAACTGATGTTTATAAATTTTTGAATAAAAGGATATGATTCATGATAATGTTTATAGGAAAGAACTATTTCAAAATAAGTTGGAGAGGAATGGTTAATGGATCCTAATTAACATTGAATGATTAAGAAGTCAACATATAAGGGATTCAAGAGTTATGGTAGATTTTAGGATGGTGAAATGATTAAAAGTATTAAGGATATTTTGATGATGGGATTACATTAGAAGGCTTTTTATAGTATGTGTAACTCTGATGTTTGATATATGAAAATTTTATTCAAGGAATAATTATCTTTTCTTTTTTGGTTATAGTTATAAAGAACCATTTGGGTTTATGTGATCCTTGAATTTGATACAATTACAAATTAATTCATTTTGTGATGCAAAATGAAAGTTATTAGAAAAACTTTTTGGTAAAAATAAGTTATGGTTATTTTTGATGAATTTATCTCTTTTTGGGAATGTTATAAAATTATATAGTTTTTTAAAAAAGATAACATGCAGACCGCATGACAACCCATCGCATCGGAAAAAGATGCGGGAATCGAACCCACAACCAAAGTGAGACTAGGATTTATCACCTACCACGGGACTATGTGAAGTCACTGGATAGTATGACTAATTATTTTTAGATAGATGATTTTATGAACCAAGAATAAGTTGATTTTGGGATGTCTATGGAAATGATTAACCTATCATAGAGAATATGTGATTAGGTTAATTACTTTTCAATATGATACTTTAAGAGTAACTGATGTTATTTGGAGATAAATGTTTAGATTTATCTTGGAAGACTATGTGATTAAATACTTCAGAGATTGGGGTTTCAATATTAGTTTGGATTTTTTTGAAACATTTATGGGAAATTTTTAATCCAATGGTCTTTGTTGAACTTTGGGTTTTGTTTGACAAATATTGGATATTAAGAGTAGTTTTTGTTTTTGTAAAATATTATCCTTTTTGGTTATTATCTGATCTCGCACAAACCATTTTTGTTTTGGTTAATGTCTAAAGACATGAAAAAAAATATATTTCATATTTTGTGGATTATTTGATTCTATATAAGTTTATTATAGCACTTTCAATGTGAATAAGTCATACTGAATACTAATCTTTTGAAAAAAAATGAGTTGGTGGTAGGAATTTAGTAATGGATGAAAGTCTACATGACATGTAAGTATGATTCCTTTTGATTTTAGTTAAGCTCATTAATAAATTCCTCAACCTTAGGAAATGTAACTTAAAACAAAAACGTTTTCTTTTAACTTTTACTAATGGGGAATCAAAGACCCTTTAACCCATCACAATTTTGTGATTTTCTAGTGGTTAACTTTCTCTTAGTCATCTTTTCTATCACTCTCTGTCAGATCTTGACGGTTTTCTTACTCCTTTATATCCATATTTTCATGGAATCCTATTATATTTTGTCTTGGGTGACATTTTTATTTCTCTTCCTTCATTTTAATGTGATAGTTTTATTGACACTTTTTCTGATGTGGGATTTTCAATGATGTTTTCGAGCCCAATTTTAAAATTGTGAGGACACAATTCCAAAAAGGGGGAAGGGTGTAACATCCCAGGTAAATAAAGACATGAAATTTTCATATTTATTAATATTTTTAAATTAATTATTAATTTTACTTTAAAGGGGTGTTATGTTTTATGGCTTACTCGACACGCAACATCAGATTTCATTGAAATATTACATTGCACACTAATAATATAATATTATTATTTTAAATGGTAGTTAATTCATATCTGTTGTATTGGTGGGAATGAATTTAAATAACTACAATATAATTATACATAATTTTTAAATTTTATTACTTTTATCCAATAAAATTTTGAGGCCTAAAATGTGAATGAATCTAATTTTAAGAAAAAATACTCTAATATTCCCTAAAATGTTGATTTATATCCTTTTAATGGAGAACCCTATTTAAATATAGTTTTTGTCCCTTTTATACAATCTAATTGAAGAAATAAAATTTTCTCATTAGAATCGGGACACAAAAATTAGCTTTCGGTAATTTTTTGGTATTTTTCTGATAAAATTCTTTTTTTAATGAATAGTGAAAATACAGTATTTTAATTCAAAACTTCCTTTTAATATAAGTTATTTAAATGGTTATATTATCTTTCTAATTGTTCTCAAAGTGTAATTAGAATATATTTTTACCATTTAATCCAATTTTGTTCATTGTAATTAATTTCACTTTGAAATTGGACATAAACAAGAATTAATATTTTTTTAGTTATTGTTTCTTAAAAACACGCTATTTGATTTGATTACAGGAATTATGTTCAAATTAATTAATTTAACTTCAATGTTTATAATTTTATAAAATTGACATCATTTTGGAATTCAGAATATCAAATATATCTTAGGCTGAATTTTTGGAAGTTTTCTGAAAAACCTCAATTTTTTATGAATAGTGAAACCACTTAGTAGCAGTTAAAAAAACACACTTTTTCATTTAAATTAAATTTTACCACTTCCGTGAATTGAATTTAGAAAATATTATATACATGGTTTTTATTAGTAAGTATAATGTGGTTCATTAAGATGAATATAATTTTTGTGAATAGTAACTTTTGACTTTTATTTACAGCGGTTAAATGTAAATAGGGTAATTCAAGGTCAAAAAAATATTATAATATTACAAATTTTATCTTAAAAGTTGTCCTAGCCTTATTTATTGAGTCATTTATAACCATTTTCATCATTGGGTCGATTTTGGGACCCCATGGAGCCACTTCGGAGTGATAATGACACTTTAGATTAATTAATTTAATGTAAAGGCAAAAATGACAAAATCAAATATCTTTTAGTAAATAAATTTTTACATGGGGTTATATAAGTCTTATTTTAGACTATAAATATTTTTTTGAAATAAAAATATATTTCCTAAATCCTGTTATTTTTTTATAATTTTTAGATATCGAATAAATTAAATTATTTATGAAACAATAATGATGCAGTGTTTACCTCATTAATAAATAATTTAAATAAATAATATTATAATTATTGAAATAACATCCAAAACCTGCCCAATTCTTATTGGATGAATTTATTTATACCATTAGTATTCTTATCTTCTACCTTAATGAGTTTTGGACCTTTAGAAACCAAATATCATTATATAATAATATAATATTATCACACTAGCCAAAAGAGCCACTCCTCCCCCACTAAAAAGCCTCCACTTCTAAACCATTTGTCACACCGCTCAAGCCCCTTGCCTCATCCAAACCCTGACCATATAATCTTTTAATATCCCTCTAGTTTTCCTAAAATCCTTTTATTAGGTATAAGTCACTTCAAGAGGTCATTTTGGTTCAAACCAATGGAAGTTACCCGAATTAAAGGTTACAGTTTCTCTTAATTTTTTTGGTTTTTTGTTTTATTTTACTTCTCCATCTCCTAAAATATTTTCATTAAATTATTTTATAACAAAACCAGTATTATAAATATACTAGTATGTTTTTATTAGAATTATTATAACTACACTTACAGACACCTCCATCTAATGGATAAAGAAAAAATTGATTCTGGGGACGGTGAACTACTGCCTCACGAAACGACGATTGTTAAAATATCACCTACTGCCTCTCAGGGTGGCCATTATGATGAAACTGTATTTATATATGATGTATATAATGTTTATGTTATCTTTATGCTTCTGTATTCTTAACTTATATCATACCTTTATCGTTTCCATTTTGAGTAAACGCGATAATTTTATTTGAGAAAGTGTGGACTACCGCCCCCTCAAAGTGATATGACTTGTTCATACCATACGTTGGAATATAAAGGATTGATTTATTGAAATTATATATGATATTATAATTTAATTAAAATATAACTTTTTATAATTATGTTTCCATTCATTTAAAATATGAAATAGAAATAAAAGTAGTGTCCATGCATACGTTTGACTTACTGTCTCTATGAACGGTGCATTTCATTTCTTATCTCCAAATGTTAATTAATGTAATAAATACATATATATACTGGATATATATGATATATATGATATCTGAATCATTAATATCAGTCTAGAGATAATGAAATCTTGACCACATGGACAACTTGTAATTATAAGGTGTTCATTTTTTTACCCAAGTACCACATATCAACAAAACGACCGTTATTAACTTAAATGATTACATATTTTTTATAACATGGTAATAAGTGATATAAAAGGAATAATAAACATTAAAAAATGGTTTTAATTAATTATAAATTAACTTCAGTTTATTATTCAGGAATAAAAAGGAACAATCAGGTCATGTCAGACACGAGGTAAGGGGTTTCTTATCTCACTTTTAATTCCGTGAGATTTCAATTGTTCACCACTTATTTATTTCATGTGGTGTATTGTGTACTTCCATTTGATATATATTATCATTATTCTCCTTTTATTAATGGTATTATGTGATTAATTTGGTGTTTTTTAACTTTTTTTCATACGACTCAATTGATCACAACGTTGTAAAGGGTTTTATCTCACTTTTTATTCCCAGGAGATTGATGCAATATTTGTCACTATTTCCTTTGTGGGGTGTATGTATTTTCGATGACTTTACTCTTTGTGTAATATAATTTCATCTATGGGTATTTAAATCTTCATTTAATGAACCTTATTTAATGTGGTGTATGTTTCGTAAGTTCCCAAATATTTAAGGGAACTTTTTAACCCAATTTTCATTCCTTGGGTTAATCATCTAATTCATAATTATGCCACGTTATTATTATGTGTGGAAGCAAAATTTGTTTATTTATTTTTTAATTTACACTCCACTTTGTGTGGATATACTTCTGATACACATAATCACTCCATCGATAATTTCTCAATTCATCGATATGAACTTGATAAGAGTAATTTTCACTTAATTTCCATTTATTGAGTTAAACATCCAAGTCATTGGTTTTGTCTTAAAAAGAACATGTGTGAATGTCCTCAGATTTATTTACACAGAATATCCCATTAAATAGATTGTATTTATAATCTTTACATATTATTATATAATTTATTAATCCTTAATCTAAGTATACCATTTTTATATGTGATTTCGTCTCAATTTAAATTCTATTGAGACTTCAATGTTGTTATGCACCAATTAACTCTTATATGGTGTATATATTGTCCATTGGCATATTGTATCATGAATTTATTTATTCTCATGATATTATAAAGTTATGATTCAATTTTATTTCTCAATTATTTGTATTCAAGCATCTCTCATTTGTTTAAACACTCTTTAACAAAAACATTGTTTTAAATGTTTTAATGATTTATTCTTATAAATATTTATCATTAATGTCCATGTTTTAAAAAATGGTTTTTAGGATTTATTTATTTATATGGAAATTAATGTTTTCAAATGAAAATTCATTTAAAAGCTTCAAAGTGTAATGGGACACTTTGATTCAAAAATCTATTTATTTAATGGTTTATATGGATCTGAAAATGGTCTAATAAAGCCTTGATTATGTCGATATCTAGAAATAATATATTGTGATTTCAATGTAGAAATGTTATATTTCCTTTATTCTTGGTTTATTTTTGATGAATATGTTATTTTTATTGGGAATTGTTATGAATATGGGTGGCTCTATTATAAGCCTTGGGCAGGTGAGCCCAAGAAAGCTCTACAATGCATTCGGTAATGTGGCGGAGGTAAATGTTAATGTTTATCCTAAGAGATTTAGGGAATATATAGTTATGGGTATTCCAAATGTGACCCCCTATGAAGTTGTGATAGCAACACTGTACGAATGTTATGAATTCCATAAGTTACCTTTAAGATTTATTATTTCTTTATGTTATTAATAAATCATATGATTTCATGAGGTATGTTATGATTGAAAAATATGGTTTCATAGATTTTTTTGATAGTATAATGTTTCTTTTAATTATTTTATAAACCTTTTTGAACTTTTTATTCTTATCCCATGTTTTCAAATGTTTCTCACATGACACAATGATCAATAGTGTCAAGGATGAGATCAAGGAAAAGTCATCTTGTCTAAAACATGGAACAAGACATGTTTCTTTTTTTAAGAGTTTTTATTTTATGAAAAATGGAAACTAATTAGTAGTGTCTATATGTAATTTTTAATTTGTTATGTAATAGTTATGGCATAATTCCCTAAAACTATAAAACTAAAAAGATCCTCAATGTGAATTATTCATTTAATTCAAGATTATGTAATGTTTAAAGTTGAGCCATTATATATTAGGCCCCCAAAAAATGGTTTCTAAGGCAATAAACATCATATAAAATAGTGTATGATTTCTATAAAGATTGTTATGTAAAAAAGGAAACAATGAAGAAATTAAATTAATTATTTAGTATCAATTTTATACATCATGTTCTATAGATTCACAAAATCAAATAAACTGTAATAGGACACACTGAAATTCTAGGATAAGGAAAATGGGTTACACATAATTCTAGCTGTAGGGGTTGTTCTCTAATCACAATTTAAGTAATACCCATTAATTAACATTATTAACTTGACCATTTTATTCATTTTTCCATTGGTTAGGTATTTATATCATTGAGACTAGGACCGTGTCTCGTCAATTACCCTATATAGTGGAATATGTCAAGATTCATATCTCACTAATAATAAAGATATCAAAAAAATACATCACCAATACCTATAATCCTCAGTACATGTAGTATCAACAAATACAATTGTTAGGTTATATGATCCTTAGTTCCCATCCCTAATTCATGCATTATATAGGTGGGTTTTAGAGCCTCAGACTAACCCAACAAATCATCATGGTTCAGTATGCACAATACAACACACTACTATGACATGAACAAATGATTATTTATCCATTAACACATATAAAATATCACTAAAACACTCAATATTGATGAATAACCAATATATATCATAATTTATCGATATTATAATTAACATAAATCCTTAACACATTAGAAAAATATATAATTTCATTTCATATCTCATTTAACCAATTACTTTTTCATGACATAACTCATTTGAAAATTTTACAATTTTATTCCTTATACCACTTAACATAATCATCAATTCATATATATTCACCCATTTTTATCTTCAATTTATACTCATATGTATTTTGACATGTTTAGTATACTCCATTTATCCCATTTTCACATAATGATAATAATTTCCTTATTAAGTATCCACAACAAAGAACATTCATTAGTTATATCTTTTCCCAATCATGTAAACATTCCACTATACTCATTATGTGTTCAATTTCACTAACACACTTTTTATTCTGTGTAATATGGTATTATTATAACATTTAAACTAAGACATGGAATAAAACACATCATAAATAATCATTTGAACTAATTTTGATGCAACCTATTATGATATGTGTTTTCCAATATGTAAAACTAATGCATTCCCCAAGGATTTTATTCCAATTTCACAACATAAAAAATAATCATCAATAATTTTTACATGAAATGGTCCACACACCCATTTAAAATCATCACATGAAATCAATAAGTAAAAATATGTTTTTAAAATCATTTTAGTTCAACACCTTATTTCAAAAAAAATTGTTAATTTCAAAAATCAATTTCATAATTGAAAACAAGGTATGTCAAAACCCACAATCCACATCATTAAAAACACATTGTAGCCACAAAATATAAATTAATATAAATGTGATGGATTTAGTGATTCAGATTAAGAGAAGATATTATATAAGACCAAATCCATAAAATATTTAAAATTGGATGGTTAGTCACACTTGGATGGTCAATTTTCACCAAAATAACTCCAAACACCTAATAATTGAAGGATATTAATTTTATAATGTCTTGGATGGTTTGGTTCATCATCTAAGAAATAGTGGATAGAATTGGTTGTAAATTTTTTTATGAAATAAATAGGATAGGAAAGGAAATGATAAAACCCACTTATTTAATGATGTATAGATTCCAAGGAGAACTCACATGGTTTTGAAAACTATAATTTTACCATTATCTCTCCCCTAACTAAATGGATCCCCTTGCTTCACAGTTTCCTAGACTAGGATCATGGTTTTCCTTAACAGTACACTAACTCTGGGATTCACACTATATGGCATATTTTCTCAACCTTTAATGTCTCAAACCCTCAAGGGGATCCCTAAAGTCCACATAAACACCATAATAAAATCATTGGAAAAAACATCTAACCAACCAAATAAAAATCACATTCAATAATGAATTTTTGGGATATTACTACCTTCCCACTGTATAAAAACTCTTCCTCGATCTGTGCATCTCAACTTTAATGATCCTCCAAGTCCAAGGGATGGGCCCCGACACCCTAATATTTTTAATAAAACTTATCCCAAAAAATTTCCTTCCATAACAACACTCAATCCATGGAAAATATACTATTCTGATGGAACATTCCCCAAAATCACTAAAAATAGGATCTGATGCTCCTCGAGAATGAAACTATATCTATCTCATAATTATCGACTCCATGAAAAAGAGAATTTTTGGCATAACATCATAGAACTGATTCCTAAAAATTCACCAACAAATCACTATATTATAAGAGGTGAGAAAACCAGAACAACCGTGGTCTGATCCCCTCCATAATACATGGCATATATAATTTGTATTCAAGTCAATCAACTCTTTAATGATAAAATTATGAATTATTCAGGACATCACTCGAGGGAACATCTATATTCCAACCATAATCCCCACCCAAAATTGTCCAGGAACTCAAGGCCCAACATACCCACTAATATTCTAATCATCCTAAGTACACACATGCATAACCTTCATCTCAAGGTACTTAACTGGTCAAAGCCCGATCTGATGATTACTACAAATCCCAAATTTCAATATGATGCTTATCCATTCTCATCCAACACATATGAAAAATCACATCAACAATTGACCAAATTCTCTCTATGGTGATCTGCATAATATACATTACCTACCCACAACCTTGATACAATCTTGGGCTCATACACTATCAATAAGAAGACCATGAGAATCTTAACTCGACTTTCACGACATACCTGAATCGTTTTCCAACTCACCACTATGAAAACTCCATTAAAACCCCCAATAACATCGGCATTCATACTTATTGCAAAAGTGACATGGATTTTCCACACTTCTTCCATCTTGACCAATACTAAATACAACATGGTTGTTCCTCAAAACACATTATCATCACAGAATTCACTTATCAACATATACATTAACCAATGTTGTCTTATAACCCACCCCATTCATTCTCTTTCACCCAAAAGAGATAGTAAATCTTGGTCTACTCACATCATTGGTACCCTATATCCATTATTATAATGTTTTCCTCTACTTTTCCATGATTCATTCTTACCTATGAACTATCCTATCACATGTCCAAACCTATAAGAGTCTATTATCAATCACCGTTGAAACATCCCCACCAGAGCATTGATGTCTCATGAACTGTTGTTGTCCCTGCACAGCCCAACAACACACCTATAGTTAAACAACTAAGAACGCCATTAGAACCATCTCGAGTCTAATGTCATCACTCAAATAGATATACCACTACAAATGAGACCCACAATTCCTTTACCATGGGATCCAAAAGAAATAATTTAAAAACCTCATATTTTCATCCCAATTCCACCACATCTTCTCCTTTGTCATCCAAATTCATCTGTGATTGATATTATACTACACACCTATGAAGTATTGTTCCAACCACATCCCCTATGTCATATCAACTACTGCGGCTCAAGATTCAATCACAAGATGAACCTCAAGTCTATACAAGATTATCTAGTTTTTTTATAACAACCAATCAAACTATACTTATTACCCATCCATGGAATTTGACAATGGCCCCCTCACCATTTTACATCATTCGGTCCATCCCATTGACCTCCCCCCAACCTACCGTTTGTGAACTCACCACCACATGACACCACATGTTTACCCTGAATGGTTTAGCTTATATGTTATCCCATATAAAATGGAAACACATTAAAATAGACAAGATTTTTTACATATACCTAAAATCATTCCTCGGATGATGTCAATATTTTGGACATGAATAAATATGTAAAACTACACTAGTAAGTCATATAATAACACCACTAAAACCTATCCATCCATAATGTAACCTCCCACAATGAGGACACCTTCTAATACAACAATTCTCCATCTTCCCATCCAACGATAATTTCATCCAAACTCAAACACATCAACTCATAAATGGACTTACAACCCAAAATATCTTCACTTCATAGTTCTATGACACAAATTCAAAACCAAATATCTCCCTTGAAAACACTACCATAACCCAACGCAGGTCATTGCGGAACAACACAAGTGATCTACATGGAAACGCATGGACCCAAAAATATATCCTCAATAAAAAAATTCACACATATCCCATTCTTTATAATGTGATCACACCGAATTATAATAATAATTTATCCTAATCCACCCATTCACATATCCCAAAAAACATTGTTCCATTCCCAAAATGGTCTCACATTTGGACCTCATCAGGTCCATAAAGTCCTTTCACATTCCTAAAATCAAACACAGATCCTGAATCTTGACCACATTAGTCATACACTCACAACGCTAGTCACAACACCAACTCACACTTCTAACCATGAATACATGTTCTTCAAGATAATTAGAATAAATTAAATCATAACATTAACATAAAATAAAATGGAAATACATATATTAAATCCCAATCAGGTGTCCAACTCCTCCCCCAAGGGTTCACTTCCATAATAGAAGTTTACATTCAAAATATAGTCACTCTATTCATGTTCTCCTAAAAGAATAATCAGTACCCATAAAAAAACCATCAACACTTTTAAATAAAGAATCATAAGGAATAATCCTCATCCCAACCCTACTTAACAACCAACCCAAAGAACCCAGAAACCATTCTTGAAAGAAACTAAATCTCAAATATATGCTTTTACTAGACTAGACTGAACCAACTGTGTATTGATTCATCCTATAACAAACACACCTGTGATTAAAATATTATGGAACCTTCAACACATGTCCAACCATCCATTTGTATTCCCCCAATATTTCCAAATCTATCAAATCATACCCACCTCTCAATTATCATTTCAAAACACATTAACATTCAGGCTTATCCTTCTGGTCTATCCCACAATAGGAAACACTATTGGTGTGCGATTTACATGGTGGAAAATAATATTTTATGCCATATATATCCCAAAATCACTAGCCACGAAGCCAAACTCTCTCACTTTTCATCATTGAATATCAGAACATAATATGTTCCCTTTCTGGATAATTGTCAAAAAATGTAACGTAATCTTTATTTCTAATACATCCACACAAATCCTTAAACAAATCATTACTTATGGAGGCACTAGTACACTCACTCCAAAAATAATTACTTCTAATGAATCCCAAGAGATATTTACAATAGGTCTTAAAGTGAGTAAATTGAAACATAAACATAGGTACCACAAGACAACCACAAACCATAGGGTCCCAAACCCAACATTCATGATTAAAAACCATAAGAGTTTCCACATCCACATTCCCATGAAAAATATAATGACCAACGATCACAAAATCATTGTGGATACAATAAGAACATATCATTTACTATTAAAATGAAACCCAATGAATCCTCATGTCTGAAATCTATAGTCTGGAACTATGGAACTCATACTAACCAAACCACCCATACATTGGGTCCGATCTAAACACTACGGATAACCATTTCAAAAATCCCTACATATTCCATATTTTTTCATATCTAATCTTAATAAAACATTATGAATTTAAGATAATGGATTCTCATTTAAAATATTTTTGTTTTTAAAATCCAAATTGTTTCCACTTTGTAAGAGTAATTTATTAAGGAAACATTTCAAAAAGTAAAGCATTATTCTAATTATGATTTTAAAAAAAATTCATTTATAATCAAATTAAGGGGAAAAATTTACCAGAAGAAATGTACACTATTAGTATATAGATCTGATGGTACTGTCAATCATAAGAAATAAGTGGATAACTAACAAATCCAATATTCCTAGCATGATGCTTGAACTTACAAGTCCTCTCATTCCATATGTGTCCATGAGAAAAAATCTCATAAATCATTAATTTCACATCAAGGTGCACCACTCAATGGGGAAATAATTAACCACCAAAAATGAACAAAACCATATATTAATTAATACCCCCAACAACCTATATTTTCTAACATTCATGGGGATGATTACACCAGGAATGAGCTCATTAACTGTGTCACAAACCTTCCTCTGGGGCATGTGTTGTGACATAACCCAATCATGCATCATGAAGGCCAGGGGGTGGTGATTAGCGTCGAAGGATTCAACCAAAAAGTTGGAGGCATTTTCCTGAATTACAATATGCATGAACACACAACCATGTCCCGAATCTAGAAAATTAAACAGTCTTCCAACTAAAAAACCATCGAGTATAAGACCATTATGAAGGAAAAATGGGCCAGAATACAGACCAACCAAAATATTATCCGGAAAATATGGATGTACAAAAGAAACTCTGGATAGCCATTAACTGAAAACATCACCGAATGTTTGGAGTTGTGTGGCTACTAGATGTTGTAGGAGTATTCACTACATTCTTGATATCACGGGGCCTCACATGGTCCTTCACCACCAAATTCTTCGTCAAAGCATCGATCATATTCATCAGACACAACACATGCGGGTGGAAACCATTTAAGGGTGAGTAATTAAATACACAGTAGGGGACCTCGAAACAATAAGTAAATACCAATAAACAATCCACACCCAAACCACAAGGCATGGTCACTATGTGTTATAACAAATCATGAAAACTCAAACCAAGTATATTCTAGAGGAGGATATTAGCACTATTAGTCACATTATCGAACACATTGGGCTACTATAGAACTTATCCTAAATGAGTTAATTGGTCCTTCCATGTCACAAAAATGCCTCTTCCCACTATCCTTAGAACTGATATGGTACTCATATCTGATGAGTACTATGGGTATGATGGGTCACACAGAAGCGACATTCCACTGTGGGCAAGTCCAGTCACACAAAAACGACTTGCCACCTATGGCCATACATTAGTACTCCCGTTATCGAGTACAATGGGTCTACCAAGTCACAAACAAGCTTCTCCACATTGTAGGCCTACTAGGGAACAAATAAGCTACTTCCCACTAGGTCATAGTTTCTGATCCACATAGGGTTACTCGTCATTAGTCTTTAGGTCTTAGGCAATCGTTGGGTTTCTGCATGTCGCATTCTTGATCTCAAGAGAACTGCACCTCAATCCATTTTTAGAATTTCAAATTTCATTACATCTGCCATATATTATTTCAAAATATATATATTTTAGTTAAGGTTATAATTCCACAAATGTTTTTTCAATCAGATTCCCAGTTTGCAAGATATTGACGTTTCTCCAAAACATGGCTGGTTGGGTCTCACTCGGGTCCAACCAAACCCAATCTGGGTTGGGTTTCACTGACTAGAACTACATGTACTGACCCAACCCAACCTGGCCTAGCCTACATCTGTTTCATTTGGTTGTGGGTCCGTCCCACGCCCTTCCCATTTCGCCGAAGGCAGACTAGTTTGCCTACACGGCCAGGACACAGTTGGAATCTGCATCTGCCACCCCTTCCTATGGGTCTTCTAGAGGGACACCCCCCCCCCATGGTTGGGTAGCGACGAGTTGCTACATGTTACATGGCATGGTATTGCTTCTGCTGACTCCATCCACCAGCACGGAGGCCAGTGGATTCTATGTCTATGTCAGAGCCGGCCGCAACGGTCTTCTCTGGTGCACCACCATCAGTCACCGGAGGGGAATTCCACTGAACACCGGCACACATGCGGGGCATTCTATAGACCACTAAGTCTTCACCAGTGGTTCTTTCTGCATACTTCTTGAGCCTAAATCCTCTTGGGGTGTCGTATTCCCTGTGATGGCCTCGAATCCAAGTTTCCTCGCACTTGGAAATTCAGTCATGAAGAACCCAAAAGCAGAGGGGCTCAGGACTTGTTTATGTTAGACCACACCCTCCATGTTATAGTTTTAATTCATGGGGAGTTTTAGGTATTATAGTTCTATCAATTGAAGAATTAATCATGAGTGGAAAACAAATGAAACATCACCCTCCCACAGGAATAGACGATCTACGAATAAACCTGTTCATGGGATGATCCACATTTTTCCATTAGAATTTGTAATAAGGAAACATAATCCCAAAAATACCCCTACATTGAATCATTTCAATGTTGGAGAGGTTTTCTCGAGAATATTCAAGATGTCAAAAAAGTTTTTTGCATCCATTCTCCATTATGCGAGGTGCATCGAAGTTTTTAATGTTCTATCAGCGTTCATCATTCTTGGATGGAGAGAAAACATTAAAATGGTTCATCAGAGAGTTTTTTGTAATTTAATTCATGTTTCCCCCAATATGTTAGCTTATTAAAAGAATAAACATCACAATATCTCTGTTACATAGAAACATCACGTCGTTATGTTTCATTTAAAGCATCATTATCTTACATATTAATGATCCATTAATGATCAACTTTTAATGTTCCCCTTCATCGTCTTTTCACCACAGTGCAACACCACTTCTCAATGATATGAATGATATTAAATTAAAAAATTTAATTATTATTTTTTCCTAAAAATTATGAAAATTAGTTTTATTTTCTGGGCCCTGTAGGTCAATTCTATGTCAATTCTAAGAAAATATCAGTGTTCTATGATCAATGGTGCCCTTGTATTTTTTATCGAGAACCAGTTAAAACATTATAAAAACCAGCAAGTATGTTTAATTAAGTGAACTAAAAAAAGTACAATATTCTGTTTCGGGATCACTAGGACCCAGAATCATATAACTTTAGAGCATGTGGTCTCGAAATAATTCAATATAATATAAAAAAGTTACACAAAAATTATGAGACATTACATTCTCCACACCTTAGGGATTTACATATACGAAATCCAAAAAAAATCTAATCAAACAAATGGGTATACAGAGAACGAATCTAATCCCCCCACTCCCATGTGATATCATAGAGATTCCCATGCTGCCACCAAATGTGCCCCAGAGGAATCGACCATCCACGAAGGAACCTCGCATTTCTATACTCTAACTCTAATGAGAACTCTTCAAACGTCACCCCATCATCAATGTCCATCTCTCCCTAGTCAATGATGTGTGATGGATCATTTACGTACCTCCTCAACTGTGACATGTGAAAAACAACATGAACCCAATGTATCTTTGGGTGAAGAGCTAGATAGTATGCCACCTCGCAAACTCATCTGAGAATCTAAATATTTCTGTTGAATCTCAATGATAATATTCCACCCCGACCAAATCGCCGCAATCCTTGTCGATGTGAGACCCTTAGTAAAACATGCTATTCTTTCTCAAACTCCAAGGCTCTCTGCCTCTAGTTAGTAAATTGTTTTCATCCAACTTTGGGAAGTCCTCGTCAACTCCAGGATGATCTAAACCTAATCAGTGATATCCCATAATAACTCTAAAACCATGAGTGCAGACTCCCCCATGTCTGTCTAGCATAGAGATTATTTGCATGGCCTCCCGTAAAAGGCCTCAAATGGGGAAATGATGATGGTTCAGTGATAGTTTTTATTTAATGAAAACGCCACCAGTGATAGGTGGTCCTACCGAATGTGACCAAAATCAAGAGCAGAAGAATTAATAATTTCCTACAATGTCAGTATGTTCTTCTCCATCTGACCATCTATCTAGTGGTGAAATTTTTCTCTCAAGCACAGCTAGGTCCCCAACACCTCCTACAAACCTTTCCACAACTAGGATATTAATCCAAAATTACAGTATGAGATGATACTTGAAATCACCCAATGAATATGAATTATCTCTTGGATATAGAGGTGTCATAATCCCTCAACCTATCACTCCTCTAAGATGGGTAGGAATTGAGCCGACTTGGTGAGTCGGTCAATGATCACCAAGATAGAATCATGGCACCTGGATGTGTGTGGTAACACCATCACAGTGTCCATGGAGATACAATACAAATTTAATTTAGGTACCTCATGTGGCTGTTAGAAGCATATTGGGACCTGAGACTAAGCCTTCACTTACTGAAAAGTGAGTCATTGTGAAACGGACTCTTCCACTTCTTTCTTTATCCCTAGCCATGAGCACTAACATTAGAGGTCATAGCCTATATTTACCATGCAAGGATGTACTGCCAAAGGGGATATATGTAATTCCATCAACACCTCCTACTGTAACATCACTGGAACTATGATGCATCCTCTGAGAAAAATGATGTTCTCCCCACCTATCATAAATTCATCAGGAGCATGTCTTATGGATAACTATGCATTTTGGTCCCCGCATTCAACAACCATAAGTTGTACCTACCTAACTCGCTGATGTGGTGGGAGAGTGATAGTCATTAAATTTAGTTAATCTATTCCATTGAAATCTATAATAGATATCTTTATCGTGGCTAGCTACTTCATCTCTTCACTCAACTTATGTAAAACATACCTCATATGCAGCATGTCTACCACAACGTTACCCTTATGAGGGGTATAAACTATCTCAAAGTCATTTCCCTAGGGTAAATCCCTCTATTTTCAATTTCTATAGTTCAGGACCTTAAATTAGATGATATACCTGAGGATATTTTTGTTATAGTCGATGGTAAAATGTTCACCCATCAAGTAGTATTGCCACATCCTCTAAGAAAAAACCTCTTCTTCTAAATCCATGTCATGGGTCGCGTAATTCTACTCATGCTTCCTAAAATAGTATGAAACGTAGGAGATCTCTTCTCTATCATTAATTAGGACTCACCATATTCTGGTCTCTAATGTTTCTTAGAAGACTACATACCCAACACCATCTTCTGGTAGTCTCAAGATGGGGGCACTCATCAGTCTCCGTCTCAACACCTAGATACTATACTGGAACATCTTCGTCCACCTGAAAGGATTTCCCTACCAATTCAAGTATGATAATTTTGATGATACTCTATAAAAGTCGGGGACTATCTTCTAGTAGTGTCAACCATCCCCAAGAAACTTCGTACCTTAGTCATGCGTCTAGCTTCTTCCCAAGAAAGCACTTCCTCTTTCAACACCAGATACAATATAACTCCAGCCTCTGAGATGACGTGTCCTATAAAGTGGACATACCGAATCCAAAACATTAAATTTGAGATCTTACCATAAATCTGGTGATCTAAGAGTTTATCAAGGACAATCTTCATGGGTGTAGCATGATACTCATATGACTCTGAGAACACTATGATGTCATCAATGATGACTGCCGCGAAAGGATCAAGGTAAGTCTCAAAGATCATGTTCATGAGTCCCATGAACCCCATTGGGGAATTGTTCATGCTGGAAGAAATCACCAAAAACTCTTATGGGTCATTATATAATCTAAAGACTATCTTCTGTACATACTCATCTCATATTGAATGATGGTCATAGCCACATATGAGGTCTATCTTTGAGAACCACCTCGCTCTCTTCAGCTGATCGAAGAGGTCATCAATCATTGGTACTGGATACATGTTCTTCATGGTAACTTGGTTTAGGCACCATAATTCCACACATATAATCTCACTCCAATATTCCTTCTTGGAAAAAAATAATGGGGTTTCCCATGGTGAAAAACTGGCCCTTACAGACCCCTTCTCATGAAAGTCCTCTAGTTTTACCCTTAACTCACATAGATATGGGGGAGCCATCTGATATGATGCTATGGATATCGGAAAAATCCTGGGGGTAATGGACGATGAATAAATATACCTCTCTATGAGGGGGTAGTCTCAGAACATCATCAAGAATGACATCTCCATAATTGTCCATCACTTCAGGAAAGCTCAGGATCCTCTCATCCCCCACACATAAGGTGAGGCTAGCCAACTGGTGAGTGATTGGTTGAAACCTACTCTATGATAGTCCATCCTTTTGTGTAAAGTCTCAAATCTCTCTAGTTAAGGAAAAACTAGTACCATCCACACAGATACACCACACTTTTCACCCAAAACAATCGATATGGGCATTGACAGTAGAAAACCAGTCCATACCCTAAATGACGTTGTAAGTCCTTGATGCTGATACTGGGAGATCCCACCTGAAATACTAACCTCATAGAGTAATCTCACACTACTAGAAACAATGTGTAATCATTAAATACCCTCCAGTATGATTCCTTATTCGTAAGGGATGAGTGAGTTCCTCCACCAGAATCTCTGAGCCTCGAACGAGGTCCGTGGAAAGGAAAGAGTGGCTGAAACCTTTGTCTATATGAACTAATGATATGGTGGATAACACACATATTTTACCTATAATAATATCTAGGGATCAATGTTATTAATCCTCCATCATATGATGTTGGCCTCCCCCTGTATGTCAGCTCCCTAGGCTCATGGGGGACCACCAAGTGGTGGTGGTGGTAGCACCTTGAACCGTCGTCCAATTCCTACCACTCGACCATTTAGGCGGCCACATCCACCGCCCTATAGACCTCCTCAATTGAACCTATTCCTATAAGTTTGAGGTCCCTTTATCTTTTACTGATCTTCTATGCGGAGGGTCAGATAGTCACGAGCCATGTGTCCCTGCCTGTCGCACGTGAAGCACAACCTGCTCCCCTGGGGATGCCCTCTACTAGGGGATCCCCACACTACAAACCCAGATTCATGGGGTAACCCTCTGAATGACCTATCCCTCTTGGACCCCCTCATTGATTTCCTTCTAATCACCACTAATGACCCTACACATGAGGTCTACTGGTAACTCCAACTATCGGTGCCTACTCCTCTAGGATTCTCTTAACAATAAGGTCTTGTTCCAGCACTCCATTCTGAATGTGGATGCTGAGTGACACCATGGATGTCCTACCATCCTATATCTTCCCCTTGTCAAATTTTCATTACCTAATGAATAGTTCCCACACCATGTCTATGGAGTTGCAGGAGAGGACTGTAAACCTTGCAGAGTACTCAACCAATGAAACGATTCCCCACTGTAAATGAAGTAGCTCCTGTATATGCACAGAGTGCATGTTCATAAGAAAAAACTCCTACCAGAAAAGCTTCTAGAAGTCTGTCTAGGTGTGGGTCAACTCATCATGAGTATAGATGGTCATCCACTACCTTATCCCTGTCGATCCTAGTGAATGTATCGCGACCCAGATCACCATCTAGTAAATCAGTTCCCTCAATAAGTGGAAGACCTGTGTTACTACCTTCAGCCATTCCATAGAAACCCGAGGATCTATCTGACCACTAAATCATGGAGGTATCTATCTCTGTAACTCATGAAAATAGTTGGACATGTGTCTGTCCTATACTAGTAATTCTAACAGTAACTATTTATCAACATGTGGTGGAAACATTGGTTCACCACCATGTGGGGCCATCTCCATCACTGGTCCCTGAGTCGATGCATCATGGCTATGCAGGTTTTCCTCCCGATTGCACTACCGAATCTGAGCTATACATCCATGTCGAGGAATCCTAAAATAGGTCAAGATATACCACAGTCAATAGATTTAATCTTGGTGAGATATGTATTATTCAAGATGATCATATGATGGCACTTATACAACCAATGTTTTCATGTATAGATAGAAAAAGAATAATTAAAAGTCATGGTGTATGGATACATCGTCCGCCATAGCAACAAAAGACTCCTCAAATCTGAAATTTGAACTTGAAATACTCAACCTTCCCCCCCCCCAAAAAAACAACAGACTCTGGGTCTCTGAGGTAGAATGGACCACCTCTAATTCCACTTTTTCATGACCAATCCTCTAAGGTTGGTGTTGTTACATGCATCAAGCCAACCTTTCAATAGATATGGGTTGGTGACTAGTGCAGAAGGAATCAAGCTACATGTGGGAGGCCTTTTCCTAAATACTTGTACGCATACACACACAACAACGTCCTGAAGCTGGAAATGTAAATAATAAATCCACTAAAAAACAAAAAAGTACAACTGGCCACTTCGATGGTGGTGTGGTGGTGAAGGTGAGAGGCACATCCACGCTGTTCTTTGGGAGGTTCAGGGTTCGAATCCTGGGAGTCCGATTTTGGTGCGAGCCCCTCACCCAGGATCCACCCACCTTTCCGGGTCGACCTGTCTCTGCTGGGCGGGAAAAATGAGGTGTGGCCCAATCACTGACGGATCGATTGACGGACCATCGTTGTCGGGTCGTCACCCTCTGGGACGCTTTTCCATATCGGCTAGCAACAACTCCTTCCCGACTGGGGATCTCTCCGGAGTGACCCCTTCACGGGGAGGGGGGTTCCCTTGTGTGGAGGGTTCGAAAAGGCCACACAGGGGAATTCCTTTTTCGAAAAAAAGAACAAACAAGTACAAATACAACAGAAAGTCAAAATGGGCCACAATACAAACCCAAAAAAAGACTAAATGGAAAATTCTAATGTAGAATAAAACAATGGATTCCAATCTACTAATAACCCCTCCTTATTGGAGGAGTATTGTATCTACTATAAGCTATCGTAGTATTCCCTTCATGCCTAATCTCACTGGGCCCTGTCTAGTCCTAGGCCACTGAGTCCTCAGTCGAAGTATCGATCATCTGCACCAGACACAACACATGCGAGTGTAGCCCGTGTTGGGGTGAGTAACATAATACTAAGTAGGTTACCCTGAAACCAAAAGGAACGACCACAAAAAAAATCCAAAACAAAACAAAAAACATGATCCCCAAGTGTGATCATGAATTATAAGAGGTCACACAAGATATATTCTAGATCAGGATAATATAAATATTAGTTGCATCATCAAAGGCATTGGGTTGATGGAGAACACCTCATCAATGAGTACAGGGGGCCTAGAATGTGACACAAGAAGCTACTTCCCACTATCCTTATGTATGCTTTGGTACTCATCTCTGATGATTTTTGTGTCTATGTTGGTTCACATAGAAGACGCTCCCCACTATGAGGTAGCTGGTCCACAAGGAAGCTACTTCCCACCTATGGCCAAACAAAGGTACTCCTTTTGTCGAGTATCGTGGGTCTTCTAGATCACAATAAAGCTTCTCCCAATAATGGGCATTCCGAGTCACATATAAGTCTCTTCCCACTGGGCCATAGTATCTGATCCACATAGGGTCACTCGTCAGCAGTTTTTGGGTCTCATCCTGCTACAGGGTTTCCTCACATCGCACGTTTGATCTAAGGAGAACCGCTCCTCAATCAATTCATCGAAATTCAAAATTCATGATAACCTACATAGAGTATTTCAAAATATCTTCCTTGGTGTGAGGGTTCTAATGTCGTAAATAGATCATCAATCAGATACCCAGTTTGCATGATATTGACGTCTTTCCCTAAAGGGGGATGTGGGTTCTTGATCTGTTCTGACCAGGTCAGACCAACCTGACCTGACCCGGGATCCACCGCCCCAACCTGGGTATGCCAACCCAACCCAGACCCGGCCTAGATAGGGTCTGGTCCATTGGGCCATGGGTCCTGCCCGCAGCCTACCAAGTCTGCAAATGGTGGACTCGTTTATTAACCTAGTTGGGACATGGCTGGAAGCCGCGTTTGGAACCCTTGTCCCATGGGTAATCTATGAGGCTAGCCCCCCTGTCATGGTAGGTTTACTATGGCCATCAGCATGTGATGTAGCATAGTGTTGTGTCTTCAACTTTATAGTGCTGGCATGGAGTCCATCTGCTTCTCCCACTATATCGCGCCCCAATCCGGTCGTGGCGGTCTTCTCTGGCACATCGGAGGGGATTTCCATGGATCATCAAGTCCAAAATGGTTTTCTATTCGTCATAGAACTTGTACCTATGGCCTTTGGGGGATTTCAACTTCCCTACAAAGTCTTCTAATACACTTTCCCACCCACATAGAAATTTGATCACGAAGTCTGCACAAGCAGAGGGGCTCAGCCTGTGTTAGTGTCAGCATGCACCCTCTACATTAGAATTTTAATATAGGGTGAGTTTCAGGGATTATAGTTATATCAATCTAAAAAAGAAATTCTGAATTGATAATCCACGAAACATGACCCTCCCATAGGAACAGACGATCCTTGGATCAACATGTTCATGGGTTGATCTGTGTTAATCATTTAAAATGATGAATGGGTAAAACATAAACCAAAAAAACATGTAATTTGATGTATATTGATGTTGAATTGGTCCACCCCTGTAGATTAAAGAATTATAAGGCATTCATTGCTTCCTAGAACTGTTATTCGAGGAGCATCGATGTGCTTAATGGTCATATAGTGTTTTTCATTCTTCATTAGAGAGAAAACTCACCAGTGGTTCATCATATAATTTTCTTTCCATTTAATTGTCATTTCCCCCCAAATAGTTCCCATATTAAAAGAAAACATGTTGCATCGGTTATATTACGATGTGATGTCGCTTCATTAAGCTTCATTTAATGTGTCTTTATGATGAAAATTAATGAGACACTAATGATACCCTTTTAATGTGCCTTTTCATTCCCTCGCCGTCGTACTATAGTGTTTCTTACCTCCACTCAATGGTGTAAAATAAAATTAAAAAACATTTTTAATGTTATTTTATTGATTTTTGATAATTTTGAAAAATTGTCTTTTCTATCCGACCCATGTTGTACTGTGTCATGTCTTTTCTAGGAGAATCTCAGCATTCTCTATTCAATGGTGTCCTCATATTTTCTATTTGATCATCAATTCAAATTTTAGAATGATCCTAGTTTCACATTTTCCTATGTGAAGTCAAAAAATTCAAAATTCCATTTTGGGATCACCGAGCATTGGAATCTCGTTCCATCAAAGCGTGTGGTCCCAATATAATTCAATATAATTTAAAACAAAATCTGATACATTAAAAATTGTCCACAACATGATCAAAATATCTAGTATACCATGAACCAAACTATATAAAAATGCATTTTATGATACCACATTGTAACATCACTATCATAGTTTATACATTTTGGTTTCCTAAGCAGAGTAATCACATGACCTGAAGAGAGACTCTCCATATAAAAGAGGATACCAATGATAAGAACATGTATATTTTGAACATTGGGGAGACTATACATACTTTTCATAGTAACATAATAGAATAAATAATATCAACAGGTGAAGAAACTATTAGAAAAATATAAATATAAAACATCAGACACTGTCAATAATTATACATATATAATTTTTTATAACCCTATGGAGCTTTCCCTATTTGTACAACAGTATACAACTAATTTCCAAACTAAAACCACCTAAATGTTCTTGAAAATGGACCCAAGTATCATCCCAATCCACACAAATCATGTTCCAAAAAAACAACCCACGAATTAATCACACATCAGGTCCATGTTAGACCTATACTTGAAAAAAAGTAACTTCTCCTCAGGTACCCAAGTCCCATGGGGGCTCAAGAAAGGTGTGAGTACAAATCATTAGAACACCACTAACAGTGTGTAAATAAATAATAATACATTTGGAGAGTTAATTGAAATTTGGAGGTGCATAGTTGTTTTTTTAAATTCATGTTTTTTAATTTTAACTCATGGTGGGAATATTTGTTTTTTATTTTGTCGAATATGGTTCATAGATTCTATACAGGGGTCGAGTATTGAGTGAAATAGATAAATTGAGTGAAATATAAATTCATCATCGGTACTAAATATATGAATTGAGAAATGATTTTCAAGAGATGTTATATATAAATATATATATGTAACACATTTTATGTGATCAAGGTCGTATATAAAATGGACCCCACATAATTCATGGTGTTAGTGTGGACTACATTTGATGAAAACGTAATGTTGAATATAATTTCTTGGGATGGTGTTTAGATAATATCAATTATGGTACACTTGTATCCTATAATTTTATGGTTGGACCCAAATTTGTTTTAGGGTATCTTTTATACCCCTCCTATCATTTATTTATATGTGGGTTATGGTTGATGTTATTTTCTGATTTGTGGAATATTTTATAACTTCCCCATTGTTTCCTTGTGTTTCTCCTACAATTTTTCAATAAAATAGTGTTACATAGATTTTATTTGTGTTTGGGATACAGTTTTGATAAAAATAAAATGTGGGTAATGTTGACCTTCTTAATGTTTTTGTGGTTTTAGTTTGTTGTTTAGTTCTAATTTTCTCTACTATGTGAAGAGAGAATAAAAATGATTTCTTCTGGTAGGGGATCCCTATTATCTACCTATTAATGTTCAATGGGATGGGATTTCATGATTTGAATCCTTTTGGGTGGATAGTAATAGTCATAATAACAAATATTATTACTTAAAAAATATAATTTATTAGTATATGGAGTAGTCACATTTCATAGTTATTTGTTTCTATTTTTGATTATACTACACATTTATATTTCAAATACTAAAAAAAGGATAATGGGAGCCTTATTTAAAGTATAGATGATATGTGTATGGGACACCTATTTTTCTGTTGTTCAATCACGTAATTATTAAAAGGATAAATATTTCAAATCTATATAACAATTGAGTTCCCATATAAATATATTTATATTATTAAAACTGTGGTCAATAATAAACACAAATTTTTATGTCCCACGAAAATATTTTGTGGAATATGGGACGTGATTCTATGTGTGTTTGTTCTTATAATGTATCTTTTTTGGATATGGGTGACTAGGTAGTGGTGGTAGTAACTATTTGGGATTTCTTGTAAGTGCATCGTATGGTATAATGGTGTTTTTGTGGGGTTTGATGTGGGATATTATGATGTTGTGATGTGTGGTGGTTATGATTTTGGATTTAGTTGGTTGGCATGGATTTCATAGTGTGCATGTGTGGAATGGTTTGGTATTGTGTGGTGATGTTTTATCTATTCTATGGGTGGTTTTATGGATGTGGTGGATTAACCATTATGGTGTTGTATTGAATATTATCATGGGATTGATGATCTATTATGTCGTGTGGTTGTGTCAGTTTCTCTTTTATCCATAGAATAAATTATAATGTTCTAAATTTTCATACATTGTTTGTAATTTAATAATAATGGGATGAAATTAATGTGTGGTCGTTATATAATTTAATTCTAATTATAATGAAATGGATGTGAAAATGATAAATTAAATGGATTAGTAAATGCAACATAGTGGAATCTAATTGAATATAGAAAATTGTAGATACTATTGTTTAATGAGGAAAGGTGTGGCTCGTTTTAGTGGGTTTTAGGTGTATTTGATATAGTGTGTGTAGTGGTTGTGATGGTTGAAATACAGGGTGGGGAAGTTTTTTATTGTGTGTTTGTGATGATAATATTAACCCATAGGTTAAATACAATGTTTTTTCTATATATCATTCATTTTTTGTTATTTATTTACACTCCCCGCCTAGCATGGATAACCATACCAATGCGAATTGTCTTTTGGTTCTAGGGGGTATTCCCCAACCTCCAGGATATTAGATATATAGATGGTGGGAAACCCCTCTTATTATCTCTTCTATTACTAGTGAGGATTTGAGTTTTTGTTAGAGCATGCACACCAGTGTTGGCTCAAGGGATTTGGGGTGAGACGCAATGTGATGTGGTTTTGATGTTATGTGATATGTGTTGGGTTCATCAATGAAAAGTGAAATACATGGAGTTTATTTTCATTATATTCATGATGCACTACTACTCTAGTTATGTGATGAGATTTTGTGTGATGGACCTAGTGTATTGGAGTGAGACATGAAATGATGATTACTAATGATAGAACTAGATTCTAGACCACGGAATGGAGGGTAGGTTGTGATGTGTTCGAGAAAACAACAGAGATGGATGAGTTTTCAAGTGATATGTATGGATGGAATGGGATAATAGAACACTTGATGTTGAGTCATTAAAACATAATTTCTATGGGGATGTGGTTGTGGGGATCCTTTGTCATGTTTTATGTTTTTTACTACATTAGATGAATGATTTGGTGATAGAACCACAGTGAGGATGGTAGTTTTGGCTGACCTATTTATGTTCTTGTTGGTTTAGATGATTTTTCCATGGAACATTAGTTTTCCATATTTTATATGGGAACATGATTCCATAGGAATGTCACTGCCATGAATTCTTGTATTCTCATCCTATGTATAAAAAATATTTTTCAAAATACCATGAGAAATCTATGGAATACGCTATAAATTTCTATTTGGATAATGATTTATTCCAGGTGATATGGTATTTGGTCACCCTATTATTTCATTCTAAATACCAGTTGTTTACAAAAAAAGGTAGAGGTTTTCGTGAAGATACATTATTTTTTATTTAATCACTGAGAGAGTGTCTATCATGGCATTTCTGTAACACCCTAATATTTTATGATATATTTATATTAAAATTAATTTAATAAATTCAATATCATATGATACACACAACCTCCGGTTTAATTGAAACATAACCAATATATTCTAATATAAACCAAAAAATAAATTGTTATGAATTGAAATAACTAAAACATATATATATATATATAATGTTTTAGAAAAAGAATTAATGTTTTTTTCGAAAACTCATTATATGATCCAAGAGTATAACTTTTCATTTTTAATAGGTTTGTTTTATTCTTGTCATAAAAAATATAATTAAAATTTTCAACTTCATGTAACTTATTTTTAAAAAATTAACAATATTTTAGAAATTATGTTTTCAAAAATTTCTTAGATTGAATTTTTGATCATTTTCAGAAAATATTATTTTTTCAATGAATACTGAAAAATATTGGTTTTTATTAAAAATTATATTTTCCTTTATGTAATTTACATAGTTCCATTTTAATTTTAAATGTTCTTAGAAGAGACATGTGATTAATTATTTTATTCATAATTCAATTTAGGAAATTATAATCAATTTTATGTTGATTATTGATATAAAAGCAATTTATACATATGTAAACATTTTTTTAGAAAACGTTTTTGTCATTTTTCTATTATTAATATTAAATTATATTTAGAAATTTATTTTCATTACATTTGACAAAATGGATTTCATATTTAGAATACTTATATTTAACTACAGGTAATCAATTCAACCATTTTCTTATTATTAATATAAAATAATCTACTATAAAGGGTGGAAACATATTTCTTTGTTATAATTACTAGTGATACATTTAATTTTACACAATCATATTATTTTTATCTATTAAATTTGATTAATATTATTATTCATTTGGTATAAATTATCTATCAATTCTAATTTCTTTATTCCTAATGGATAAATTACATGGGTAACAAATATAGTTACCATGCTGAAAAATAAAATGTTAAAAGTATGTAACCTTTGAAATAAATGGAATAACCTGTATTCATTTTTGTGGTGGTTGTTCTTCATGATCATTCCACACATCTACATAATTATTTATCAATTTTTTAACATTTAATGACTGTGACATCACATTATTAAATCATTTTGGGTATTTAAAAATGGAAATCCTTCTCACTTATAAAAGGCAACCTCCTATAATCATTTCAGAATACCTAATAAAACATGTGTTTTCTAAAATAACCATAAAAATTATTTCCATAAGTCACTCCCCATGACATGGATCCCCAATAATATTATAAAACATCAATGATGTTTGAAGTTATAACCTATGGAGTTTGTTCGAAGAAGAAATATTGTTCTTAACCATGACTTTTGGTTTTGTTTCTTCCCGTATATACTTCAAATCCTCTTTATTCATGCAGAAATTATAACTCTAGTTTCTTCCATATAATAATATAATATTTTTAAAATTAAATAACTTATATATATATGATATTCCATCAAGTGGGAATTGATGTTCATCGATTTTTTGTACAGTGGGCTACAGCCTCACCAATCGATGTAGTTTTTTTCTATAACCACGACTTACATGTGGATATAGTTTTGAATTTAATGTATATAAGTGATATTAATGAAATAATTATACATGAAAATTTTTAACATCAAAAAATTTGTTTTACCATCCAATCAGATGGAAAACTATAACATCACTTGTGTGTACATGTTGACAACCCCTTCTAGAAATTGATGTGATTGTTTTTTCAATAAATTAAGACATGGATCGAAATAAGGATTGATTTAATTAATATATATGATATATATATATATATATATAATTTAATAATGGTATTTAAAGATGATTTATTATTTATCATTCTTTCTTTCAAACCATCATAATATTGAATTGCGGTCATGAATACTTACAACCAACAGTCTCTCTGAACCGTGCAATTTTTTTATATATCCCAAACATTTATGGATTTCCATTAATACTTGTTCAATTAAAATAAATTGTATTTATAAAATTATAAAAATTATAAAAATTATGGAATAATGAAAAAAATGTAAGGACTAAAACTATAAAATCAACACATACTTTAAAATAAATGTAATTTTTACATAAAATAGTGCTTTTAAATTTAATTGTTTATAAATGGTTTATAAAATATGATAATTAAATCATATATGTTATGATATTTTATTATTGATATAGAAGGTAATTCTAGTAAATTATTATTTATTTTATTTTATATTAATTTTTTTTAAAGGAATTCTAACATGGTGTATGAATTTATATCATAGTCTTATCATTATTAAGGATGGTTTTTGTTTGTGTCTCTAATAGGGAAAATTATTTTATCATTCTATCATATTCCAATTATTTATTATTTTACTCTATTTAATTTTATAAATTTTATTTTTTAGTATCAGTGTACCCTCTTTTTGTACTCGTGATATTGAAATATGTTTTATGGATTTTCGACATTTTATTCTACATAGTTGGAAATATTTCTATTTCATGTCCATGTTTTCCATAAAATGATTAAATTAATTTTTTTAAAATAATACTATGAATAATTATGTATATTTTTAACAATGTTTTAATTTTATTAAAAAAATAAATGAAATATTCTTGACATTTTCTATCCAATGGAATTTTGAACCTTTTATAATAGTTTGAACGAAATGTTTATTCACGTATAAATCAATGGAAAATTTTACCACTTTCAGGAAAATTAATTACATTAATCAATAGTATACATGTTTACTAGAATATTCCAAAAGCCAAATTCTTTCATTAAATTAATGAAATTTTTATATTAGTGATTTCAAATTTAAAAATATATATTTCCCAAAGAAATTTTCAAATTATCTTATAAAAGTATATTCATTTATGTCACATATTTTGTTAAATATTATTACTTAATGATGATATACTCCAATAATACCATCCTCCATATTTCAAGGTATGAATTATGATTAGTTTTACTTATGAAACTATTGATATTTTTTCTGATAGACCTTTTAATACCCATGTTAATACATTTCTAAGGAATGATTATTATTATTACAATTAATATAATTAATTAACTAGACATATTAAGTGATCAGTGGAGCCCAAAATTACATAGACCATAGATGAATCAAAAAGAATATTTACAAAATATTTATTTGGTATTTGGAAGAGGCCTTATCAGTTTATGCTTAATTTATTATCATGAACCAAGTACTGAAATTTTCCAATGTTCTAAATTATGCATTCAATAATTATAAAATCAGTTTTTAATGTCCATGTGATAATTTTAAATTTTTTGATAGACATAAAAAAATTTCTATATCATATGATTATTTATAATGATTTATTTGATAATCATTTATTCTTTCTATATTATTATTTCTTTATTAACTTTCAGTGTATATATACCCTTACTGAGAATCTGAGGTCATTCCATTATTATGCTTCATCTACATCAGAATAATAGAGTATTATTATTGATATAAAATGATATTATAAAGGAAATAAAGGTGTTCCAAAATAAAATATTGAATTTTATTTTCTTTCTTCAAGTGTAAATATAGTTTTTCAAGACTACTAAATTATTTTGACATTTGGGATTGGATCACATCTATCAATTTAAAATTTAATAAATAAACTAAGGACATGGTCTAATTTTGTAATTATAATTTATTGTTGGTATCACAAGGGGTTTGGTAAAAATATTAGGTTCTATATTTAGGAAAATATAGATTATTGAATATACCACCATGACTGACTTTGTGGATAATTATATATAAATCATAATATCCAAATTTTTTGGTAAATATTATCTTAGTTGGTTTTATTAGAAATAAATATCTTTTTAGATAATACAAGTTGATGTGGTTTTAGTACATATTCATACTTGGGTAATAACATTGAAAATATTCAATTTGATATTCTCTTGACCATCATTATGTTTCCTGGTGACTGTACCCACATAGTACACTAGGTTTAATACTCTCGAGGGATATTCATGGGTTAATTAAAATATACAAACCATTATGAATTTTTTAAAAACATTTTTATTATTTTAGAATATTCTTTTTGAAACCATGTGTATGGTTTTCATATTAACTAAGAATAAATTTATCAATATATGTTATGTATTTTAATATTATTTGAATAAAACAATATGATTTATAATTATATAATCTAATATAATGTATGGAGATTTTTAGAAATGGTTCATTGTGGATGGAATGGAAACCGTAACAATGAAATTAATACATGTAGGTATTTCCCTCAAGTGAAGATAATAAATCTACTGTTGGATTTTCAAATGGTGATTTAGAAATTATAAATTTTTTTAGGTAAAATAAGATATGATAAATAATATTATGTGTATGGAGTATCCAGATAATACAAAAGTTCTTGTAAAAAAATTTTAACACCTCTTGTTTCAACATCTTCCATCATTCATTGGGACTATAAATCCATTGGTATTTGAGTAATGGATAAGTTCCTTATAGAATCCATTAATCACATTGGGAAGTCAAGAAAGGAAAAACAATTTAAATTTTTTTATCATCTATTTGGTGAATAAAATCAATGGATATCATTGAATATAAATATTAAGTATGTAGACACAATATAGATCATGTAATAGATGGATTTCATGGATGTTTTCTTTAAAAACGTTTTTACTCACAAACAAAATTTTGATATGTATTTAAAATTATTGATTCTAATAAATAAAATGAGGAAAATGTTACAATGTATGAAGACAACATTATATGGTCAGATTGGAAGGTTATATAATATGTAAATTATCCAATGATAAATATTGAAAATTTTATTTATAGGATTATATCAAACTATTTAATGGAACCAGTCTCCCAAAAATTATAATTATCTGAGGATATTGTATCTTGTGCTACCAATAAATAAAAAATTATTATCTTTGTATTATCGATTCAAAGTAATTAATATGAATAACATAATGGTCTAAAAAAGATAGATAAGTGGATGAAGATAAATTATTTTTTAAAAAAACTACGATACATGTGGAAAGAAACACCATGGTACATAATTAAAACATAACTAGGTTTGCATCCTGAGTGGATGAAACGTCCATCATTGAGATGAATCCAAGGGTAAGTGGGAATCAATTGAATTATCATGCTTTAACTATATATATATGTTGATATACTACAACCAAAACCCTAAATATCAATGGAATATTACATAAGAGAATTTATGGACACTAGTTAAAAGATATGTAACTACTACTATAAAGAATGAATGTTTTTAGTGACTTAGTGAAAGGTACACTTGTCATCCTATCCATATGTGGAAATTATTTATTTAGTTTTTCTTTTACCCACTCATTTATATATGATTAACTTTCTATGGGTTTCACATAACCACCACAATGATATTTTATTTAGGTGTTAGTCAAAACTCATAGTGGTATAAGGACCACATATCATGTTTCCAACTACTATTTTTTAGAATATTGTGCAATGGTAACATATACTAGTCTTTTTATACTTAATCTAGTTTTATTTGATTTAATTTTGGTTTGGCATTGGATCTCTCGGTGTAGATACTGTACCAATTGATAAGTTTGAAATGTTACATTATATGTTTTGAATCAAAATTCAATCCTATATTAGTCATAAGATAAACAAGAACACCTAATGAAAATTAAATCTATAAAATTGGATTTTAAACTTATTGAATAGGTATATTTATCTCAAATTTAATTGGATAAAATCAATGTTAAAATTGTTCCTATTATTTAGAAATATTATCTTCTATTTCCTGTAGACATTCCTTGTATTCCCCAAAATTAAGAAGTTAATTTTTAAATAGAACTTATACCTGGTGTTAAAACCATAAATGTAATCCATATAAAAGGCCCCTAATTTAGATGATAAAATTGAAGAAAAAAATATCTGATTGACAAGATAATAGTTTTGTTTTTCCTTGTTCTTCTCCACGGGGTGAACCTGTAATTTATTTTAATAATAATTATGGGTCATTGAATCATTGCATTGATTATATGTAACCGCGAAATACCAATATTAAGAAAACTTATCCTCTTCCACATATGAATGAACTGTTTGATGAATTAATAGGTTATATATATTAATCGATGAGTGATATTTGATCTATGTATCATCAACTGAGGATCAAAAAGGAAGTTATTCCGATGATTTCATTTTGAATGAGGTATGGTCTTATGAATTTTTAGTAATTCCATTTAGACAAACTAATTTCACTAAACTCATCAGGGATTTAATGAATATACTCTCTATATATTACCTTGACAAATTTGTGGTAGTGTTTTTATCAAATAATATTACATTATCTTAGAGAATGTAAGGGCTTGAAGAAAACATGAAAACTGATCATATGACCATAATAAAGGAGATTTCATATGGAAAATTTATCATTTGTGACATTACATTTATGGAAGCTACATTATTTTTTCATATAATATATAATGAGGGTATATCTGTCAGGACTCATCCCCCGGGGCCCGTTCCGTGACTACCCCAAGCACGCATTCCATATACCAGGGGCTGGTGACTATCACCAGAATGGAATATCCCTATTATGTGAAGGCATTGCCTTCGAACCTGTACAAACACACAATTCCGGAACACAACAAGAAGAAACCATGAAGTAAACTACAGTATTAAAAAGTGTACAGAATGATAAGTGGCAAGAAAATAAGTCCAACTGGAATTTAAAAATACAACTGAAAAGATAAAACAGCTCACGGATTATCCACCGTGGATCCTACATGAAAGGTAGGTACATCACACAATCAGTAGTCACTGTGACATGTCAAGTCAAATGGTCCACCGCTGAGCATCGTCCAGTCCTGGCTCCCTCATCCTCAATCAACGATGTCTTTCATCTGCACAAGACACGGCAAGGTTTGGGTGTATCCCCTATATGGGAGAGTATAACAGTACTCAGTAGGGAGCCTAAGACCCCCAAAGGTCTACCAGAGTTCCAAAAAAGAAAAACCACAAAGAAAGACCTCATTCACAAAGCATGAATCTGTCATCAACTCTACTTAGGTATATTCCCATATATAAACCTATGTTATCCAAATATACAAATTTCACACATGAGGAAACATAAGGTTCCATCTTTTACGCCATTTTCATAACTGATCCATCAGGGAAGAATACCACAATGGTAACACCATGATGGTAACACAATGAAGGTAAAATTACCATAAATGTAACACCATGAAGGTAACACCGCAGATGTAAATTTACCAAAAAGGTGACACTACTAAGGTAACATCATGAAGGTAAAAGTACAACAATGTAACACCAAAAAGGAACACCAAGAGGGTAAAAGTACCACAAAGGTAACACTATGAAGGTAAAACCACGAAGGTAAAAGTAACACAAAGGTAAAACACGAAGGTAACACCACAAAGGTAAAAGACTCAACTCACACTAGTTTTATAACTTATGTATAGAATAACATATGATTAGTCATATATCTATATCATCATATTCTGTCGAGAGGCTCTGCAGCTGACCCACACAGGATCGTATGATGGTGACCCACACCGGATAGTTAGGCGCTGACCTACACAGGATCAATAGATACTAACCCATATAGGATTTCTATGAACTGACCCACACAGGATTGATAGAATCTGAATCACATAGAATCGATAGATTTTGAGCCACATAGGTTCGATGTTCTTTCTTCGCATTACATCAAACCACAAGATACCTCACACCTGGTGCACTCGAGTTCCGTAAAATATGCTTTTCAAGAAATTTTATGTACCATTACCACCACTATGCTCTAAAAATGATTATCCCAAAGGATATCCATGTAATATGGGTTTGAACGCGACAAACGGTGCATCAATAGGACACCCATTATGTGACTTATATGAGTTTTAGTACTGAGGGCCTCGTTGGATTCTGGTTCGATACAACTCGGTCGTAATCTAAAATTCTTCAAACCTGAACTGGAGTATACCAAAAGGACCATCTCACTCCATGGGTATTAGTGTAATGGACAGTTCTTCCAATTAATTCCAAGTTCAAAAGTTATAGTTATTTTAGTAAAACTGGGCTTGGAAGGGTCCGACTCCGGATTGACCTGCTCTAGGCTGACCTGACCCTATTTGGGCGGACCCGACCTGGTTGAGGTCTGACTCGGCTCGGCCCGAATAGTCCTGGGATGCCCCAGTTGGGCTGGGCCCTGTCGGGATCGGCCTGCAATGTTGTGGACCAACCCGACCCAGCCAGGTGAGGCGGCCCGACCCAATGAACAGTAAGACCCACTGGGCTCATGCAGCCTGACCCACAAAGGGAGTGGTCCGCTGAGCTCGCACGACCCGACATGCATTGGGGCGTAGTCCGATGGTGAGAGGCCCTACCTAGGTGGAACGGGGGAGCGGGCCCTGGTTTTTAAAAATTTCTAGGAAGATTCGGTTCGAGAAGCGGTGTCATGTGGTGTCTCCTTGTTCTCTGTGGGACCCATAGAGTGTGGGTCGCTACTACCACGGCGTTACAGCTATGACTTTCTCCACTTGTGGTGCGCCCTTGTAGACCGCTCCGCCTTACGCAGCCAGCCTGAGTCGGCCACCATCTCCACCTGTCTTCGCTACTATTGTGACCTTCAACCACGACGGCGCACAACAGTGCGCCGCAACCCCCTCTGCGGACGGCTGGTGTCGTCTTCCACCATTACCTCTTCTCCTAGCACTGGTTTCCAGCGATATTCAATGGGACACTCTGTGAGCTCCAATGTCCCGTTTTTTCATCTGAAGGTGCCAACGGACACCCCGAGGTTCCCTCTTCATCGCTAACCCCACTATTTTGGGTTTCGACCAACCCAAATAAATCATCATGAAGAACACATCAAATATAAAGAAAAGGCGAAGGGTCTGGCCCTTATTCGTTTCACTCGGGCCCTCTATGTTACCATGGAAGAAAAGGGGTAGGATAAGATTAAACAACTATTGAAACTAAAACCAAATGAAAACTCTACCACAAGATCTTTAGAGAACTTTAGCGTTTGAGGATGGGTTGGTGTTCATATATCCATGATTCTGTGGCGTTCGTCACCACCTGCTGGAAATGGTTACATCCTCTATGTGGTTGGTGTCTGGGTACATTACCTAAACTTCTTCACTTGGAGAATCCGTGAAAATACCTCTCCTCAAGCTCCATATAAATACGGTAGGGGGGATGAGTAACGTTGTTGGGAATTTATGAGGTTAAATTAATGATTGAACCCCCAAAATTCCAACGGTGTTATTACAAGGATTGAGGAGTCAAGAAAATTAATGGCTTGACTTGTCACAGGTCCCACAACCGCTGCTTGTCCATTAGAGAAAAGTAACAAGAAAAATTAAATAACTTTTTCATTTTATTATTAATTTAAATGTAGAAAATATAACATTTTCTCCACACCTACTATGGTCAAAGTGAATTCTTCCTTAAAAAAATCCCAGCTCTATGGATTCAATGGTGCTCTAGGATTCTTAATCCGAGCACTGGTTCAAAATGTAGAAAATGCTACTCATGCATTTACTGAATGTACCTTAAAAAAATACAAAAAATCATTCTGGGCACATCAAGCCTCGGAATGACACACTGTCAATTTTCGCAAACTCATCATAATTCCATATAATTAAAAATAAAATTTTTATGGGAAATCTGGGACTTTGAATTCTCCCCACCTTAGGACTTTTCATCCCCGAAATAAGTAATATAGACTAAGGAAACAAATGGGGAAACTGAGCACGAATCTAAGCCTCCTGCTTCCATGTTCTCTCTTAGTGGTTTCCGTGCTGCCAAAGAACATGCACTGGAGGTATCGATCATCCATAAAGGACCCACTCTTCTCTATCCTCAATCTCCACTATATCCTCCGTAAAATTCACCCCATCATCGATGTCCTCCTCGTCCCAGTTTATGACATGTGGTGGATCTTGCACGTACCTCTTCAACTGTGACACATGGAAAACATCATGCACATGGTGCATTAGTGGGAGAATATCCAAGCAATATGAAACCCCTCCCACTCTTATATGATCAAGAAAGGGTCTGATTAACCTCATAGATAGCTTACCGCCCCAACCAAATCTCTGCAAACCTCATCGAGGTGAGACATGTAGGAAGACAAGATCTCCTTCCTCGTACTCCAAATGTTTATGTCTCCTATTATCATAAGACTTATGCCTAGCTGTGTAGTCTTCATCCACTCCTAGATAATATGCACCTTTTTAGTGGTATCATGTACTAACTTTGGACCCATAAGTGTTGTCTCACATGGGTCTTTCCAACAAAGTGGTGGCCTGCGTGGTCGACTGTACAAGGCCTCAAATGGTGTCATACTGATGGTGGAGTGACAGTAGTTGTTGTACACAAACTCCACTAAGGGAAATTTATCCTCCCAAATGCAGAAATAATCTTAGGCGCAGACACAAATCATGTCCTCAAGTGTCTATATGGTCCACTCTATCTGACCATCCGTCTGAGGATGAAAGGCAGTGCTCAAACGTAGCTGATTCTCAAAACCCTCTTGTAATCCCTTCCAAAAGTAGGAGGTAATGTGTGTGTCACGATCTGAGACTATCGTCGATAGAACCCCATGAAGTTTCACAATTTCCTACACGTAGAGGCATCTAAATCCCTCTTATGATCCCTACTATCAGATGGGTAGGAAGTGGGATGACTTGGTGAGTCAGTCAACGCTCACTCAGATGGAATCATGTCCCCTAGTTGTACGTGAAATCCCTATCAAAATTTGCATGGAGATACCATACAAAATCCACTATGACACCTCTAGTGGCTTCACTAAACCTGCTAGAACCTGATGTTTGACCTTAACTTGCTGTCAAGTGAGGCATGTTAAAACAAACTCTTCCACTGCTTTCTTCATCCCTGGCCACTAGTGCTGACGCCAGAGGTACTGGAACATCTTCACCACACTAGGATGTAATATCAGAGGAGACATATGGAACTCCCTCAATACCTCCTCCCGTAGTGCTAGTGGTACCATGGTGCATCCTATAAAGAGGATGATGTGCTCCCCACCTCCAGAAAATCCGTCAGGTCCTTGTCTCAAAGATAAATGGGGACGTCAAGCCTTGTAGTCATTTTCCCTAAGATGTACCACCTAGACTCACTGAAGAAGTGGGGGAGTGACATTCCTAGTCAAGAGGTAAGATATTATATCTCTATCCACAAATTATATCTACATCGTGGCCAGCTACTCTGTCACCTCACTCATAAGTTGTAAACCAGACCTCCAGTTGAGCGTGTCTTGAACTATGTTCCCATTCCAAGGAGTGTAGAATATCATGAATTAAAATTCCTAGAGGAACTATAGACAACGCCAATATCTCAAGTTCAGATCCTCCTATGAGAAGATATAGGTGTGACACTTGTGATTAGAGTATATAATAAACTATTCACCCATCAAGTAATTTCTGCACATCATCAAGGTGAAGACTACAACTGTTATCTCCAGGTAATGGGTATTGAGTTCTAATCATGCTATCTCAAATGTCGAGAACCATACATGATCACTACATGATCCTACATCAGGACACATCCAATTCAGGTCCCTAATGCATCGCAATAGACTAAAAACCTGACATCCTCTTCTGCTAGCCTTGAGATGGGGGCACTCGTCAGTTTCTGCCTCATCTCCTGAAAACTATCCTGGTATCTCTCCACCCATACAAACGGGATTTCCTTTCTTCTTCAACACTGACTAGGGTATCGCAACTCCGGAAAATTCAGGTACGAATCTTCGGTAGTACTCAACCATCCCTAGGAAACTCCTCACCTCAGTCACACTCATGGGTGGCTCCCAAGCTAGTACAACGTCTATCTCTGCCGGATCCACTGCAACTCCAGTCTCTAAGATAAAGTGTATTAAAAAGTGGACCTCTGGTATCCAGAACTAACACTTCTAGAGAATACCATAAATATGGTTCTCTTGGAGTGTATCCAAAATAATCTACTGGAGATATGAATAGTCCTCCTCTAACACCAATTATATCAAGATGTATTCAATGAAGACCATCACAAACCGATCGAAGTATGGATGAATGATCATGTTAATGAGTCCCATGAACATTGCTAGGGTGTTGGTCACACTGAAAGGAATTACCATGAACTCATAGTTTCTATACTGACATATAAAGGACATCTTGTGCACATCCTTATCTCATACCAGGAGCTGGTGATAGACTGATCTCAGGTCTATCTTCAAATACCAATGAGCTCCCTTCAAGTGATCGAAAAGATCATCAACACTCTGAAGTGTATAATTTTTCTTCACGGTCACTTGATTTAGGCACCAATAGTCCACACAGAGTCTCAAACTCTCATCTTCCTTCTTGGAGAACAAAAAATGTGGCTGCCCATGGAGAAACACTGGTCCTTATGAACCCCTTCCTCCGCAAGTCCTCTAGATGTACCTGTAACTCATGAATCTCTGCAGGAGCCATCTTATATTCTTTTGTAGATATTTCTGTCATTCTTGGGTATATGTCAATGTAAAATTTCACCTCTCAGAGAGGAGTTAGTCTCAAAACATCATCAAGAAAGACATCAGCATACTAGTCCAGCACTACAGGATATCTCAGACTCTCAACATCAATTTTTACAAGGGTAAGGCTAGCCAACTGATGAATGATTGGATGCACAATCCTATATGTAATTCCATCATGTGCTAAAAAGGATCCCATATCACCGGTGAAGGAAAACATGATCCCATCCTTGCAAAAACACTGCAGTTTGCACCTAAAATAGTCGATCTGAGCATAGACTATGGATAGAAAGTCCATCCCCAAAATGATTTCATAAGGCCTCGACAACGCTACTTGAAGCTCCCAGATGAATCTTTTGCCTCATATATTGAGCTCACACTACCTGCATCAGTTTTTAATCGTCGAATCTTATCCCACATGAATATTCAATTGAAAGGATTGAGGCAACGGCTCTGTCAGAATCTCCGAGCCCCGAATAGGTTTTGTGGAAATTAAAGAGTGACTGGAACTAGTGTCTATAAGTACTACAAATAGGTGGAGTAAACACAAATAGTAGCTATAATCAGCTTTGGAGTACTGTGAATGTAGGCCTCAGCTGCCTGGAGTTGAACTCTTCACTCTAAACCTTATCCATGTGGTTGGGGTGGACCACCTGGATTTGGTGGCGGTGGAACCTTGAATCTCTACCCACCACTTGCTGCATGTCCAGCCTCTCTTCCATGTCTTCCGCCCTACAAAACATATCACTCAAACCTCTACCTCTCCCTCGGCAGTCCCTCGACTGTCTATTGGTCATCTGTACGGTTTGTCAGGCAGTAACGAACCTTGTGACCCTTCCCACCACACGAGTAGCACTTCATGTTCCTCATCTATCCTCCATGGTCCTGTAATCCCCTCACCACCGACCATGTATCCATAGGTTGTCAACCAGAAGGTCTTTTCTGCTTGGGCCCCTGCATCATCCATCTACTACCTACTGTAGATGACTATGTTACCTAACATCTGTTTGTGGATCTTACAGTCGTTGCCTACTCAGTTAGGAAGCTCTGCCCAAAAAGCGCTCGCTCTAGCACCCCAGCCTATTTCTGAATGCTAAGCGATATAATTGAGGATCTTATCTCTTGTCAGAGACCCTACTCAGAGGTCTAGGCCCTGATGAAATGGTCTCATACAATGTCGGTGGAGTAGAGGGAGATTTCAGTTAACCTCGCCGAGTAATGGGAAATGGTCGTGTTTCCCTGATTCAAGTGCAACAGCTCCAGTATACGCACTGAGCGTAGGGTCACTGGGATGAACTCTACACTAAAAAGTCTCTTGATGCCCACCCAGGTGAGGGTTGCCTCATCCTGTAACTAGAGTGTCAGACTCCACAATCTCCTAGCTGCTCCCTAGAAGAGACTGGTAGGTAGGATAACCAACAGATCAGCTGGTGTCCCAAGTAAGTGAAAAACTTTGGCCAAGCATCCAGCCAGTCCTCATCCACCTGTGGATCTGTATTACCTCGGAACATTAGAGTCCTCTTCTGCTGAAACTTGTGCAAGATAGTCATTCATTGTTCACACTCTGCATGTGGGGCTAGTGGAATCTATTGTCCAAGGGGTAGTGGTTCTACTGGTTCACCACCCGAAGGTGCAAACACCGTAAGAGTTCCCTACAACGAGGCCTCATCACTCAGTGGTCTGTCATCGTGAACTCTCTTGGGAATATTATCTCTCTGTCTATGTCATGGAATCCTGAAAGAAAGTAGGAGTTCCATAGTCAATAAGTTATACCTTGTGAGTTAACACAAAAAAATTATAATAATAACTTTTCAAAAACACCTGCAATCAGTGTTTCCATGCACTGAGTCAGAAATCAGAATTCTGGGTCCTGGTGTATGGATACATCAGCCACCACACCAATACTAGATTCCCAAAATTGAAAATCACACTCATAACACATAACATTATTGCCACATAGAAAAGATCAGAGTCCTAGTTCTTCATCCGAACTGACTCCTCTGATACCACAGTGTCATCACCCATCACCCTGGGCCTGTGTCATGACTACCCCCAATCCCACCTTCCATAGGCTATGGGTGGGAGAATAGCAGTGGATATTCATATCCCTGTAATGGGAAGGAATTTCATTCAGACCTATACAGACACACAATCGATAATCACAACAAGAAGGAACCACTAATCATACATCTATAGTAAAAAAAAGTGTACTGAATAAAAAGGGTCTGAAATAAAAACCAAACTAGAAATTACAAGTACAACTGAAAGGATAAAACAACTCCTAGATCATCCACCGAGGATCATAACTGAAGGGTATGTAAAACTCATGATCAGTAGTAACAACAGCACGTCCCGTCAAATGGTCCACCTCTGAGAATCGTCCAATCCTAGCTCCCTCATCCTCGATCAACACTATCTTTCATCTGCACAAGACACAGCAAGGTTCGGGGGTAGCCCATACAGGGGTGAGTATAAAAATACTCAGTTGGGACCCTGAGACCCTCGAAGGTCTCCCAGAGTTCCCCAAAAAAACCCACATAGAAAGACCTCAATCACAAAGCACGAAGTATTCATCAACTATACTTTGGTATATGCCCATACATATACTTATTTTATCAAAATATACTCGTCTCATAAATGAGGAAACTTTAGGCTCCAAATTTTAAGCCATTTTCACAACTAATCCACAAGGGAATAATATCACAAAGGGAACACCATGAAGGTAACACCATGAAGGTAACACCCTGAGGGTAACACCATGAAGATAAAAGTACCATAAATGCAACACCACAAAAGTAACACTATGAAGGTAAAAGTACCACAAAGTTAACACCATGAAGGTAACACCACGAAGGTAAAATTACCATAAAGGTAACACTACAAAGGTAACACAACAATGGTAAAAGAGAAACAATGGTAACACCATGAAGGTAACACCACGAAGGTAAATGTACCAAAAAGGTAACACCACAAACGTAAAAGTATCAGCTCACACTAGGATTACAACTTAATTACAAATGTACATATTTTTATATGTAAATCTACATCATCTTATTCTTGTCGAGAGGCTCTGCAACTATCCCACACAGGATCATATGATGCTAACCCGCACAGGATCCCTAGGTGCTGACCCTCATAGGATCGTTAGATAATTACCCACACAGGATCTCTAAGCACTGACCCACACATGATCGATAGACGCTACTCACACACGACCGATAGATGCTGACCCACATATGATAAATAGATGTTTTCCCACATAGGATCGATGTTCTTGCTTCACGTTACAACCGACTATGGGATTCCTCGCACCTGGTGCACTCGAGGTATGTAGAATCTTCCCTTTGAGATATCGGTCAAACCTTGACCGCCAATAAGCTCCACAAAGGAGTAACCCAAAGAACCGCCATGTTGTAAGGGTTCCATCACGACATACGGTGCATCAATTGGACTCCTGGAATGTGACTTATAAGTGTTTTAGTACTGAGGGCCCAGTTGGATTCGCATTCGATACAACCCATCCGTACACCAACATTCTCCAAAACTCATGTGGAGTATAACAAATGTACTGGCTCTCTCTACGGGCCCAGCATCACAGAAGGTTAGTCAAACAGACACATGGTTCACATGTTATAGCTCTTTTACATAAACTAGGCCTGGAAGGGTCTGGGTCTAGTCCGACATGGTAAGGCCAACCTGGGATAACCCTGTCTTGGCCGAACTGATCCAGGTCTTACCCAGCCTGGTCTGATCCATCTAAGGCTGGCCCAATAGTGATGGGTCGTGGTGGGCTCAGCCCACTGGTATGTGGACCGGCTCAACTAACCTGGGCAGTGCGACCCGATGGTCCGGCGCCACCCAACACACAGAGGGGCGTGGCCCGCTGGGCTCGTGTGGCCTGACCCACAAATGGCATGGACCACTGTGCTAACGCGGCTCGTCCAGCGGTGGGCATGGCCATTGGGGTCACGCAGCCCTGCCATCGGTGGTGTACATACCATTGGAGGTGCGACCCGCTGGTGTGGGGCCCGCCCAAGCTAGCACGGGGGATCAGCCCCCCAGTTTTCTCAAACTTCTACTGTTGTTCGGTTCATGTGGTGGTGCAACATGGCACAACCTGGTTTTTTGTCAGACCAAAGTCGGCTGCCAACTTCTACCGTCAGACTGAGTTAGCTCCCATATTCTACCTCTATGGCTACAGTTGTGGCCTTCATCCATAGACGAGCATGACAACACCCCACCACCCACTCCATGGCCAACTGGTGGTGACTGCTACCATCGCCTCCTCTGCTAGCACAAGTTTCCAGTGGTATTGTGTGGGTCACCGGGTAAGCTCCGATGGACTATTTTTTTCATCTGAGGTTCCAACAGACTACCCAGGACTCCCTCTTCATTGCTAAAACCACTGTTACAGGTTTCTTCCAACCTAAAAAAAATCAAAAGTGAAGAACACATCAAATTTCAACAAAATGTCGAGGGTCCATGCCTTGTTGGTTTGGCTCGTGCCTTCCGCATTAGCTTGATAAAAAGAGGGTAGAATAAGAGTAAACAAATATTGAAACTAAAACCAAATAAAAACGCTACCTCAAGATCTTTGGAGAACGTCCGCATTTGAGTAATCATCGGTGTTCGTCGATTCGTGATTTGGTGACATTTTTTACTGCCAGCTGGAAGTGGTCCCATCCTCCAAGTGGTTGGTGTCACAATACATTACTAGAACATCATCACTTGGTGAATCTATGCCAATACATCCCCCCAAGCTCCATATAAATTTGAGATGGTGAGGATGACTAACAACGTTGGGAATTTATGAGTTTCATTTAATGAAGGAACCTCCCAAATTAAAATGGTGTTGTTACATGGATTAAGGAGTCAATTCAATTAATGGATTGACATGTCGCTAGTCCCGACACCGTCTCTTGTCCCTAGGAGAAGAGAAAAAATAAAAATAAAATAACATTGTTATTTTTTTATTGATTTAAATGTACAAAATCAAACTTTTCCGCCCGAACTATTGTGGTTGAAGTGAATCCTTCCTTAAGAGAAACACAGCGATGTGAATTCAACGGTGCTCTCAGTTTTTTAATCTGAGTACCAGTTAAAAAGTTAGAAAATTCTGCTCGCGCATTTTCTGAACATACCATAAAAAAGTTCATAAATTAATTCCAGGAACATTAAGCCTCAGAATCACGTACTGTAAATTTTTACAGACTCTTAATAATTCCATATAATTATTGAAAATCAGGTTCTTTACATTCTCCCCACCTTAATGATTTTCGCCCCAGAAATACACAACATAGACTAAAGAAATAAATGGCGGTACTGAGCATGAATCTGAGCCTCCCGATCCCATTTTATCTCCTGGAGGTTTTCATTCTGCCAGCGAATGTGCAGAAGAGGTATTGATCATCCATGAAGGACCATACCTTGTCAATCCTCAATCTCCACTGGAACCTCTGTAAAAGTCACCCCATCATCGATGTCCATCTCTCCACATTCGATGACATGAGATGGATCATGCGCGTACCTTATAAGCTGAAACATGTGGAAAACTTCATGCACCCAGTGCATCTATAGGGGTAGGGCCAAGCGATGCACAACATTGCCAACTATCTTGAGAACCTAAAAATGTCCGATGAACCTCGGAGATAGCTTGTCACCCTAACCAAAAATTCGTAAACCTCGTCGATCATAGACCTATAGGATGAGATGGTCTCCCACCTCGAACTCTAAAGGTCTCAGACTCCTATCATCATAAGAAATTTGTCTACTCTGTGTAGTCTTCATCCACTCTTGGATGATCTTCACCTTCTCAATGGTAGCCCGTACCAACTCTGGACCCATAAGTGATGTCTCCCATGGGTTTTTACAGCATAGAGTTGACCTGTATGGTCAGCCATAAACAACCTCAAATAGTTCCAAACTGATGGTGGAGTGATATTTTTCGTTGTACGTGAACTCCACCAAGGGAAATCTATCCTCTCAACTGCGGCCAAAATCTTGGTTGTAAGCACGAAGCATGTCCTTGAGTGTCAGTATGGTCTGCTCCGTCTGACCATCCGTCTGAGGATGAAAGGTATTTCTAAAATGTAGCTAATTCTCGAGTGTCTCCTGTAATCCCTTCCATAAATTGGAGGTAAACCATGCATCATGATCTGATACGATCATTCATGGTACCTGGTGATGTCACACAATCCCTTGGACGTTGAGGCACCCCAATCCCTCTACTGATCCCTACTCTCTGATTGGTAAGAAATGGGCTGACTTGGTGAGTCTTTCAACGATAAACTAGATGGAATCATGTCCTATGGATATACATGGAAGCCCAGTCACAAAGTACATGGAGATAACATCCAACTCTACTCTGTCACCTCTAGTGGCTATGCTAAGGCTGCAAGAACCTGGTGCTCTGTCTTCACTTGTACACAAGTGAGGCATCGTGAAACAAAATTTTCCACTGCTTTCATCATACCAAGACACCAGTACTGATTCTAGAGGTCCTGGTACATCTTCGCCACACTAGGATGAACTATTAGAGGGGGCGTATGGAACTCCTTCAACACATCCTCCCATAGTGCCACTGGTACCATGGTGTGTCCTCTAAAGAGGATGACGTGCTCCCCAACATTTAAAAATCCATCAGTTCCTTGTAATGATGATAAATGGGAACGTCAAGCATTGAATTCAATGTCCCCAACCTATTCCTCATTAACTCATTGAAGAAGTGGGGGAGTGATATTCATAGGCTGGAGGTAAGTTTCTCTCTCTCTATCCACAAAGGATATCTGCAACACAGCCAGATGCTTTGTCCCCACACTCAAAAGCTGTAAACCAGACCTCCTGCTGGGTGTGTATCCCACTATGTTCCCCTTCCCAGGAGTGTAGACGATCTTAAAGACATAGTCCTTGAGGAACTGTAGCCAACGCAATCGTCTCAGGTTCAATTACTTTTGTGAGAAGATATACATGAAACTCTTGTGATATGAGTATACACTAAACTATTCACCCATCAAGTAGTATCACCACATTTTCATTGAGAATACTACTACTTATGGCTCCATGTAACTGGTATCATAGTTTTTCTCATGTTGTCTCAGATGTCGAGAACCATACACAATCATTGCTCTCTCTTACATCAGGACACATCTAAGTCTACTCTCTGATGTGTCGCAGAAGACTACATACCCAACACCCTTTTTTGGTAGCCTCAAGATGGTGGAACTCATCATTTTCTGCCTCTGATCTTGAAAGAATTGTCAGAATAACTTTTCCCATTGGAAGGGTTGACCCTTCTTCATCAATTCTGTAACACCCCAAGATTCAATTGTACGTTATTTATTCAAAGTAATTCAATAACTTGCACTACACGCAACACCGACTTCAAGCGCATCACGACTTACCAAACTAGTTGTTCAAAAGCGGTTATGAATAGTGTTAACTAAATTTTTAACTTTATATAATCCTAATAATTTTAGAGTCCATATTATATGTTTCATAGACATAATGTAAGTACTAATTCATTTTTTCAGATTAAAGAACTATTTTTCAAAAAATGCACTTTTACTGCCTTTTAATAGTGAACCCTTTTTAAATTCAATATTTGAAACTTATATATTTTCAATTTGACAAAATAAATTTATTATTTATAATCAGGACATAAAAATTTAGTTTCGATGAATTTTGGATGTTTGTATGATAAATTTCATATTTGGGGGAATAGTGAAAAATACTAAATTTTAACTGAAAACACTTTTTTAATAAAAATAATTTATTGTGTTAAATTATACATTTGAGTGGTTTTAAAATATAATTAGATTATATTTTTACCATTTAATTAAATATTGTTCATTGGGAGTAATTTCACTTTGAAATTTTACATAAACAAGTGCCAATCTTTTGAAAGTTATTATTTCTTAAAAACTCGCCTTTTGGTTTTGAGAAAGGGAATTAATTTTAAATTAATTAATGAAACATATATATTTTGAATTTGGTAAAATAGACATCATTTTTGGATTTGGAATATCAAAATTATCTTATGGTGAATTTTTTGTATTTTTCTGAAAACTTTCAATTTTTGATGAATAGTGACAAACCATAAGTTATTGGTTAAATCTGAGTTTTTATTTAAATTTATTTTATGTGAAAATAGATACATAATACCTATATAAGTTCAGTGTAATTCATTTGTGTCATTTCATATTAATTTTAGATTTAAAATGTTTTATTGAACTTTTTACCGTCTTTTACCAACCTCCTAGGAGCTTTTGAAAATTTTCATAAAACATAATTTTACAGCTTCTGTGAGTGGAATTTCAAAACTCTGAGAGACATGGTTGATATCCATATGTAAAATGTGGTTCAATGAGATGAAAATATTTTCTGGTGCATAGTAACTTTTTACTTTTATTTACCATGGTTAAAAGTAAATATGGTAATTAAGGGTAAAATGATATTAATAGTACCCTAACATGTGTACTAATTCTATTGGACAGGTGCATCTCGACCAAAAACAACCTTTGGAATAAAATATTATCATTTAGGTCCACTTGGATTAGATTAGGACATATATTATTATTTAATTCAAAGAAGAGTTAAAAGAGTTAAAATCAAAGTTTAATAACTAAAACATCTTTAATACAAGGTTATACATAAGATAAATTCGATTATAAATTTTAATTAGAAAGATAAAAAGATTTCATACATAATGGTATTTTATTTATAATTTTTAGACTTTAAATAATTTAATTTATATATGACACAATGGTGACACAGTAATTACCGTATTAATGAATGATTAAGATATTTAATATTATAAATACCCAAATAAATTTAATTTGGGAATTTCTATGAATTAAAATAATTTTATGGGATAATATGACATGTTAGGATTACTTTAATTATCTTTTTTCTAAGTAATCATTCTTTTATGATTTTCACAAAAATAAAATCCCAAATAGTGTCAAAATTGACATAAAAGAATTTTTAAAACAAATATTATATTATTAATTGATATTCTATTTCTAAAAATCTAAAGTTCAGCCAAAAGAAATATATAATGATAGGTGTATAATTAATCAACCACTTGGGGTTAGTTTGGAATTATATAGTACTTTTATTAACCATATAATATAAAAATACAAAGAGACAAGTCAAATGTCAAACTATTTAACTGAGGGTTAAATATAAATGAGAAGGTTAATATAGTGAACCAAACCTGTATAAAACCTATTGGTTGTGTGTATTTAGACCCATCCCCACCTTATCCTAGAAATAAATTAATTTGGATCGATTTTAAACCGAATATGAATTTATTATAAAATAATATTTTAATTTTTTCCTAAGGTGCCCCTCACCCCTCTTATAAAAGGTCACACCCCCTTCTCTCTAATTCACACCTTCAAAGACTTTTGGCTCAGACAACCCCTTCCCAAATACCCTCTCAACTTCTCTCACTTAATATTATAGGCCTTACATTTTTCTTAAAGCCTACTTAAGGATCCCATTTGATCAAATTAAAAGGAAGAACCCGAAGAATAGGTAATACTTTCACCACCCTCTTTCATGTTCTTTTCTACTTCCTCTTCTTATTTATTTTTATTTCCATTCTAAATTAATAACTCCAGTATCTTATATATATAGTGATGTTATTATAAATATGGTACAGCCAAATTCATTACTGTATCCATCCTTTGAATGACATGTCACCATATGTTCATACGTACGGCTTAACGTCTCCACGCCGTGGTATAATTGTTATTAAATACATTATTATTTGGATGGATATAATAATGATATTTAATTGATGTAAATAGTATATGTAACATGATAATGATTCTGTATATTTGATATACCATCCAATTATATATTATTTTAATATCAAAATAATGATATTGTTGCTCGTGCGTACGTACGGATTACCGTCTCCACGTACACGATGAGATTCATTCCCCATCATATCCATTAAAGACTAATTTTCATTTTATGATTAAAAATAATTTTTAAATACTTGATATAATTCTGGATATGAATAAGATAATCCCATAAATAATGATTATGACTCACATAATAAAGAATACAAAGGAAAATGAATCTGTTAAAACCCGAAATGATGATAATACTAAGATATTATTAACAAAGTAATATTAAAAGATCATATATGATATCATATTAATGTATATGATTCATGAGTAACTTAATAACAACTATTTCACCATTATACATGAGGTTAACCTACCCTTGACCAAGGAAGAGTACATGGTAAGGGTTTATTTTACAATCTCTTCTTTATCTGTTGTTGTTTATATGTAATTATCTATTGGGACCTCTTTATCATCCACATCCATGTTTCTTAAAAATGTATTTCAAAACATTGTTACTATTTTATAGACTATGTGTTAAAGTAATTTATACCCTTTATTGACTTTTTATAAGATGTTTATAAAGGAATCATTCCATCTTTTTCCAAATAAGGTCTTTTTTAACCTTTTCGACAAAATTTAGTTAAGAATGTTTTTTTAACTTATACGGGAGGTGCGGCTATTTTCTGCCACTATAAAATCGTCGAAGCTTCCCTTAAAATATTATAATAATATTTTCAAAATAAATTTTTTATTTTATAGTTATGTTACTTTTAAATGATTTCAAAAAAGAGATATTTCTCTCAAATAGTTTTGATTGCATCTATGTCAACATCCATTAATGGATTTTAAGATCGTTTGAAGTTGATTTATTATGATACAAAACTTCCATACTATATTGATGGTTTTGTGATATGTTTGAATGTGGATGTGTGATTTTTATACCATTCATGGTTTGTGGAGAAAGTATTGACTTTTCATATGCTAGTTTTAATACGAATATTTATGTTATGTTTAAACTATTCATATGAGGAATGCATTAGACTTGGTAAGTGATGGGTGGAGCCCTCTATAGATCCTAGATGCATTGGTATGTCTCATTAGACAAACTAGTGTCTTGGCCCATGGTCTTGACAAAATGTTATTTGTAGTCTTGGCACAAGGCCTTGACAATGTGGTTATGATAGTCTGGCATTATGCATTCCATCATTATGAAAGTGGTTATTGATATTGAATTGGTTTATTCGACTAGTAGAATATCCATGTGAATAATTAAATGGAATTATTTAATTTTATTTTTTACATATTATTCTAAATTTCAAGTTTAAAAGGCTTTTGGTTTAGTTATACATTGCCTTAAATGTTTATGCTTATTTATGAAAGTTTCCGCTATATTGTTATCCTTACTGAGCATCTGAGCTCACCCATTTCTTTGTTTTATTTTTCTCAGGATGTGAAGAAGTGTTTTATGACTCACATGTAGGGATAGTATAAGGGGATATGAGTGTGGTCTATATAAAAAAGATATTGTTTTAGTTTTTCATTTTCTGATGTAATGTAAGACTTTTGAATATATCTACTATTTCCAAGGCTACTAAACTAATCGGTATTTTGAGATTTGATCTTTTGTGATCATGCCAATGATACATAATAATGCACCGACTTTAGGTAACTGGGGTCAGGGCATTACAGTTGGTATCAGAGAATGTTTAGTAAAAACCTTGGAAGCTAGATTTAGATATACTCTGATTATAGCACATAGACATAAGATGGACCTTGAGGATTAGTATAGAAGAACATCCTAGAATTTTGGTATTGTAGAGATTTTGTGAGTTTTATGAGAAATACATCCCTATCTAGATACGAGCAGGTAGAGGCGGCTTTGGCATAGATGTACCTAGGGGTAAAACTGAAAAACACCGCTTTGAGCTAGACTCATACGGGAACTGGTGCACGACAACTGGCCTTACTGAACTCTTGGTTACTACACTCCCGGGGGATATTCTTAGGATAATTACCATTTTCTTTACAAATCATTATGAAGGGTTTATGAGTATATACTTACTCAATGAAAACATCTTTATGATTATGTATTATATCCATAAACTGTTCAGTTTACATTAGGTATTTTACAAGTTTGGAATTATTCATTGCAATTCATAAACTGACCTAGTTTATGCCATTGTATAGAAATGGTTCCCAGTATAAGGAATGTGAACTCCAGAAATACTTATGATCCATTGAGTAAGAAGGATCATATCTGTCATGGTATTAAGAAAACATTTAGAAGGGAAATATTCTCCCATGTATTCTCAACATATGAAGAAATAGTATCATGTGTAAATAAGATAAGTAAATAATTCTATAATTTCTATGGCTTTGAAGGGATGCAAGAGAAGAAAAGGATGGAACAGAGAAAGATTGATAAATAGAAGAGGGAAAAGAAGAATTTTCCTATATGCGTTAATTGTGCGAAGAAACACCCTAAAACTTGCCTAAAGGGAATGGGAGTTTGTTATAAGTGTGGAGAAAAAGGATACCAAGTACGTGACTGCAATGGTAAGAAAAATGTTTCAAATTTACAATGCTAAATTTTCATGGAGTTGGGACACTATGCAAAACAACGTACAAATCATCAACGTATGCCCCAAATGATGCTATTAGATAATAATAAAGTTATGATACTGCCACAGATGAGGAGAAATGATTAGATTTCTTATGTTGTTATTAAAGAATTAAGTCATTTGAGTGTTGTATCAATAATTTACTGGTTATAATAATTATGGAGTATATAAGGATTGTACTACAGTACTATTTTATTAAGGACATGAGATTGCGTGGAACCAAGAAAAGTGACTCAATAGCAGGTTAAATATTTGGAAAATATATGATTGAGAGAAAGATAAACCATAATATGGTTATGAAACAGAGGTAGAGATTTTGGAATAATACATGATTGATTTGGATAAATTATATTGGATATTCTTGACTCCCTTGAAACTAATTAATGATTTTTATATTCCATCACTATGGGAGTTTACAAAAAATTTGGATAGAAGGAGTATATCTAGTATTATAAGGAATAAGGGAGCATGAATGTAATCAATATGGTTTTATGGTAATTCAGGATGTGGCAGTGTTTTAAAAGAATACATGATGAAGGTGTTCACATGTTATTACGTGGAAAAAAGGATCTTCATTGTGTTTACCTTCATTATAAATTTTCGACTACGAATTTGGACAGAAGTATTTTGGATAATTCTAGTTTGAGATTATATTTGGATTTCCTTAAAAGGACAACCTGGAGTTCAGGCGGCAACCCATCGTGTCTGGCAAGGCCAGGAGACATGAACCTGCAACTGAAGGGAGACAAGATTTTATCACCTACAACTAGCCCATGTGATGTCCTAGATTGAATAATTTAGTTTTTTTAAAGGTTTGGTATATGAATTAAAAATTAATTTTTTTTAACCCTATACAAATAGGGTAAATAGAATATTTTTTTCAAGTTCTATTATCGTTTTGAGTGAAAGATGGGTTTGTGGTAGAAATTAGTTAAAGGATGGAACTCTACTTGTCAAGTATATATATTTTTTTCTTCTCTTATTCTATGAAGAAATTAATTCTTAAACATTAGGTAAGGTATCTTAAAACTAAAAATGTGTTATCCTAATACATTATGTTTTGTTGAACCGATGATATTTTATACCATCATAGATTGGTGGCCTTGAGACCCACAATTCTATAATTATTATAATTGATGACCTCAATCACTCCCTATAAATATTTACACTTTTCATCCAATTATGTGTTTCTAATTTCCACCAATGTTATCCTAATCGAGATCATAATTTGGTGGTGACTTTTTCATTCCCCTTTTTCCCTCTTATTAAGACTAAATTTTATTAACCCAATTTCCGATGTGGGTTTTCCCACAAATGTATTTTCTATTTTCAACCTTTTATTTGAGAAGAACAATATCAAATTACGAGGACACAATTTATTGAAGGAGGTAAGAATGCAACACCCCCAGATTCTATAGTATGTTATTTCTTCAATGTAATTCAATAAATTGCACTACACTCAACACGGAGTTCAAGCGCATCAAGATTTACCAAACTAGCCGTTCAAAAGCAGTTATGAATAGTGTTAACTGAATTTTGAACTTTATATACTCCTTGTAATTTTAGAATCCATATTATGAGTTTCTTAGACATAATGTAAGAACTAATTCTTTTTTTTCAGATAAAAGAAGTATTTTTCAAAAAATTCTCTTTTACCGCCTTTTAATGGTGAACCCTTATTAAATTCAATATTTGAAACTTTTATATATTCCATTTGACAAAATAAACTTCTTCTTTAGAATCATAACATAAAAATTTGGTTTCGATGAATTTTTGATGTTTTTTTGATAACATTCATATTTGGGTGAATAGTGAAAAATACTAAATTTTAACTAAAAAAAACTTTTTAAATAAAAATAATTCATAGTGTTAAATTATAAATTTTAGTGTTTTTAATGTATAATGTGATTTTTTTACCATTTAATTAAATATTTTTCATTGGTAGTAATTTCAATTTTAAATTACTCATAAACAAGTGTCAATCTTTTGATAGTTATTATTTCTCAAAAACACGCTTTTTGGTTTTGATAACGGGAATTAATTTTAAATTAATTAATTCAACTTATATGTTTTTAATTTGGTAAAATATACATCATTTTTGGATTCAGAAAATCAAAAATAGGTTAGGGTGAATTTTTCGTATTTTTCTGAAAACTTTCAATTTTTGATGAATAGTGAAAAACAGTGAATTATTGGTTAAAACCGACTTTTTATTTAAATAATTATTTATTTTATTTAAATTTATTTTAGGTCAAAATAGATAAATAATACTTATATATGTTTAATGTAATTCACTGGAGTTATTGTATTTTAATTTTAGATATACAAAATTTTATTGAACTTTTTACTGTCTTTTATCCACCTCCTTGGAGCTTTTGCAAATTATAATAAAACTTAATTTTACAACATCTGTGAGTGTAATTTCAAAAATCCAAGAGACATAGTTGATAAAAGTAAGTAAAATTTGCTTCAATGCGATGGAAATAATTTTTTGTGAATAGTAACTTTTTACTTTTATTTACCACGACTAAAAGTAAATAGAGTAATTAAGGGTACAAATGATATTAATATTACCCTAACACATTTCCTAATTATATTGAACAAGTGTATCTCGACCAAAAACAACCTTAGAAATAAAATATTACCATTTAGGTCCACTTGGATAAGATTTGGACATTTATTATTATTTAATTCAGAGAAGAGTTAAAAGAGTTAAAATCAACGTTTAATAACTAAAACATTTTTAATATAGCATTATACATAAGAAAAATTAGATTATAAATATTCATTAGAAATATAAAAATATCTCCTACATAATGGTATTTTATTTATAATTTTTAGACACAAAATAAATTAATTTATTTATGACACAATGATGATGCAGTAATTACCATATTAATGAATGATTAAGATAATTGATATTATAAATACCCAAATAAATGTAATTTGAGACTTATTATGAATTAAACTAATTTATAGGATAATATGACATGTTATGATTAATTTAATTAACTTTTTTCGAAGAAATCATGTTTTTATGATTTTCACAAATATCAAATTCCAAATAGTGTCAAAATTGAAATAAAAGAGTTTTTAAAACAAATATTATATTATTAATTGATATTCAATTCCTAATAATCTGAGGTTCAGCCAAAAGACATATATAATGATATGTGTATCATTAATGAACCACTTGGGGTTCTTTTAGAAGTATATAGTAATTTTATTAACCATATAATATAATGATACAAAGAGACATGGTAAATGTCAAACTATTTAACTAAGGGTTAAATATAAATGATAAGGTTAATATAGTGACCCAAACCTATCTAAAACCAATTGGTTGAGTGTATTTCGACCCTTACACACCGTAGCCTCGAAATAAATCAATTTGGGGCCATAATAAATCGAATATGAATTTATTATAAAATAATATTTTATGTTTTTTCTAAGGTGCCCCTCACCCCTCTTATAAAAGGGCACTCCCCCTTCATTCTAATTCACGCCTTAAAAGCATTTTGGTTCGGCCAAAACCTTCCCAAATACCCTATCAACTTCCCTCACTTTATCGTAGAGGCCATAATTTAGTCATAAATCCAACTTAAAGAGCCCTTTTGATCAAATAAAAATAAATAACTTGAAGAAGAGGTAATAATTTCACCACCCTCTTTCAAGTTCGTTTCTTCTTCCACTTTTTCTTTCTTTGTTATTTACATTCTAAAATAATAACTCCAGTATCTTCTATATACTATGATGTTATTATAAATATGGTACAACCAAATTTATTATTCTATCCATCCTTTGAATGACATGCCACTATACTTGTGTACGTACACCTTACCGTCCCCACATCGTGGTGTAATTGTTATTAAATACATTATTATTTGGATGGGTATATTAATGATTTTTAATTTATGTAAATAAAATATATAAGATGATAATGATTCTGTATATATGATATAACAACCAATTATATATTATTTTAATATCAAAAGAATGATATTTTCGCTCGTGCGTACGTACGGATTACCGTCTCCATGAACGCGATTAGATTCATTCCCCATCGTATCCATTCAAGACTATTTTTCTTCTAATGATTAAAAATTATGTTTAAATACTTTATATAATTCTTGATATGAATACGATAATCCCATATATAATGATTATGACTCACATAACAAAGAATACAAAGGAAAACTAATCCGTTAACACCCGAAATGACCATAATACTAAGATATTATTAACAAAGTAATGTTAAAAGCTCATATATGATATCATATTAAGGTATATGATTATTTTATAATTTAATAAAAATTATTTCACCATTATATAGGAGGTTAACCTACCCTCGACCAAGGAAAAGTACAAGGTAAGGGTTTATTTCCCAATCTCTTCATTATCTGAGGTTGTTCAAATGTAATTATCTACTGGGACTTCTTTATCATCCCCATCCATGTTTCTTAAAAATGTATTTCAAAACATTCATACTATTTTATTGAATATGGGATAAATTCATTTATACACTTGTTTGACTTTTTATAAGATGTATATAATTGAATCTTTCCGTCGTTTTCTAAACAAAATCCTTTTTACCTTTTCGACAAAAGTAAGGTAAGAATGTCTTTTTTAAAATTATACGGAGGGTGCGGCTATTTTCCGCCATTATAAAATCATCAAAGCTTCCCTTACAAGCTTATAAAAATATTTTCAAAGTAAATGTTTTCTTTTATAATTATGTGACTTTGAAATGATTTAAAAAAAGAGATATTTCTCTCAAATAGTTTTGATTTCTTCTATGTCAACATCCTTTGATGGATTTAAACCTTATTTGACATTGATTTATTATGATAAAAAACTTCCATATTGTATTGAATGTTTTGTGATATTTTTGACTATGGATGTTTTATTTTTATACCATTCATGGTTTATGGAAAAATTATTGACATTTCGTATACTAGTTTTAATATTAATGCTTATTTTATGTTTAACATGTTCATTTGAGGAATGCATTGGACTTAGTATGTGATGGGTGGAGCCCGCTATAGCTCTTCGATGCATCGGTAGGTCTCATGAGACAAAATAGTGTCTTGGCACAAGTCCTTGATAAAATCTTATTTGTAATCTTCGAACAAGGCCTTGACTATGTGGTTATGATAGTCTGGAATTATGAATTCCATCATTATGATAGTCATTATTGATATTGCATGTGATTATTCGACTAGTAGAATATCCATGTGAATAAGTAAATGGCACTATTTCATTTTATTTTTTCCATATTTTGTTGAAGTTCAAGTTTAAAAGGCTTTTGTTTTAGATATACATTTCTTCAAATGTTTATGCTTATTTATGAAAGTTTCCTCTATATTTTTATCCTTACTAAGAATCTGAGGTCACCCCTTTCTATGTTTTATTTTTCCCAGGATGTGTATAAGTATTTCATGACTGACTTGCATTGATATTTTGAGGGGATATGAGTGTAGTCTATGGATACAAGATGTTGTTGTAGTTTTTCATTTTATGACGTAATGTAAGACTTACGAATATATCTACTGTTCCCAAGGATACTAAACTAATCGGTCTATCGATATTTGATCTTTTGTGATCATGCCAATGATACGTAATAATGCACTGACTCTGGGTAACTGGGGTTGAGGAGTTACAACTGATGAAAAGGGAGTCACGACTCTGGAAAAGTATGCTTCGAATATCCAGTAGTACCCAGCCAACCACAAGAAATTCCTCACCTCGGTCACACTCATGGGTGTCTCCCAAGCTATCACGTCCTCTATGTTTGCTAGATCCACTGCAATTCCATCCTCTGAGATAATGTTTCCCAGAAAGTGGACCTCCTGTATCAAGAATTGGCACTTCGAGAGCTTACCATAAAGATGGTTCTCTCATAGTGTATTGAAAACTATCTGTAGATTATAGGCTTGCTCTTACTCCGATGTCGAGTATATCAAGATGTTGACAGTGAAGACCACGAACAAGTTATCGAGGTATGGCTGAATGATCATATTCATGAGTCCCATGAACACTACAGTGTGATTGGTCATGCTGAATGGAATAACCATGAACTCATAGTGGCTATACCAACAACTGAATGTCGTCTTTTTCACATCCTCATATCATACCTTGAGCTGATGATAGCCTGATCTGTGGTCTATCTTCGAAAACCAACATGCCCCCTTCTGTAGATCTAAATGATCATAAATCCACAAAAGTGGATACTTTCTTTTCATGGTAACCTGGTTCAGGAACTGATTTTCCACACAGAGTCTCAACCTCCAATTTTCCTTCATAGAGAAAAAAAATCGGGGCTGCCCATGAAGAAACATTGGTCCTTATGAAACCCTTCCTCTGCAAGTCCTCTAGTTGTACCTGTTACTCACGGATCTCTACGGGATCCTTAAGATGTGCCATTATAGATATCAGTGGCATCCTGGGGTACAAGTCAATGTAAAATTCCACGTCTCTATGAGTATTTAGTCCTAAAACATCATCAAAAATGAAATCATCATACTGGTCCACCAATAGAGGATGTCTCAGACTCTCAAAATCAACAACTCTGAGGGTGATTCTAGACAACCTATGATTGATTGGCCGCACCCTCCTCTGGGTAAGTCAATCATGTGCTGCAAAGGTCCCCTTCTGACTGTTGAAGGAAAACCAGATCCCATCTTCATGGACACACCACACCTTGCTCCTAAAATAGTCAATCTGATCATGGATTGTGGATAGCCATTCCATACTGAAGATGACTTCATAATGCCTCGACACCGCTACTAGAATATCCCAGCCAAAGCATTCACCTACTAGAGTGAGCTCACATTGCCTACACCAGGGTGTAATCATCAAATCATCTCCCATATGAATCTCCAATCACATGGATTGAGCCAATGACTCTGTCGGAATCATTGTGCCCCAAACGAGTGTTGTGGAAATTAAAGAGTGACTGGAACTTGTGTCTATAAGTACTTTAGGTAAGGTGGATTAGACACACATCATACCTCTAATCAGCTATAGACTGCCATGGTCTTTGACCTCAGCTTCCTGGAGCGGAGCTCTTACCTGTCCACCTGCTCCCTGTGGTTGGGGTGGACCACCTGGAGGTGGGGGCATTATAACCTCAAATCGTAACCCACCGCCTGATGCATGGACAACTCCTCTTCCACATATTCTGCCTTGCAGACCTCCTCCCTTAAACATCTACTTCAACCTCGGTGGTCCCTCAACCATCTTATGGTTGTCCGTATGGTGGGTCGGGAAGTCACGAGCCATGTGACCCTGCCCGCCGCACAGGTAGCACTGCCTACTCCTCATCTGTCCTCCTCTATCCTGTGAGGGCCCCACCACCGACCCTTTATCATGAGGTTGTCCACTAGAAGTTATGGCCCACTTGGGCCCCTCCTCCATCTGTATACTGTCGGAATTAGATGACCCCACTACCTGACGTCTGGTGGTGGTTCTCGCATTCGGTGCCTGCATAGATAGGAATCTCTCCACATAAAGCACTCTCTCCAGCACTACAACCTATGTCAGAATGCTAAGTGATATCATCCATGTTCTTATCTCGTGTAAAAGACCCTTATCAACTGTCTGGTCCTTAAAGAAAGGGGCATGTACCATGTAGGTGGTGTAGCGAGAGAGGTTAGTGAACCTCGCCGAGTACTAGGCCATGGTCATTCCTCCATACTGTATGTGCAGCAGCTCCTTTATATGCACTGAGAATAGGGTATCTAGGATGTACTCTACCCTGAAAAGTCTTTCTAAGTCCACATAGATGAGGGCCACCTCATCATGTACCTGGAGTGTCAGACTCCACCGTGTCTTAGCTTCTCCCAAGAAGATATTGTAAGCTAGGATCTCCATCAGATCAGATGGTGTCCCAACTAAGCGAAAAACTCTGGCTACAGCCTTCATCCAGTTCTCAGCTGCCTGTAGATCAATATCACCTTGGATCTTTAGAGGCCTATATCGCTGAAACTAGTTCAACACACTCAGTCATCATGCACCCTATGATGGTGGGGCAGGTATCATCTACTTCCCAATGGGTGGTAGTGCTATTGGTGCACCACCCGATGTTTCTAACACCATAAGAGGGCCCTGCACTGTGGCCTCATTGCTCGGTGGGCCATCATCATGTACTCTATCAAGAATCCTATCATGTTATCTTCGTGGTGGAATCCTGAATGAAAATAGGTCTTCCACGGTCAATAAGTTATACCTGGTAATATGACTCTAAAATATCACAAGAAAAACATTTCAGTAACACACACAATCATTGTTTTCGTGCACTTAGTCGGAAATTAGAATTCAAGGTCCTAGTGTATCGATACGTCAACCGCTGCACCTATACTGGATTCCCCAAACTAAAAACAACACTTATAATGCATAAAACTATTGCCACATAGAAAATATTAGAGTCCTAGTTCTTCAATAGAACCAACTCCTCTGATACCACTATGTCACAACCTTTCCCCCGAGGCCCATGCCATGACTAGCCCAATCCCACCTTCCATAGGATAGGGGCTATCAACTAGCAGCATAAAGAAATATCCCTATAACAGGAAGGAATTTCCATCAAACCTGTACAAACACATAATCCATGAACCGAACATGAGGAAACCATGAAGAAAACTATTGTAGTAAAAAGTTTACGGAAAGGAAAGGGGTCAGAATACAATCCCAACATGAAATTAAAAGTACAAATTAAAAGAAAAAACAACTCTTGGATCATCCATAGAGGATCCTACCTGAAGGGTAGGTATAGTACACTATCAGTAGTCACTGCATCACGTCACGTCAAATGGTCCACCACTACGCACCGTCCAGTCCTGGCTCCCTCAGCCTTGATCAACGATGTCCATCGTCTGCACAAGACACAACAAGGTTTGGGTATAGCCCGTACAAGGGTGAGTATAACAATATCTAGTAGGAACCTCGAGACCCCCAAAGGTCTCCCAGAGTTCCACAATGGAAAATACAAAGAGCAATATCTCGATCAGAAAGCATGAAGTAGTCTTTAACTATACTTAGGTATATTCCCATACATATGCCAATGATATAAAAATATACTCATCTCATACATGAGGAAACATTAGGCTCCAAATTTTAATCCATTTTCACAACTGATCCATGATGGGAGAATACAAGAAAGGTAACACCATGAAGGTAAATGGACCAAAAAGGTAACCCCACGAAGGTAACACCATGAAGTTAAAACTACCACAAAGGTAAAACCACAATGGTAACCCCACGAAGGTTAAAGTACCAAAATGGTAACACTAAGAAGGGAACACCACGAAGGTAAAAGTACAAAAAATCAAGCACCATGAAGGTAACACCACGAAGGTAAAAATACAACAAAGGTAACACCAAGAAGGTAACACCGTGAAGGTAAAAGACTCATCTCACACTAGGTTTATAACATAAGTATATAATTATAAGTGATTAATCTTAATTCTAGATCATAATATTCTGTCGAGAGGCTCTACTGCTGAACCAAATAGGATCCTATGATGCTGACCCACACAGGATCGCTAGGTGCTGACCCACATAGGATCAATAGATACTTCCCACACAGGATTGATAAGCACTGACCCACACATGATCGATTGATTCTGACCCATGTAGGGTTTATAGATGTTGACCCACACATGATTGATTTACCTTCTTCATGTTACAGAAAACAACGTGATTCCTTGCACCCTATGCACTCGAGTTCCGTAGATTCTTACTGTTGAGATATCGGTCATACCATGAACTTTAATATGCTAAAAAATATGTAACTCAAAGTACTACCATGTTGTAAGGGTTCCAACGTGATAGATGGTGCGTCAATCGGAAGCCCGGTATTTGACTTATATGCATTTTAGTACGGAGGGCCTGATTGAATTCAGGTTCGATCCAACCCACCTGTACTCCAACATTCGTCAAAACTCAACTCGAGTATACCGAATGACCGTCTCCATCCAAGGGTCCTAGAGCTATAGACGATTCATCAAATGGACGCACATTTCACAAGTTATAGCGCTTTTAGCGAAACTCGGCCTGGAAGTGTCTGGGTCTGGTCCAACCCGGTCGACATGGCCGAACCCGGTTTGGGTTGACCCGATGAGGTTTAGTTCTGACCCAGACCAGCATGAACTGGGCTGGGCCATGTCAGGCTCAGCCCACTGGAATCCAGACCGGCCCGATCACCTTGGGCGGTGCGGCCTACTAGGCTGGTGTGGCCCGGCCCACCCGGGCAATGCAGCCAACTAGTGCGGGGCCCACCCTTGCTGGCATGGTGGAGTGGTCCCCCTGTTTTCCTTAATGGATACAACCATTCGGTTTTACCAGAGATGCCACATGGAACCAGCAAGTTTTCCATGGGACCCGTAGGGTGTGGGTCCCTGGTACCATAGCGTTAGAGCCGCGACTTTCTCCACTGGTGGCGTGTTGTTGTGTGCCACTCCGCCAACCGTGACCGACCCGAGGGGTCCACCTTATTCACCCATCATGGTTATGTCCATAGAATACATTGCCTCCAGCGCGCAACAGTGCACCGCCACCCCCTCCGCGGCCGGCCAGTGCCGGTCTCTGCCATTCCCTCCTCCACCGGAGGTTGAATGTAGTCTTCTGTGAGTCACTATGTGAGCTCTGGTGGCTTGTTTTTTCATCTGAAGGTGACCTCAGACTCCCCAGGATTCCTTCTTCATCTCTAATCCCACCATTCCGAGTTCTTCAAACACAAATAAATAAACATCCAAAAAAACATCAAATTTCAACAAAAGGTGGAGGGTCCAGGACTAGTTCGTTTGGTCTGCACCCTCCACATTAGCTTGACAGCAATATGGTAGAATAAGATTCAGCAACTCATGAAAATAAAAAAAAATAAAAACCTCATGATAATTGGAGAACGTCCGTGTTTGAGGAAGAGTCGGTGGTCATAGGTTCCTTATTCGGTGGCGTTCATCACCGCCCGCTGGTACTGGTCCCATCCTCCAATTGGTTGGTGTCCTGGTACTTTACCAGAACTTCTCCAATTAGTGAAACCATGCGAATACCTATCCCCAAAATCCATATAAATAGGAGATTGGGAGGATGAGTAACGTCATTGGGAATTTATGAGGTTAAGATAATGAATTAACCACCAAAATTTCAATGGTGTTGTTACAAGGATTGAGAAGTCAAGGCAATTAATGGAATGACATGTCACCAGTCCCTCCACCACCGGTTGTCCATTGGAGGAATGGAAAAAATAAAAATAAAATAGCTTTCTTATTTTATTATTATTTTAAATGTACAACATCTAACTTTTTCTCCCGGCCAACTGCGGTCGAAGTGAAGCCATCCATAAGATAATCCTTGCGCTGTGGATTCAATGGTGCTCTCGAATTTTTAATCCGAGCATTGGTTAAAAATTGAGAAATTGCAACTCATGCATTTATTAAACATACCTTAATAATTTTCAGAAATTAGTTCCGGGCACACCAGGCCTCAGAATCACACGCTGTCAATTTTCACAGAATCATAATAATTACATATAATTAAAATTATTACATGGAAAATCAGGTTCATTTAAATATTTGTGGATCCATATATGAAAAAAATTATTGAACAATATCATAGACAAACCATAGTCATTGATATTCTTAGTTTTCATTGTTTGGTAGATGTTATTTATGCTTTGGTTAAAATTACTCCGTACTATAAAATATACTCATAATGTTATCTCATAAGGGATCAAATTTCTATTGGATAGGGGAATGTGAGCAAAATTTCAATGAACTAATCATAAGGTTAGTCATCAAAACTGTTCTTACACTACCCTATAATGGAAATTGATTTATAATCTATTTTTTTACCTTTAAGAAGGTTTTGGGAAGTATCCTCAAGAAAAATTAAATCGTGATATCTTATGCATCACAACAATTCAATGTTCATGATAAAGACTAACTAATTCAATATTTAGATATAATTTATGTATTATTTTAATTAATTAAATTGAGGAATTATCTCCATGGTTAATGGTGATATATATATAGTGAATAGAATTTAAGGAAGTCAATACTTACATAGAATGGGTCCAATATTCACCAAATTAAATTTTTATTGATGATTTATTATTATGATTTCTCAGAACATTAACCACTATTGAAAGATAACAAGGTGGGTGATGCTTTTTAAACAAAATGAATGTGATAGTATATATATTATTAGGATAAAAATGATCCAATATTTCTGTATTTCAAATGTATGGATCATGAAAACATAATTTAAGGGTAGAAACTATATCCTACCCCATGAGTGTTCAATAATATATACATGTGTTTATTAACATGGTGTATAATGAATATTTTTAGATTACTAAAAGGTAATTAATAATCATCAGTTAGATATTAATAGTGATTTTATGATATGGTTATGATTCCATGTATGTGATATGTACATTCTATATACAAATGAGATATTGGGTAAGTATCGGAGTTCTTCATTATCGATTAATCATAGATGAATAAAGATGTAAAGTGATCTGAAAGTGTAATTATGGTTCAAAAAAATTAAGATAGATAATGTTTATTATGTATCTCAATGTTAGACATGTCAAAATGTTAAGGAAGAGATTCTAAAAAATAAGGGGATGGTATAAACATTACCCATACCATAATTAAAATTGGAAAACAACACCATGATTTTTGATATTGGTATCCCATAAACATAAAATGGCCATAACGATATATTAAGTGTAGGCTATCACCATATGGGTCTTGTACATTTAATTACGATAAACTATTATTTATATCTTAATCATATTTTCATATTATATAGTAAGAATGTTCTATGGTTTCTGGGAGTGATGCATTATATGATATATAATCAATATCTGATGTATATAGAGAAGTTATAGAAAATTATTTAGTAGGATCTACATATTAAGATAAGTTTCAGTAATTGTTAGCATCCTCATATATATGTTCTGTCTATGGGGACCATTCATACCTTAAATGATACGTGTAGATCATGATCAATGGATTCCATTTGTGGTTGGCATCAAAACCTTTCCATTATAGAGTTACCATACAATAACAGATTTCACTCAGGCATTCATATGGAACATTATGAATCCCTTCATGTAAACAAGTGAAGATATATAACATTTAGTGATGAAGATATATATTTAAACCTATTGTAACTTGAGTTAACTAAGTAAATGGAGGTGAAAGTAAAAATAATTAAAAAAACTCATGGTATCTCAAGGTAAATATAAAATTTATATAGACAATCATTTATGACATCTGATGATCTCATTTTTTGATATGGTTTTTCTATAAATTTCTCCCTATAATGTTTTTATAAGATTCTAATTGAGTGAAATTTTTATTCTATGGTATATTAATCCCATTGATATTCTTTATTTAGTAGGGGTTGTATCTTATTAATTATAATCACAACTGAACCTCTCCCATTAACCTGATTTGGTATATGAACCACTATAGACAAAGTACAAAACATATATTTCACATGTAATAAACATATAGGCCATACTACTAGAGCATGGCCATAAAAATGACGAACTAAAAATATTTATCATTTATTTTAGAGATAATATGTTACGAAAAAGTCTACTAATATCATAAATGTTCTCCAGACGAATTAAAATTTTAATAAAGTCACATTGGAACATGACTATGTGATGACGAAGATTTATCATTAATTTTTTATCATATTGATGCAATTTCTATGGTGTTCTTTATTTTAATTGATGTGGAATATAAAACCCCTAGATTTCATTATATATTTATTATTAAATAAATTTTATCAATTTGATATCGGATTATATAAAAAAATCATGAGACTTAATGATCAATAATAAATTAAAATAGTATAATATAAATAATAAATTTTTAGTATGAATTGGAATATTTTATTTAAAAAAAATATATTTTGGATAAGTAAAATTAATATTTTTTCATTACCTTTCATTTTTTCAAAAAGTTAATTTTTTCAAGAATTTGTAATATTTTTTTGAAAAAAAATATTATTATTTCTATTTGGAATCTTGAGTACAAAAATTGAAAAAATTGACATTATATTTCCAATCAGCCTGAAAAATTATTTTATAGTTATTAGTTTTAGTGGTATAAGAAATTAATTTTTCGATGAATTGTGTAAAATAATAATGTTTATTAAAATTTATCTCATATTTAAAAGAGTTTAAAATGTTATATACATATTTAAAATGGATTTAAAGATAATATAAGTTAAATTATATTACTATTAATAAATATTATTTCATCATAAGCTAATTTATGTTAATTTTTTATATAAAAACATGTTATACTTTAAAAAAACTTTTTCAATGAAAAAATTTATTCTCTTTTCGGTTGAAAGATTTATTTTAAATATAATTAAAAAAATTTGTGAATTTATTATATAATAATGTGATATATATTTAAAATAAAAATAATTATTCATATGTAATAATATGAACATAATATTTATTCAAAATAAATTTTAAAAATTATAAAAATTTATTACCATGTCTATGGTTAAAATATGATTTTTCTATTACAAACACATCTTTTAAAATTATTTTTCCAAAAAGAGGGAATTTATATTTCAAAAATATGATATAATATTTAGAATAATTAGGTTAAATTTTTCTAATAAGTCCCTTTTTTGTCCTATAGGATAAATTACCTAGGTAAATATAAAAATTATCAAGTGGAAAACTAAAATGTTAAAAATAAGTAACCATAGAGGAAAATGGAATAACATGATTAAAATAATATTTTTTTAGTTCTGGAGGCCTTGATAGAAATTAAATTCCCTCAACCCCATTATATATCAATTTTGGATTAACATTGCTGGAGGGTGACTTTCCTTTATTGAATAATTGTGGGTATCTTCAAAAATGTCACTCCCTCCATCATATAAAGGGTTATCTAATATCATGTTTTATTAACACCTAAAAAGAAATTTATATCCTTAAATATATACAAAAATACCTTATATAAATTCATCTCCATTACATATAGACCATTTGTTTCATAATAATATAATATTATATCTTTAGTTTTAAACCTAAAGAGGCTGTTTGAAGAATAGATATAGTTCATAACCATGATTTTTTGTTATATTTTTCTCTAAACACATTAAAATAATCATTATCAATGATGAAATAATAACACATGTATCAGCCATATACTTATATTACATTATATTTATGGAAGAACATATATATATATCATCATCTATCAAATGGAAAACTAAACTGTTGATCATATATACAGTGGAATACAGCCTTGTGAAGCGATTTCATTTGTTTCCCATCACCTCCATTCATAGATGGTTATAATTATGAATATATATATATATATATTATTTCTATGAAAAATTATAAATATATATTTATAATATCACATCTACCTTCATGCCATTAATTCCTTTGGATTATGATAATATTTCTCATGTGTACGTATGGACTACCACTTCCACCGAATGATTTGATAAATGTTTTATTTTAATTTTTTAACTGAGGGTATAAAGGATATATTTTTATGATTATAGATGATTTATATGAAAATAAAAATTATACAAAATTGAATAATTATATACCATTATTTTGTTCCATTCATCTAACATTGGAAATAGTGTTCTTGCGTTCGTCGAGCCTACCATTTCCATGAATGGTGTAATTATTTTTCTATCTATAAATTATATTGATTACAATAAATAGAGTTATTATGAATATATATTAAATTTAAATAATTGTAAAAAAAATTAGATGAAGTACCCATTAAAATTTATAAGCATCAAAACTACTATAACAAAACAAACATGAAAAATTAACATGATATTACCCAAAAAAGTGATTTTAACAATGAAGTGTAAATAAGTGTGTGATAAATTATGATAACTAAATACTATATGGTATGATATATGTGTATTATTCTGGATAATATATTTAGTAATTATATATTTATTTTACATGAGGTTTGAACTTGTATTAATGAAGTAAATCCTTAGGTAGACCAGATTATTTATGTTTATGTATTACCTTAAGAAATTATTTTATCACTATATTTTAAACCCAATAAATTTCTTTCCATATAGTTATTTATATAGATTACATGTTACCTATTAAATTTTCTCCCTTTATATAACTAATATATTGAAATAAAAGTAAAATTTTGTTTTCTTTCAGCTCGTTCAAGAATAATTCTCATTCAAGTCAATATTTTCCTTAAAATTTATAAACATATGTTTTTTAAATTATCCATTCATTTATTAATGAAATTTTATCCATGTATGGCTTTTTAATAAAAATTATTAGATGGAATCTTCTTATCATTTTCTGAATGAGTAACTTTTTAACCTTTTAAAAAAATTATGATTGGAATGTTTTACAACTTATATTGCATTGAAAACATTTACGTCCAGTATGAACAACAATTTTTTTGTGACTCCCTTAATTGTATAAAAGTATTTATGTCATTGAAATTTTTTTCCTAATTTTTATGAAATATATAGATATATAAGTTTAATGATAAAATTACATTTTCCTAAATAAAATTTCCATATATCATTTGAATCAATTTTAATCATCAGATATATATTTTATTAAATATTACTAATAATTGATAATGTAATCTAATGATAAAATCCACTCTATTTCATTGGATGTTTTATAATTTTGTATTCTCGGGGACTATAGATATTTTTTATACTAGTTCTACCATTATGTATAGTTATTTATTTTAAGACTTTTTTATTACGATTTTCATTCATGTGTTGATTGAATTGGAAATTTTAAGTGAATGGTGAGGCCTATAAATAGTTTGCCCCTACATGAACTGGTAGGCCTCCTGAGAAAAACTAGTTTGGTTAATTACCAAATCCCTTACTTGTTTATTTTTTATTTCATAACATGTGTCCTGGATAGTATGTTTTAGAATTTCACCATTATGTATTCCATCATTAATAAATAATTTTTTTTTATTTCCATGTTATTATCTGAATATTAACATATCCATATATATGTTTCTAACTCATCTGATTATTTATTGGGAATTTTTTGATCCTCATTTATTCAATTTATATTATTCATTACATAATAGCTTTTTTGTATGTATTAAATTTATGTGCATTTTAGCCCACCCCATTATTATGTTCCATTTACCCATGGATCCATGAAGTTTGTTATGATTGATATGTTGGGAAATTATAAAGAGACTAATAGTTTTATGAAACAATGTGTTTTTTCATTATATCTCATGAAAATGGATCAAATTGATGACCAAATATGGTCTATTTGGGTCATATTCATTATATTTTTTGGAGAAAAGTTTTAGGAAATTTTCCATGGTCATTCATGCAGTCATGGTTTTGACCAATGGGGAGTCCATAGCTTCACACCCCTTCCCATCCATTAGGGAATGTGGGTCTAGATTAAAATTTTGTGGTTCTCTATACTCATTATGTGTCCAAAGAAATCATGTCCACTACTATGAATAGTTTTTGAACACTCAGGTAGGCCCATCTCAATTAGAGAGTGAAGCTCTTTTTTATAGTAGTAGTAGTTTAATTAATCAAAATTTTAGTGGTATGGACTGCTAGTGATTGTCAAATATCCATGTGTAGATAGTACATTTAATAGGAAGCCTCATGATAGTCCTCGTCGATAGGGAACCAAGCTATATCATGGTCATTGAGGATGGAATCAAAGTGGTATATGATAAAAGAATGTTAAGACTCATTCATTGGAGGCAGCAGAGCCGATAGTGATGGAGGTTGTTAGAGGTGTGATCATATTATCATATATATCTTGTTTTTTATTTTTATGATTCAATAAAATCACAAAAAAAAATTATTATCTTAATTTATTCTATGGTTATGATTGTATTTCTAGAGAATTATAGTGTCCCATGTGATATCTAAACCAGTTGGGGTCCAGGAATCATTGTTTTCTATGTACTAGGGTGTGGAAAGGTAATGGATCAAACCCATTGAATGATGAATTTTCATTTTTTGCAGATACATCCATACAATGTTATCCTTGTTATGGAATAGATATACTCTATATGTGTTGTCATTAACTATTTATAAATGGATGTTTTATTTGTCGATATGGATGGAGGTAAAGTGTAATTCATTGGAGTGTTAGGTTATTTAATGGGTGGAAGACAAGTAGATCCTCTATCATCGATATTTTAATAGAATTCAGTGGGATCTGAGGTAGATCATGTTCATAGGGCAACAATGTACTTCCAATATGTTTTTATAGAGGTGTTTTTGATGTTACCCCCATGAGGTACTGTTGAATTTGGGATATATTTAATACTAGGACCATCTCTGATTTCAAATGGATCCCATTGAATTTATCCTATGAATAATTATTATATGAGGGTTTATGTGGAAGATATTATACAAAGGGGTTTCATGTGACCTTGTGTTCCTCCATAGGTTTCACCAATGTTGTTCACCAAGAAATAATATAGCGGTTTTAGATTTTTTATAGAATATTAGATGTTTAATCAGGTAATAATAATGAACTGTTACCCTTTTATTAGGATCAATGACATATTTTACCAGAGGAGGGGATAAATTTATTTTTTTAATATTAACCTTTGGCATAGTTATATAAAAATGAGGGTGAACTATGAGGATATCATAAAAGAAACATTCATGTTTTGTTATGATAAGATCATGATATTAGTGATATCATTACCTATGAAGAACTCATCATCCATTTTCATATGGATATTAGACTCTATATTCCATGAGTTCTTTGATCGGGTTTTCATCAAGTTCATTGAGGATATATTAGTCTATACAATGATATTATAGGTTCTAGCTGTGAATCTAAAACATTTTTTGGATATTCCACACCATTAACTTGATATAAAGTTGCCAAATTTTATTTCCTATTTATGATAGTTGATGTTAATGTCAAATTTTTTGTATCTGTATCATGTGTTCATAGATGTATAGAAGATCATGGAAGTTGTTTCTTGCGAATAATACATGAATAGAGAAGTGATTCTTAGTATTATCTATATTGATGGCTATTATCTATTTTTTATCTGATTTTTCTATTATTATAACCCAAAAATATATTTGACTTGGTTAAAGAAGGATTTTGTATGATCTGATGAATTTCAAGTATAATTTTGTTGTCTGGTGTTGAGGTTACTCGGTGCTCCAGTGCTTCGGTTTCCTAAGGATTATGTTATGTTTGAGGTTATTTATAACTCATTCCATATGGGATTTGGATTTGTGTAGATGTAGTAGAGGGAAATTATTTATTATGGATATTGGTAGTTATATACAAAAGATCATATCTATTCCAACCATTATATAGAGATAAAAAAATTATGTTTTGTCTGATAATATGGTGGCAATATATTATCATTGATCAACTACTGGTGTTCATTAACCACACGAACATTACATATTTATTTTCATTGTGTGATTTCAATTAATTATGTTATAGGTGGATGTATATTCTTCAATTACATGTTTATTATATCTCTTCTATCCCAGTAATGGGGAAATTATTTTATCATTAACTTATTTATATGTCCCCATAATATCAGTCATGGGAGTCGACATATGATTTAAATGGGCTGGAAGATCTTTCAGTAATCCATCTTAAAATCAAGGTATATGATGATCTTGGGTTTTTGTTATATCTTAGTGGATTTATCCTTGTTATAGTATGTGGAGGAGTCTGTGTGGTGATACTCATAGTTACAAGTGATTTTTGACTGTGTTGGTTATGGTGATTTTAACAACCCAAACATTTACAATTAAATTCTTCCATGTGATTTAATAAATTGAATTATTAAATACAATTGATATAGTAAACACATACTTTTATTTGGTGTCATAATATCAAATCATATTTAAAATATAGTTAATTATCATTTCCATTGATAATATGACCATTGAAATTTGATCAAATGATTAGTATAAATATAGGGATTTAACTAATCCATTTTAAATAGTCAATTGATGTGACGGCCTTACCCCGTATGATGATAACCTATGATGTCCATTTATCAATGAAAAAGATGTAGATAAAAAAACTAGTATTTTTTATGACCAAGAACAAGAGAATATCCAACACCATATGCATGAGTAAAACTGTTTATCAGATAAGTTCAAGCTCATGTAGATCATGACAAAAATAATGAATATCGAACCACCCTAGGTAAATCAAACCAAAAACCACCATGAATTGATGAAATTTTATAATGAATTTAATTTATATTAATCATGACGATAATAATATTCTTATTTAAGTTTTATTTTAATTATAATAATATTTATATTTAATTTCATATTATTTCTCTATAAACAATTTTGTTTTTAATAAATTAAGAGAAAAATTTTATTTTTAAGTAATATTAAAATTAAATTATAGAAATTAAATTAATGAACAAATGGATATTTAAAATAAATAATATTTTTATATAATATTATTATTAATTAATTTTAATAAATTATATATGCTCATAAATTTTTTCTGAAGTCTAATGTAAAATCTATAATTTCTTGAGAAAATAAAGAGTTACAAACACACTCTTTCTCAATAAATATTGATTCATAATTTAAAATAAAAACATTAGATATTTATAAAATTATTTAGTTAAAATGGATATTATTTTTGGAATAATAATTTCAAAATTATCCGATGGATAATTTTTTAATATTTTCAGGGACAGCAGAATTATTATGGGAACAAATTAAATACTCTACAAATATTTGATATGTATTTTGACATCATAATGAACCAATCTTATGTAATAAATATTTTAAATTTTATCTAAGTATAAAATATATGTTTTCTATTTAAAATAATATTATTTCTATGTTATTCGATTAATTTTAGAAAACCACTATCAATTGTCCAAAGCCATAAAATATATTTTTAGTTATAAAAATCATCAATTTAAGGACATGAGTCACTACTTTATCAGAATGTGTAATATTAAAATAATTTCTTCCAATAGCGTTATAAAATAATCAAAATACTCCCCTTTGGATGAAACAATGGATAAAACCCATGGAAAGGTTTGTGGTTTTGGTTGTTTAATTGTAAAGGGTCCAAAACTGATGTTTGAGAAACGATATTGAATTCCCCACTAATTACCTATATAAACCCATCCAACCACCCATTTTTGTTCACTCAATGAACTTAGATCACCTAAACTCAATTATTACATCTCCTGATTCCTACCATTGTGCCCCCAATTTCTCATGAATCACCTCCCAAGCATTTGGAATCTCTCTGTCAAGGTAATGGATCAGCTTCTCCCCATTATTAATGTATCTCCTCTATCTTATGATTTTTATCTTAATTTCATATCATTGAGAAATTTCATTTCATATCCCTATTAATATGATGTTTATGTTAAAACTATTATAGAAAACATTAACTTTCATTTATTCCTCCTATTAGAATTAATAAACCAATGCTATCTTGGTGAAATTTCACAACGATTTTCCATGAAAATCACTTTTTGGAGTGAATACCAATAACCATTTTCTATCAATGATATTCATCATTAAGTATGTATAATTTTTTTATTATGTACACACATGAATTTATTCCACACTCTATGATAATGGGATTAAATATGATGCTAAATGATTCAATGTTTTAGGATCAATGCTGCACAATTATGGTACAAAAATAAATGAATGTGATGGGTGCGTCGAGAATTATGTAGGCCTACAATGCTTTGGGTAATGTTCAAGTCTCATAATACATCATAAAATTGATTATGGTGTGAACCTAATCACTCCCAAAACTATATCCATCATGTTTCCCACACAATAATCATTGATCTAATTCTATGCTATAGTGTTTTAAGTTGTTGCAATGTTTCCAAAATTTAATTTATGCTTATCATTCTATATATTGGGTCATTTTTAATTTTTATGATTCTAAATAAAGTTCTCATTGATATAAATATTTTCTAAAATGTATTAATTCCATCATGATATTTCATTCTTATTATATTAGGGCGATTTATAGCTTACCCCTATCTTATGTATTTCCAAAAGATATCACATGTAGTTTTTAGTATGAACTAATAATATGACCATGTTATGTATTTTTCCAATAAATATGAGGTATTAAATTTATAAGTTGATATGTAATTTTCATAATTCCAAAGACACTATATTATTTTTCTATCAGTTTTTATTATTTTAATCATCCATAATAAATCATTAATTATTGTTTAATAAATATAAGGGTTGTGATAGTTTCTATCAACCTAAATGTGTAGTTATTTATGTATTAGGAATAGAAACTATAGAAAAAATTAGCGATAATTATTAGTATTATAATACATCACTAAATTCACACATAGTATTACACTCCAAGAGGATATGCTTTGGAAAATTCACATGCTATTTATTAATCATTATCAATGGGAAACAATTATCATAAGAATATATGTTTGAAATAAATCATAGAAAATATTCATTAAATACTAGAAGCTAATATTTTAATAACTAAATATTATTTTTATGTCATACTATTAATTACATTATATTCTATTTTATGTGTCAAACATTATAAAAAATATTGACCCCTAGTATTCGCTATATTCTAACCAAAGGGAATAAATATGAGGAATAGGGTAAAAACCCAATGTAAATGGGAATGTATGGAATTCCAAAATCAGATTCTCATAATGATGGTAGAAGGAATAGATAAAATTATGACTATTCTCTATCATCTAAATTATATTATATATATAAAATATGATCAAGAGGAGTGTGAAAATACCCGTAAGAATGAACTGGATTCAATTGATACCATTATGAATAAAGGGCCTAAAAATTAAGAATATTATCTCACGAAATAATTGTGGAAAAATGGGTGACACTATTTAGATAATTTTAACTATTCATTAACTATCCATGAAATAGAACATTAGGATATATATTTTTTATATGGAGGGAGAAGTTAATGAATTGGAGAAATTGGTCATGAATATGAATCCCGAGAAAGATATCAGAGTGATGTAGTGAATGGAATTTGGGTAAATATTTTTGAATAAATATTTTTCATACACTCTTGGATATTAAATGTAAATTTATTTACATTCTATAATGAAAAATGATGATGAATATATCGGTGCGTATGAGGAAAACATCACAAGATATACACAATATTCAGTAAACTTTTTCATTTCCCATAAGTGTAGTGATGACTGAATATTCAGTCAACTAATACCTAGTCTATTGAATTCCATGGAGGTCTAAAACAATGATTGATATGAGGAAATTGTCTGATTTAACATAAAATTTAATACGGTGATCAATAAATATATATGCTATAATAAGGATAATATGCAGAAAGTGGTGTTTAATTAATGAAGTCCTATTGAGAAATATAATAGTTCTATGATATTTGAACATCCTAGTAATCGAATAAGTGGAAAGAGTTAACCCTTAAATTTCTTAAAGGGAATGAGGATTTTTTTTGTGAATTAAAGAATGAAACCTAGATAGTGGTTACCAAGGATAGAATAACAATAATGTGATGTATGATAGTAATTTTCTAATAAACCCATAGTGTATTGTTAATTGCATCAATAGTAATAAGACATAGATCTTGGAGCATGGAATGTTTCAGTTCTTTGGATTCTCATATTTTCTTGCATGAAGCTTCTCTTAAAACCATTCAGGACAACAATACTGGATCTGATTTTCTAGAAATCTTAGAGAAAGAACTGCTGGTTTCTGAAGAGGAGAATAATCTTATCAATATCAAGGACCCTTTTGAAAGTAATTTCTTTAAATCTAAATGGATCAATGATAGGGTCCTGAATACAAAAGTTTTAAATTCTCTTCAACGAGCTAGAAGAATTTATAGGTTTTTGTCTCTTCTCAAAAATGGTGATCAGATTTTTAATAACAGGAAGAAACTGTTGGCCCATGTGATGCCATATTACAATAATCTTTTTAATGGCTCTTATGTTCTAGTCGAACTGGTTGATAGTATTTTTCCCTATATTGTCAGTCAGAATTATAACCTTGATCTCACTGCTATTCCATTGAATATGGAAATTAAAGATGAAGTTTTTGGTCTGAATTGTGATAGATCCCCTTGTCCTGATGACTTTGGTAATTTTTTCTTTCAATCGTATTGGGAGATAATTTAGGTGGATGTTTGTCTAATGATTCACCACATTCTCATGTGTGGTTCTATACCTTAAGGTCTGAACTCTCAATTTCATGCATTGATTCCGAAAGTTGAGAATCCCAATGAAATTCGCATCCTCATAATAGTTACCTTGGTAAATAACACTTACAAGATTATCAACAAGGTGTTGGCGAATAGATTGAACTATCTCTCAACGAAGATAGTTTTCTCCAGTCAATTTAGTTTTATTAATGGATGAACTATCCAAGATTGTCTTTTCACATCTTATGAATGTGTCAATATTCTCAAAAAAAATCATTGGTGGAAATATTTCCCTCATAATTGATATAATTTAAGTACTTTTATACTTTGGATTGGTCTTTCATTTATAAGATTATTTCCTTCTTCAGGTTTGATGCAATTTTTATTAATTAGATTAAGAGTATTTTGAGTTCTACTAGAGTTTATGATCTCATTAATGGATCTCCTGAAGGTTATTTTTGATGTTCTATTGGGGTGGTACTAGTGGATCCCCTTTAAAATCTTATGTTTGTTATATTTAAGGATTATCATGGTAGACTATTTTCTATCATGGTTAGGATTGGGAATTTAAAATAGGTTGTTACTGGAAGAGGTTTATATGTTCCCTCCCACATTCTTTATATAGATGACAATATTCCTTTCACTAAAGTAGTTAAGTACAATATTATAAACATCACGACGGATTTATTTCATTATGAATATTTTTCAAGTCAGGTGGTTATATGGAACAAGACCTTTGTGTATTTTGGTGGGGGGATTTCTGTTTCTAGAAAGCTGGTATTTATTTGGAATATGGGAATCAAAAAATGAAATTTCCCTTTTATTTACCTTGGGGTTCCTATGTTCCGGGCTAAGACTAAGGCATTCAATTTTGTAGGAATTATCAGTCAGATTAAAAAACAACTTGCATCTTTGAAGGGTAAGGCTCTTTCTATGGTTGGCCGTGTTTTTTGGTCATGTCTTCCATCATTTCGATGAATTTATATTCTTTCATGGTTTATTAATTGAATATTTCTCTTGTTAATAACATCTTCACCTCCATAGAAAATTTTATATAGAGTGGTATCATTCTTGAGATTAAGGTGGCTACAGTAGCTTGGAAAACCTAATGTATTCTTTATGATTATGGAGGTCTTGGTATTAAAAATGTCAGGTTATTTAATCAATCGTTTTAAAACCATTTTATATAGAGACTTGTGAATTAGAAATCTACTTCTCTTGGATTTCTTAGGTCTATATTTCTTCCTAGGATTATCAATAAGAACTTTTCCTACTTGGATTCCTCAGTTTGGCCTAATTTTAAATCTATTTTCTAGGTTATTGGTTTTCATTTGAGATGGAATGTTTCAAAAGACACTTCATTGAATTTTTTGATGATCAACTGAACTAGAACCCTTTAATTGATTTTATTTCTAATATTGATTCTAACCAGGATTTCACTACGTCTATTGGGGATCAAATGTCTAATAAAGGGTCCCTTCCTACTGCTTTTCTTGAGGCAGCAAATAGGTATTTTTTCTTACCCAGGCCGGATTGTTAGATATGGTAACCTGCTTATAATGAGTTCCTTTTCTCCATGAATTATTATTCTCATATTGTTGGATTTGTTTACAATAGACAGTGGATGGGTAGTCTCAAATTCAGGTCCATTAGACCTTCTTGGTTGATTTTGGTGTGGCGTGTGGTTCATGGTAAGATTCCAACAGATTTTTTTCAAGGTTGTGGTATTTCCTTGAGTTTGTATTGTCCCCACTTCCATCAAAATAGAGAAGAAATTATTTATTTTTTCTTGAGTTGTGTTGTTGAAGCCTTGATGTGGCATGTTATTTTTTGACATTTTTTAGGTTCCTCTTCCTGGTATGTCTTCTATCCACGATTTTATTAAAATTTGGTCAACATTATCACCTTATCTGTAGCTTCATAATATTTTTGGAGTTTCTTCCCAAGAGATAATTTATATAATATGGCTGTCTTGTAATAGATGGTTTCATGATCAGGTTCGGTTTGACCCTCAAACTATGTTGGCTTGCCTTTTTTGGTTATTATATAGGCTTGTATTCATAAGAAGTGTTATTGTTTTATAATGATTCATGATCTTTCTATTTTAAGGAGGCTAGGTGTAAAGGCTAATTTTAATCTACCCCATTGTACTTTTGATGTTTTCTAATAGCCTCCATTTGTAGGTTCAGAAAAAGTCAAAAATGTTGTCTCTTCAAGAGGGAATCCTGGTTCTTCTCGCTATAGTGATATTTTTAGGAATCATTGTGGGGAAGTTTTGTGATGTCTTTATGGATCTTATAGTGATTAATTTTCCCATCATGTTGAAATTATGGGTATTATTATGTCCATTGATAGATTGGCGGCTCTTTTATGGAATAAGATATGGCTGGAGTGCGATTCATCCGTAATGTTTCAGAAAAACTATGTTTTTTCAGAGTATATTTTATGGTCGTTGACTCATCGTTGGGCCTCCTGTTTGGACAACCTTTATTCAATTGATTTTTGTTATAACTCATATTTACAGGGAGTCTGATTTTTTGGGGTATGGTCTCTCCAACATTGGTACTGATGGTGGTAATCTATCTTTGTCGACAAAAATTCATGATGTCCTCTTGCCTATTCTTATAAGAAACTTTTCTAGATATCCTATTTTTAGACTATTGTAATTGAATCTTGTTTTTTTATAATTTTGTGCTTGTTCTTATATCACGGGTCTGAAATTGTAGGGTTACCTCTTCTATCAACATTTGTGGCCAGATATGATTGGGGATATTCATAGGGATGGGCCATCATTTTGAAGTCTAGTCCTATAGTTAAAGACATGACTAGGTGCGCTTCTTTGATAGCTTGAGTGGTGTATTGGATGTTCATTGTTGTTCCTGGAAATGCATTGGGCTACTTCGATTTATTTTTTATGAATGCTCTAAATGTTCTTATATTCTTTTTTTTCTTATGGGGTAACTTCTATGAGAGGCGCATTATGGACTCTTTTCAGAATTTAGAGGCTTTTTTTGTTTTCTTTTCTGTGTTATCCGACGGTATGAATTTTGCACATTGGTCCTTTTGAATATGTTATATTTTATTATTTTCTATTTAATAAATTTTATATCCAGATTTTCTCAGGTCCTGACTTCTAAAAAAAGGATCTAATTCACATTGCAAACCAATGCACTAAGCCAGGTGATTTCAGAGAGAACCAAATACCTACAAGGATGCAAAGGTGAGATTTTTCCATCACATCCACTAAGGGGGTATTGATATGGAATTTTTTTCATGAATTATAGTTATTTATTCGATAATATAGAATATAATTTTTGGTTTTTTTTCTGTAATTTTTATTATATCACAAATATTTAGTGGAATTATAAAAACACCACAATAATGAATGGATACAGGTCTATAAATGAAAATAGAAAATAGGTAAATTAATAAATCCAAGGTATATAACTCCACCCCTATAAAATGAATTGTGTTGAATATCCTAGTGAACCATGTTATATGACAATTAGTTAAATGTGGTGAAATTCTACGAATGTGTTGGAGATCCCCATATAGACACAAGATAAATTCTCAGGAGAAGGAAATCACTCTTTGTATTATGAATCTTCCATTGATTTTGTAGACATTCAAGAAAATAGATTAATATTTTTTTAGTACCAAAATATTATGCATGGATATTATTTCCCTAGGTGAAAGTGTATCAATCTTGAAATAAGTAGTATAGAGAAATCATCAAACTTGAAAACATTTGGATTTTGAGAGAATACAGTGAAGTGTTTTACATTGAATTGTTTTTTCTTTCTGCTAGATGATAATTTTAATTTTCAATCTAGATTATATTTGGGGAATTTAGTTTATCAAAGACTCTATATATAATGTTTATTGTGGAAAATTGTTATATTAAAAATCAACTTCAATATAATTTGGATAAAAGTTTCATACTCCCATATGCTTCAACATTTGGTTCACCAATCCTCATCATGAAGAAGAATAATGGGTCAATACAACATTTCATTAATTATAATCATCTAAAAATATTATGATAATAGAGTAACATCTTCCATAGATTGATGTCTTGTTCAATCAGATATGTGGAATATAATACACCTCCTAAGTGGATCTTTGGTTCGAGTATTAACATGTTAGGTTTAAGAAGGTGGATATCCCCAATGATATGTTTTTTGTAATGTTACCTTCACTATGAGTTCATAGTAATTCCATTATAACTCCCTAATTCAAAAAAATATATAAATATTTACCATTTTAATAGATTCTTTATGGATTAAATTGAAAAATATTTGGTAGTATTTTTAGATGATATTCTAATATACTACAAAAAAATTAAGAATCGTGAGGGAATCCTAGAATGTTGTTAAAACCATATGAAGTTAGAATCATTATGCAATGTATGAAAAATATGAGTTATGGTTTAGGTGAATGTCATTATTGGGGAAAATTATCACATTTACGGGGATATAGCATAACCCTTAAAATAAATTATTAATTGAATTATGTTAAAGGAAAACATCTTGTATAGAACTCCTAAGTTTCCCTTGGCAAGATAGGTATTATCATTGATTTTTTAGCAATTTCTCTTGATTATGAAAAAAGAAATCTAGGATAACATAAAAGGGATTTAGTCGTGTTTGGATTGATTAATTTAAAGATTTTTTGAAGGATTTTAGAAATATAATGATCACATTACTAGTAATCACACAACCATTGAGTGGAGAAATTTTCATGGTATTTAGCAATACATAGAAAATAAACTGGTTTACGGGTTAATGAAAAATAAAATAGTGATAGAATATACTTCAAGGTAGCTGAATGGTCATTAATATAACTACCCACTAAAATATTTTTAGTTGACTATAGTGATATTTTATTTCAAAATATGGAATCATTATATCATTATGGTGAATTGTGAAATATATAGATATTAAAAAGGAATCAATTATATATTTACAATGAAAAATATCAATATGCACCAACAGAGATGGTTTGATCTGATAACAGACTATAAATAATTAATCAAAAACTAATCTAGGAAAGAAAATAATTTAGTAGATGATTTTTTATGGAGAATCCATCAATTTTATGATTAATTGGAATTAATAAGGATCTGATCATCATAGATTTTAAAATGATGGACATGGGAGTAATAATGTAATGAAAAAAAAACAATAATTTCATTAATGATATTGAAACCATCCCATAAGGAGATGATAAACAATTAGCCATGATATTTATTCTGATTTAATAAAAATTTCGAAATAATGAAAAAGGTAAATCATCATAGTTCAATGTTAATGAAGGATTTTATTGATTTGGGTTATGATTATGTGTTTCTATAAAATCATGAATTAAATATTGAGTTTTCGTATACTGCACATACCTCGACGATCAATTTTCTATCATGTAAGAAAGAAAATGCGTCGATATCTTAGATATCACAACTTTTGATACAACATTTATATGGAGATCATATAGTATACATTATTATTTCTTTTATGTCAACAATTTAAGGTCGAAATGCAGAAATCCTAGGGGATGTTGAAACCATTAAAAAAACATGAAAATGTGAAAAATACATAAGGAAATTGTTAGTGTTCCCCTGAAGAAAACAGGTGGAAATAATTCAATATGGGTTTTGTGGAGTCTTCTTATAATGACTTCAATATTCATTGTAATCTTGGAGAACTTATCACCTGATCAACATTTGATTATTTACATTACGAAGTGGCATTGATCCATAGAATAACACAATTGATTATATCTGATTGAAACCCATTATTTACCTCCATGATCTAATATATCCTCTAATCTACTCTAAATATTTTTTTTGATCTTCAATATGACATATCATCACCAAATATAAGGATAATCTAATCAGACTATTCAAACACTTGAGGGAATCTCAATTGACATACAAAAAATGATGGGGTCATCATTTTCTAACAGTTATATTATAATAAATGGTTCCTCTCATGAATAGAAATAGATTTATATGAACCCTATTCGTGGAATATTTGTAGAACACCTTCATGTTTGGATTAATTTGGTTAATTCAAACTTATAGCACCACAAATGTTTAAGGTAATGGAGGGAAATTTCAATGCCATTTAGTGGAAAAACAAGGCTGATCAGAGATGAAAAATGATATATTCATATAATGGAAAAAAATAATTATGATTTGTGGATCTAGATATGGTATTCCTCCCCATATATCAATGTATAAAATTTATATGAATTCATAATAATGGTATACTTATTCTATGATACAATGGTCTCTTTGTAATCTCGGGTCGCATTAATGTGGTGGACAATCATCTAGTATTCCCACCTGACATATCACAAGTACATGAGGTGTTCCACGTAGAACACATGAAGAAGTAGATAAAAGATACATAACATGTAAATAGTTTATAGTGGTACCACTCGAGAATGATCATTCTTATGAGGAACATCTCGTGAACACCTTAGTTTATAGAGAAACTGATTTATGGAGTAAGAAAATGAACCAGGTTAGATTATTGTTGAGATTCCACAAGAATAAAGAATCAATGTGGGAACATGATGTAGTGATTAACAAGGTTTACCATTATTTTTAAAGTGTGAGAAATGAAAATTTAAAGGGTGACACTTTAGATGGGTGGGGGTAGTTTGTAATGACTTTGACTTTTTTATTTCAATTTCCCATTGGGATTTTGTAAAAGGAATTATTTTATAATATAGATATTGAAAACACAAGTAATTATTTGGATTCTTAATAGAAAATAATATTTTTATTACTGTTAGTTATCATTAATGTTAACAATATACCCATTTATAGTTATAAATTATTAATTTAAATGTAGGGTTTTATCAAATCCAAATGACACAATCAAAGGAATGATGGCCTCAACCAGTAGGATAATAAACTATGAATCCCATTTATTAGAGCATTAGTGGTATTTAAAATCACTAGTTTTCATCTTGTGCAATAAATTGTTATGATCCACAACTTTAGAAATATTTAATCCCTTTATAGGAGAAGATAATTATCATCGAGATCATGACCCATACAATGTGTTTCGGGCCACACAGGGAAATACCACCATTACATGTCATACCCATAAAAAATTTACTAGTTTATTAAATGCATATTCATAAATACCATAATCATATGACAATTTTTATTTTATTTTAAAAATTTTAATGGCTATAATTATAATTTATTTTTACTCTTTAAATGATTTTGATTTTGATACAATAAATCATAAATTTTAATTTTAATTAATATTCATATTCAAATAATGGATTTATTTTAATGAATTATTTTATTTTATAAAACAAATTTAATAAAATATTATAATGAAATAATATATATCATATATAAATGATCATATAATTTTTATGAAGTAAATATAATCATTCTAAAGGATTAAAAAAAGTTATTTTTAATAACCCCCATCCTTTTACAATAAATATCGATTCATATTTTAAAAGGTTAAATTCTCTTATTAATAATAATATTTACACAAAATAAATATTTATTTTAAAATAATATTTTTGACATTATCCAATGGTGACTTTTTCATTATTTTATTATCTTGAAAATATTTCATAAAAATTATATATATTGTATAAATATATGGAGTTTATTTTGACACCATAATGACCCAAAATGATGTAATAAATACTATAAATGGTATAATGTCCAAATATATGTTTTAATTTTAAATAATTTTATTTTGATATTATATTATTGAATTATTAATGTCATTATAAATCCCCACAAACATTTAATATATTTTGTGTTTTTAAAATAATTTAATTCAGGATATGAAAAAATACACATTAAAATTGTAATATTTTAATAATTTCGGCCCTTATCCTCATAAAATAATCTTTCCCTCTACCATTTAGAATTAATAATAGGAAACCCTGTGGGAATTAGTATGGAATTGTTATATTTTTATATAGTACCAAAAACCTATGTTTGAGAAACTATAATGAATTCCCCACTCATTTCCTATTTAAAAAACAACCAACAAACCATCAAAATTTACTCAAAAACCAATGATCATTTCATTAATGTTAAATTTTCACTCTATAATCATCCCAAGATTCCCACAATCTCAAATGAATATCTTCAAAGGCATTGATAATCTTCCTATGAAGGTGGGGTACCCTCTTTATGTCATCATTATTCATTCATCTTCCTTATATTATTTATTTTATCTTCAATTACAAATTTTGAGATATGTTCTTCCATTTACCTAATATTTCCCATTTTAGGTATAAATTATTTGATATCCATGTTACTCTCACAAATCCCTCCCATGAACTTTCATATATCCCCATTATGCTTCCTAAATTTCAATGTTGTTTTTATTTCCAAACAATTATGTAGTGAATACCCATACACATTTCCAATATACGGCGCTCACCTTAATGAACTTATATGTAATTTTTTGTGGAATTAAAAACATTTATTCTAAAATATATGATCATTTATTAAATTTTTATTATAAATTATTTCATATTCTATGATCTTTGTGTATCACATATGTATGAGAATGAAATGAACATGACTGGTCTTCCTAAAATTATATAGTCCTCCAATGCATTTGGGTATTGTTTTTGTCTCATGAGTTATCATGAAAGGGATTTTGTAGTGAATATAATATGTAAATGATCATTTTCCTTCGTGATTTATTTTCATTTATCCTTGAATTATGTTTTTTATTTAGTGTTATACGTTGTTTCTACATTTACCTTGTTTCTTTCATGATTGTCATGCAACATCATGAATATTGTTTCATGATTATGATTATAAAACATTTAATGTCTCATTTATATGCATATTTTTATAACATGTATTAAATTCTTTATGTTATTTCATTTTTATTTCCTTACATGGATTTATGGGTCACCCATTTCTCATGTATGACCTCATGATATCCCATGGTGTTGTAATTATGATGGAATAATATGATCATGTTAATGATATTTTCAATAAATATGATGTATTACATATTTTAGGTTGTTATGTAATATATAAAATTCCCATGGAAAAAAGGTTCCTTATATTACTAGTTTTATTTTGTGTAATCTTATGTAATAAATCCTTAATTAAGGAGTAATAATGATTAGGGTTTTTACATTGATTCTCTAGAGGAAATGTTGGTGGAAGTAAAAAATTTGGTATTTTTTCAAGTGAAGTTTTTTATTATATTGTATAAACATGTGGGGTTTATCATTGAGGGACGATTATCAATTTTAGTGGTTCATCACAAATTAACCATGTTGTATCAGTGTTTTTAGAGACAACATTGGTGGCTAGGGATGAAGTGGGTAGTGAAATATTTTGTGGAGAAGTGTTTTGTTTATCTGCATTTGAATGTGGAGAACCATGTTCCCAGAGGTCTGTTTTAGTCCATGAATGTAATAAAATTTAAATGTGAATACATATCACTAGGTTTTTTCACTAGGCTCCCTTATATTAGGAAGGTTATGATACAGTATCGGTGATAGTGGACTCACTAAAAAATTCAGTTCAATTTATGTTTATCATTCAATCAAATTTCATGTTTTCATTAATTTGGAAGTATGTGAGTGGTGTGGTTAAGATACATGGGATAATAATGACCATAATCACCCATTAGGATATTGTTTCTAACTTATGAGTCTATAGTTTGTTGCATCATTCTATTGACTCATAGTTATTCCATAGCACTAGATTCCACCCTCAATCATAGAGTAAGATATGGAAAACCATCCAGATGATATAGGATATGTTGTGGTCATGAATCATGAACATTGGTGTATCATGGACATGGAACATTCTTATGTTTAAAATTTCATTCAACATCAGATATCATGTTTCTTATGGTATACATGTATTTGAGATGTTGTATGTGCATTCATGTAATTATGCATTGTGAAACAGATTGGATGTGGATTTATCAACTCTGCGTTCAGATGTTGTATTGATTATGAACAAATAAGATCTAGAAGGAAATATATAGGATAAGGGTGGCACATTACTATTTTAGAGAATAACCTAATTTTTTGTGTTTTCTGATAGAGTTTGAGTTTAGAGACCATGTGTTCTTTGTGGTTTCTATTCAATATGTGAGTTAGTGGTTTGGTTGTATGAGTACGTCTCCTATCCTATTCATTGGGAATTTTGAGGTGTTGGAGTATGTTGAAATGGTGTAATATCAGTTTTCTCCTACTCAATAGCTATGTAGGATACATGATATCTTCAACATGTCTCAAATTTATAAGTATCTTCAAAATCTCTCCCAAATAATTAGTTGGTGAGAATAAGATATCATGGATTACACAACATTAATGATCATGTTATTATACATCTAGGGTCATCGAAAAAATATTTTTTATACAAACCAACCCATTGATTCATGTTGTGTACAGTAATGTTTTTTTATGGAGTGTATATGGGAGCAAGACATGAAATTTCTTGCACAATACCTGGAGTTTTTTCATCCTTTAATTGTTTTTTTCTTATTTATGGGATGTTTGGAGCTTTATGTTTTATGAATGGAATTGATTCATTGATTAAGAATAATTATACTATTAAACATTTAAAATTGTGTAAGGGAGTAAGGACTAACCAAAAAAGATAACATCATGATATAAGAGATTTAATTCCTTTATTTGGGTTCTACGGGAAGTTGTTTTTTTGGTTTCATTAGATATTGGATTGTGATTTTTTATTTTTTATATGGTATTATGTATGGTTAGGTGGTTGGGATGTTTCTTTTTGTTTGAGTGAGATGGTTTGTTTACTTCCTAGTTATGAATGGTGATGCAATTTTGTTGGGTATTTTTATGAATTTTGGTTTTTTTGTGTTTGGGTTGATTCGTTTGAGATGTGTTGCGATCCCATAGATGTACCATAGAGAGTGTATTTTTAGTCCCTTTCTTTCCTTTTAAGATAGGATTGTATTCTCGAGGATGATAATCATTAGAGAGGAAACTGATGTAATTGTTTCATACTTCTAGGTTTGTTATAATGATATTTTGGTGGTTGGATGAATTCGAAGGATCATCAATGAGTGTTAAGTAGTGGTTAGAGCTACTTCATAATTTTCATTGTAGATTAATGGTATGAAATAGGAAATCACAATGTGAATATGTTTCATAAATCTTGTGAGCATGATGTTAAAAACTATTATATTGTGGTGGAGTAGTTTTTTGAATTGATTCATGAAGTGAAGGGGTAATTCATGATATTTATAAAATTGAGGATGTGGTCCATTTAATATTATTGAAAATTTTTGATATGGGGATTTCACACCCTGTATGTTGTTCAAAACATGTATTTCACATAATCCATAGACTTCTATGAATAAATGTGAAAATCACATCATGAGTCTTGCAACATACAACCTATATATAAATATTGAATTCAAAAGAAACATATCATTCTCCAATTGTTTAATATAATTTTTTGAAAAACCATATAATATTTTGGTGGATTATTAATTCACTCTCCTTCATGGTTGATCCTTTAGTTGTTTCATTTGATCATTGATGATCTGGTGTAGAATTTTATAATTTTATCCTTGTTTCCTTATATTTATCAACAATGATATAATATTATGGTGTTTCTATGTCTTGGGGTGTGTTTGGGATATGATTTTTAAAATACTTAGAACATTCATGTTTATTTATAAGTATCCTCTTATAATTTTGGATTTCAACTTGCATTATCATTTCCTTATTATGCAGAGTGAGAATCAGAAAGATTCCTTGTTTTAGGGGACCATCTTTATCTCTTTATAGGGATCGTGTGGGGATTTATTTCTTTTTCATTACATTAGTTTGATTTTAAGTGTCATATTAATAATAAAATATAATTAATTAATGTAAAATTTATTTTATGGTGACTAATCTCATTCTTTATTTCATTTTTTCTATTGAAGAAGATATCATGCATTTATATTTCCAATACATAAAACCACAGTTCTTGGTATAATTTATTTCATTGTTATTGATATGTATATGAGACCATTATTTTTTATCAAAACATGAATCAATGGTCATATAATATACACTTGGATAATAATTTTTCCCCATGTAAATCATTTTTTTATAATACAAAGACTGTAAAAAATAATGAAATAATTAAATACCTTGAAATTAAATTGTGGTGGCATGTATGTGATGATATGTGTGGATTTTAATTTTGTTTTTTATGGGATGTATAACTTTTTCTGGTGGTGGTTGTGAACATTTGGGTTATAAAATATGTGGGTTAGAGGATAGAATTAACTCAATGTGGAAGATGATGTGGAATTTTGTGATATATTGATGTATGGTGGTGATGTGTGGTTGTTGTGATATAGAATGTGGTCGTATGGAATATATGTCAATATAAAAAGGTTTGGGGTCGGTTTTTTGTGATATGTTACCTATGATGGTCGTTATGGGTGTTTTTTATATGTTAGTGTCATGGTTTATTATCTATTTTCACTCATTTTCATGAAAGTAGGGGTATCTTTATGGGGAGGTGTCACGATAAAAGTCCATTTTCTTCTTCTAAAAATTCAAATTATAGTGTTTTACTATAATAATGTTATGTATGAATATATATAAATATGTTATAGAGTAATGGAATTTTTTAATAGACATGATGATGATCTCCTGTTGGAATTCACAAGATTATGAAATAAAAACCTTTGACTATTTGGAATGCAGAAAAATATTGGAATGGGAAATATGAGTGGAAATTCAAGTTATTTATAATCTCCTTAAAGGATTATATTATTGATGGAGAAACATGTGAGCTTAAAAATGAATTTTCACTTTTGTGAAACCATTCAATATTTCTCTACATGTGGATAAAATTGGTGTTTCGTGGGGAAAAATAGCTCGTAGTAATAGATAGTAATTAAGTACTTATTAAAATATATTGGGTTCCTAAGAGTCATTACACACAAGTATGTGGGTTTGAATCATTCATACATGAGATAATGGTCATTTTTATTCAATTAACATATCCCTTCTAGAAAAAATTATGAATGAGAAAATCTATCATTTTAGAAAATATTCTAGCCCATTCATAAAAATATCCATGGGAAATAAAAAAATCACATGGATTATTATAACAGATACATTAATTAAAGAAATTCATAATTCTATATGTCATGATCTTATTATCATTTCTTCATTTCAAGACATCATGAACAATAACATCATGGAATTGATAGAAGACATTTCTAGTCATGGGTATCTATTAACCAAATACCCAACTAATTTATCCAGTTTTATGTCTTATGAGACCTATTTATCCATTGATGGGATATATAAAAATGATACCCACCCATCACTTAAATATTTCTAGTGAATTTATCGTATACTAAATTGAAAATTTATTACATAATCAATAACCATTATCGGTAAATAAATAATTGTATTGAATTCCAAAATGAGAACATTAATATTTCCCTATTAAATAATAAAAAATTATATATATGATTCCTTCATTTAAAACCAAATATTGAAACTTTATAAAATTAATACAATATAAAATAATTACAAATGATACTTAATATATCCATGATATTAGAAATGTGGAAATTATGGATAGAATAAGTTTTAATGAATAATTAAAGGTTATTGAGGACATGATCCCAAGAAAGTGAATAATCTCAAAGTTATATAAACACCATAAATCACTCAAGGTTAATAGAATATTGTTACATCATCATAAATTATGGATTGAAATAAAGAATTAATTTTTTATATTTAAATAGGAAAACAATGGATTTTTCAATTAAATTTAAATAAACAGTTTGTAACATCTATTATAAGAACAATGTTATAAATCCTTTCAAAAATTATTTTCAAATTTTTTTTAAAAAAATAATATTTATTTTAACATAAAAGATTAAAAATCAAAAAAATATAAGAAAATTATTTTCTCTTAATATCAATCAAAATTTGTATGTGATGAAAAATAAATATTTTCTATTATGGTGGAGGTAAATCATTTTCATGATTAATAGGTTAAAAACATAATTTATTTCACACTTTTCTATAAAAGAAAAAAAAAGTACAAAACCATTACAATTATTCATTCAGAAAATATATATTGAAATTAAAATGTACTAAAAAACATCATGACTTCTCATTAATAATTAGATTAAAACATGCATGAAATTTTATTAATATATATATATATATATCAATGGAAAATATAATTGGCCTAAAAATTAAATAAGGGAAGTTTTTTATTAAAAATATTCATTAGAATTTGAGTTATAAAATGTAGAAATATTTAAATAATGAAAATGAAACATCATAAATAACCAATAAAGAAAAATATATAAGGGTTTTATGATGATAAAATGTATACAATTACTCTAAAAGAAATCTACCAATGAAAAATCTATAAAAGAGTGATAACATAAAATAAACCTTTATAGATTAAATAACATCTGAATAAAAACTCTTATAAATAGATATATTGATGTAAAAGAATAAAATCATTTAATAAAATGAAATTCAGGATATAATATGTCAAATAGTGATTATATACACCACATTAAAAAAATTGGCATATTATATAATATATTTCACAATTTTCTCGAATAGATATTAAAAAATTTCTACTAATTTCGGATTTATCAGACATGATATATCCACTTTAAAAATAAATCAAATTAATTTAAAAAATTCATAATTACTTTTACCTCTTATAATTAATTTTTTTGGTTTTTTTAAAATAATTTGACATATTTTTGTTGTATTTTTCTTTCATACATCAACAATGTAATGTTGTTAAGTCTATTTTCAAAAACTACATCATTATATTGATCATGAATAATGTTGTTATGAAATTGTTCCATCATCTCCAAATTTAAATACTTTCATGAATAATTTTTTTGAAAATATTAAATTAATGAATTTTACATGAAAATTTGTAATATAAAAGATAGTCACTGTTTTTCGTGGATGTACTACTCAACACATATGCACATGTGATGTTATATTTTTTTAAAAGCCGCAAGAGGGAATGATAATATGATATATCATTTAAAAATAATAATTATTACTTTATATGGATAATATATATTCATTAATTGTATCTTAATAATTTTCCAAGCAATTTAGTAATAAAAAATGATAAAACTCACTTCATAAAGATGGTAGTCTATACATTAACATTATCAATGTTTTCATATCTCGTTTGATGAAAAAATGAGTTAATAATGGGTTATAACAAAAACATAATATATTTTTTATTTTTACATAATATTATAATTATATAAAAATGGCTATGATATGTTTTAAGGGGTTATAATATAAAATAAACATCAATGATCTCTGTTATGGGTTAAACCTTTTTCCTTTGGAAAATATATATATCAAACACCATAATTCATCATAGTTTGTTATCTTTGTTATCCATGACCCCAAGGATGTGTTTAAATATGTTGTAAATATATTTTGGTAGCGATTGGATAATGTAAATGGCACAAAATGTGTTTATAAATGAGGATTGGGTTTCCCTTTTATAAGTTTGGTGGGGGGGGGGAACATGTAAATACTAGAGAAATTATTATATAATATATTTTTAACTCATGTAATGTTGCTTAAAATTATCATTTAATAGATTATAATGAGTGTAAATCCAAAATATAACTAGTCAACGAGATTTTAACAAGAATTTTTTATCTCTATGCCTTATCTCATTATCTTTTAACCATTTACATCTGGAAAATGTCATTAATGTGATAGTATTTATAATATTGATATGTTTCATAATTCACCAAAAACAAACTATTAAAATAAAAATTAATAAATTCACCATAAAAATTTATTTATATTATTGTATAAAAAATAAAATTTGACTTTTAAAATAACATTTATAAAATTGAATGAAAATAATTTAAATATATATTCAAAAAATGATTAAAACTAATTCTTTGAAGAAAAAAATGGTTACTTGAAGAATAAAATGAATGAATTATCATTTCATTCCTAGTAACAACAAATATATAATTATTAATTTACTTAATTTAATATATTCTAAATAAAGTTAACCCAAACAAATATTGAATTGATTTTAACATAATTTATTATCATAATAAATACATTACACACCTAATAATATATTTTTAAAAAATATATATTTTTCTGATAAAATTATTTTATCATCATTTATCATAAATTGACACTAGATTAATGAATGATTATTAATTAGTTTAAATCTATTAATTTTTTCTATAATAAATTAGGTTCTCAAAATAATAAAATATTATCTATTAAATCGAACATATATAATATGATGATAAAACTCATTTATTGAAAAATAACGTATATAAACAATAAATGTTCATTGCATTATTTTATTTAGTTATTATCATTCAAAAATGATTAATTATTTACAATTATTAAAAATAATTGGGAAAAAATTATAGATAAATTTCATAATGTGATTACATATATTTATACAATCTTATCTTATAGTTATGTTATAAATTTCATTTTTAAACTGTAATAATTTTATTGTATATCATAGTTCCTTTAGGCTTTTTGTTATGTGTATTTTATTCAATCATATATAGTATTCAAAAAATTATTCTTGGTGTGGTTAATTCAACGATATTTTTATAAATTTCACCATCATAATTTTAATTCATTTTTACTAAACTGGGAATAATAAATTAATCATGAATTATAATTTGTAGGTTAAAAATTTGAAACATTTTTTTAATAAATAAATATTTCTTAAATAAAATTTGTGAACCAATAAAATATTTATACTAACTGGTGTGTTTATAGAAGAGTACCATGATAGTGAGCTGATACATTTCAGGAAAAAAAATTATATATTAATCTTCAGTTGCTCATGTTTTAAGAATTATATGAAAATATATTTACTTTATTACATTCCTCAGTTATGTTTCAATCAGATTTATTCTTCGAATTTATCTCACATTTAAAAAGAAGAAAAAAGGTATTTTTTCATACATGAATAAATAAAATAATATTTTACAGAAGCATGAGATCCATTAATTTATAATTTCAACACTATTTGACATAAGTTTTTACTTTTATATCCCATAATACTAGAAATTTAAAAATACGAAGAATTGTTAGCATAATTATATATAATATTCAATAATGTAAAAGAAAAAAATGGAATTTACATCAGAATATTAATAAAAACTCATATGATTCACCATTATTAATTAGACACTAAATCTATTTAAAATATTCTTGATAATATTTGAATACATCATAATAATATATTCACTAAAATTTACTAAAATTACCTTTATATCAAATCAAATATTATCCCTAAATTTGTTATGTGATTGAATGCGTGTTATGTCTCCTAGAAACATCAACATATATTCCTTCCATATATATAACATTTAAATGAAAAGAAATATAATGATACTAGGATACACACAACCTAAATTTATCAAATAGTTCATTTATATTGAGAGTCTCACGAATGATTCAAAAGTATTTCTCATACTCTTTGTCCCTTTTAGTATACAAATATGTACACAACAATTAACATAATAATATTATCAAGGAAATACATTATGAATTGTGAATTGAATTGAATAGTTCCCCATATCCTTACTATTAATTTCAAGTTTACACTTTATTCTTTTTTTCCATTATATTCATGATTTGTTTTTTATTTTTCTCCTATCAATTGTGAAACACCAACTCCATTCAAAAAATTTATGGGATGATTCATTTCAAAATTCTCACTTTTTTGATGTTCCACTTATAATGACCCAAGTATTTATAGAATAAAATTTTCTGATTTTAATTAATACTTATGAATAAAATATAAATTTTATGTTAAAGGGGGAAATTTTTCTGATATTGTACACAACAAACAACAACAAGCTTCTCTGAAACCTTATATTTCACACAACATTGAGTTATATTGAGACATAATACTATAATATTATTATTATCTTAAATGGTAGTTTACCCCTAGACATAGGAATGTTGGTAATAAATAGTATCAACTGAATTTTGAAATATTTTTTCAAAATGTTTAAATGATGATTCATTGATTACCAAATGTATTAGAAATGGATAAAAAACTAGTTGAATATAATGGATGTGTTTTTATGAAAACCTATTTAAAAAGAAATAATTGGGTTTTCATATATTTTAATATATATTTTTATTTAATGAAAAATATATGATATATATTAAATGTAATTTTTTAAATTCATCTTATATTTTTTCTAGATATGATATAGGAATAAATTCATTTTTTCTGACAAAAGAATTATATTTCTAAAAATGTTGTTTTTCCGCCATTTAATGGAGATTCCTATTTAAATATTGTTTGTTTCACTTTTATATGTTCTATTTGATAAAATAATCATATAATTTTGAATAGAGATATCAAAATTTACTTTGGGAAAATTTAAGGTATTTTTCTAATAATGTTCATTTTTTAATGAATAGCAAAAAATACTACATTTTAAGTCAAAACTGTATTTTCATCTGATTTATTTTTATGGATAGATTAACTTTTTAATATGTTTGAAATTTTAATTAGATTATATTTTTACCATTTGATCCAATTTTGATCATTGGAAGTAATTTCAATTTTTAATTCGACATAAACACATGTCAATAATTTGATATTTATTATTTCTTAAAACCGTGTTTTTTGGTATTGACGATGGAAATTAATTTTTAATTAATATATGTAACTACTATATTTTGAATTTTGAAAAATGGATTCAATATTTTGAATTAATATATCGAAATATTTTACATAGGAAACTATTATTTTTAGAATTTATTTGTAGTAACTTTATTAAATAAATTATTTACCAGGGTTAAAGGGTAAATCTGATAACTAGGGTTAAAAATAATATTATAAAAATATTAAATTTCCCTAAAACATGTACTAATACTATTGGATAATAATTTCTGACCATGGCCATACTTGGGTTTATTTTTAAACCCCATGGATCCACCTGTTTGTGGAAATGACATTTACTTACTTTTAATTTTACATTAAGGAAAATATAACTTAAACATGTATCCTTTGGTAAAACAATTTTTATATAGAGTTATATATGTTATATTTTCAACTATAAATAATAATTAGAAATATAAAAATATTTTCTAAATCATGGTATTTAATCTTAATTTTTTAGAGAATAAATAAATAATTTAATTATGACACAATGATGATGCAGTGATTGGTTCATTAATAAATGATACAAATAAGTTATATTATTAATGTTAAAATAAATGTAATTTGGTTATTTTGATGTAATAAGGGAATTTTATGGATGATATTTTCATGTTATATTTGTATTAATGATTTTTTTTCGAATCAATCAATTTGTTATGGATTTTTTAAAAATCCATGATATGAATTGTAACGCCCCGACCCCAGCTACCCAGAGTCGGTGCATTACTTCGTAACATTGGCATGATCACAAAAGATCAAGTCTCGAAAGGCCGATTAGTTTAGTATCCTTGGAAACACTAGATACATTCATAAACGTTACATTACATCATAAAGTGAAAAACTACAATAACATGGTCTTCATAGTCCACACTCATATCCTCTTCTGACAATCCCTGCAGGTCATTCATAAAATACTTCTTCACATCCTGGAAAATATTAAAACATTGAAAGGGGTGAGATCATATGCTCAGTAAGGATAACAATATTGCGGAAGCTTTCATAAATAAATATAAACATTTAAGGCAATGTATGACTAAAACAAAAGCCTTTTAAACTTGAACATCAACATAATATGGCAAAAGTAAAATGAGATAATGCCATTTACATCTTCACATGGATATTCTACTGGTCGAATAATCACATGCAATATCAATAACCACTTTCATAATGATGGAATGCATAATGCCAGACTATCATAACCATGTAGTCAAATCCTCGTGCCAAGACCACAAATAAGCTTTTATCGAGGCCTCGTGCCAAGACACTAGTTTGTCTCACGAGACCTGTCGATGCATCGAGGAGCTATAGCGGGCTCCACCTGTCACTTATTAAGTCCAATGCATTCCTCATATGAATAGGTTTAAACATATCATAAACCATAACATAATCATATCACATAAAACATGCATAAAGGAAACATAACATTTCCACATTTCAATCACAGGATATAAATACAACACATTGATATAATAAAAATGCTTTCAAAACCATTTTCAATACCAAAATAAAAGAAAGTTAAAACTTTGTATTTATTTTTCATTAAAAAAAATGATGGATTGTAGAGGAATCTGAATCTCAAATAATGGTCACGGTGGCGGAGAAGGCATTATCGCCGCATAAGTACGGAAAGAAAACATTCCCTTTTGTCTTTTAGCAAAACGCTTCGTATAAAAAAAGATTCCTTTTGAATAAATGTAAAAGTCAAAGGGGTTTATACACCGTATAAAAGAAAGTTGTGTATAAAACCAAATATGCCTCAATTAAAAGATCATTTTTTTTATAAAGTAGGTCTATTATGTGTATTCACTATAATTACACATAAATAATGTAAAAATACAAGATAGGACATAATAATATCATGGCATAATTTGAAAGTGGGAGATTAACCCAAAGAATGGAAGTTGGGTTAAGAAATTCCCTTACAAAGATCATTTTGTAAACAAAATAGATTGCTCATGTGTATTAACTATAATCTCACATAAATAAATTATAAATACATGATAAGACATAATCATATCATGACATAATTTTAAAGTAGGAGATTAACCCAAAGAATGGATGTTGGGTTAAGAAGTTCCCTTACCTTGTGTCTGACTTGACTCAACCGTTCTTTAACCTCCTGAATAATAAACTAGAGTTAATATCTACCTTATTAAGAACCATTTTCAATTTCATTATCCTTTTTATATCACTTATTACAATGATATGAGCATTATGTAATTATTTAAGTTAATAACGGTCGTTTTGTCGATCTTTGGTACTTGAGTCAACAATAAACTTCTTATAATTACAAGTTGTTTATGTGGTAGAATATCCATTATCTACAGAATTATATTCATGATTTAGATTTCATATATATCATATATATCCAGTATATACATTCATTTATAACATTACGTAACATTTAGAGGTAAGAAATGAAATGCACCGTTCATGGAGACGGTAAGCCGTACGTACGCATGAACGCTACTTTCATTTCTATTTCATATTTAATGGAATGAAATCATAATTATATAAATGTATAATATAATTCCAGTATAATATAGTGTATAATACCATTTACTCCATCCTTTATACATCCCACATATGTCATTAACGATTCAAATCACTTTGAGGGGGCGGTAGTCCGCACTTCCTAAAATGAAATTATCGCGTTTTACCCATAATGGAAATCATAGAGTATGCCATAAATGAGAAATACATAATCATAAGTAAAACATAAACATAATATATATCATATATAAAAAAATAGTGACATCTTAATGGCCACCTTTGAAGGTGTTATATGAGTGTTGAACAATCATCGTTTCGTGAGGTAGAAATTCGCCATCCACAGAAACCGTATGTTCTTTAACCATTAGATGTAGGTGTGTGTAATTGTAGCTCGAATCCTTCTTATAACAACATCCTAGTATATTTAGGATACTAGTTTTGTTACAAAAGAAATGAATAAAAAGAGTTTAGGGGGTTGGAGAAGAAAAATAAAACAAAACAACATTAGAGAAGACATTACCTCAAAATCGGGTAACTCTTTTTGATTTGAGCCAAAGGCTTCCTTGGGAAGATTTCTGCCCAAAGTGAGGCTTCTAGGAGTAAGAGAGGGATGTTGGGAGAGTATTTGGGCAGAGTTTGGCCGAGCCAAATGGCTTGAAGGTGTGAATAAGGTGGGAGAGGTGGGGGCCTTTTATAAGTGGAGAGGAGGGGCTCTTTTGGAAAGATTGAAATGTTACATTATTACACAATGATTTTCGGATTCTAAAGGTCCCACACTTATATAATTCGAGGATAAGGTGATAAGGGTTCTAAATCTCCTCATCCAATTGGCTTTGGACAAGTGTAAGCCTTGGATTTTGCATTATCTTCCCATTTTATTTAAATCGTTAAATAATGAGGTCATCACTGCATCATCATGATGTCATAATTAATTTAATTTATTTAATGTCTAAAAATTATAAAAAAAATACTATTATGTAGGAAATATTTTTATCTTTCTAATGAATATTTATAATCAAAATTAGGACTTGTTTATCCCCACTTAAAAACTGTTTTAGTAAAACAACTCATGTTTGTGTCAATTTAATTTTAACATTAAATATATATATATTAATGTCATTTTCCAACCAAAGTGGCTCCATGGGGTCCCCAAGTTGACCCATGGGTTGTCTTGGTCAGCCATGACTCATCCAATAGGAGTAGGACAAGTTTCAAGCTCATCTCATATTATTAAAACATTATTTTTACCTTAAACTACACTAATTACCTCTAATCACGATTAAGAACTTAAACGTTACTATTCACAAAAAACTATTTTAATCTCATTGAACCACATTTTACTTCTTAATGACAACCATGTATGTCGGATTCTTGAAAATCAAATCACAGAAGTGGTAATATTTCATTTAAACGAAAAATCAGTTATTTAACTACCACTTAGTGGTTTCACTATTCATCAAAAATTGAAGTTTTTCAGAACAAGGCCAAAATTTCACCCTAAGCTATAATTGATATTCCGAATTCAAAAATGATGTCTATTTTAAAAAATTCCAATCATATAAGTTTCATTAATTAATTTTATAATTAATTCCCACTGTCACAACAAATAGCGTGTTTTTAAGAAACAATTTATATCAAAAGATTGACAATTGTTTATGTCCAATTTTAATGTTAAATTAATTCTAATGACCACCATTGGATAAAATAGTAAAAATATATTCTAATTATACTTTAAAACCACTAAATAGTATAATTTATCACTATAAATTATTTTGATTAAAAAAGTTTTTTTTAAGTATTTTTCACAATTCATAAAAAATTAGAAGTTCTCAGAAAAATACCAAAAATTCAACATAGGCTAATTTCGATATTACAAATACAAAAATGAAGTCCATTTTGAAATATAAAATTTCCATAATTTTAGAAAGTGGTTATTACTATTCATAACGGCTACTTTGATTAGTCGTGGTGTTTTAGAACTCGAAGTTGCGTACAATGCAAGCTATTGCATTATTGAAAGAGATGCGTATCGTGGAAGCTCGGGGTGTTACATGAATAGTGTCAAAATTGACGTAATTCATATTTTATAATATAAAATATTTTATTAAATATAATAGGATTCGAAAAAAATATAATATTCATCCAAATAGTGATTATAAGTCTAAAACATTATTATTGACTCATTAATTACATATTTTTCATGTTTTGGTAACTATTTTGATTCTCAAAGTGTTAAATGTTTGATAAAACAGTAAGAGTAAAAAGAAATAAATAAAAAAGATAAGGATTATAAAAAAAATATAAAACATATCTAATTATTATTGGATACTATTATTTCAACTTATATTCATATTATATTTTAAATTACAGAATTTGGACTCATTTATAATCGAAATAGAATTTATAATTAAATAATATTTCAATATATAACTTTAGTTCCACTCCTCCCTATTATAGAAGGACCCCACATCTAACCCATTACTCACACCTATCAAGCCCTCTGACTCATCCAACCTCTACCCACGTACTCTCCCAATATTCCTCTCTTACTCCATCAAACCATTCTCGAGGAAGAAGTCAATTCAATAGATCCCTTTAGCTCAAATCGAAAGAAGTTGCCTGATTTGAGGTAATGTCTTCTCTCATGATTCATACCATTATTTTTCCTTCTCTACTACATATGATCTTAATATTAATATTTTATATATGAATACCAGTATCCTCAATATACTAGATTTTTTTATAAGATGTATTTTAACTGCAATTACCCACATCTCCGTCTAATGGGTATATAAGATATTGTTTCTGTGAACGGCGAAATACTGCCTCACGAAACAATGATTGTAAAGTTTTCTCATACCACCTATTATGGAGTAAATTATGAGAGAACTATAATTATATATGATATAAATTTTATCTCTATTATTCTACAATTTTCAGTTAGAACATACCGTTATGCTTTTCATGTTGTATAAATACGATAATTTTATTTGAGGATGTGTGAACTACCACCCCATCAAAGTGATATGAGGCGTTAATTCCATACATGGAATATATAAAGTATTTATGTAATGAAAATATATAATATTTTGTACTGAATTTTATAATATACCTATGTATCATTTAGATTTCATTCCTTCAAATATGAAAAAAATTAAAAGTAGCGTTCATGCGTACGTACGGATTACCGTCTCAATGAACGTTACATTTAATTTCATATATGAATATGATATGGACTATTATAAATACATATATACTGTATAAATAATATAAATATGATATCTAAATCATTAATATCATTTTGGAGATAATTTACTTTTGACCACATTTATAATTTGTAGTTATGACAAGTTCATTTTTTACTCAAGTTCCAAACATCGGCAACATGTCTGATATGAACTCAAATAAATATATAAATGATATTGAAAGGTAATAAGTGATATAAAAGTAATAATATACTTTTAAAATGTTATGAATCGTGTAGAAATTAACTTTAGTTTATAATTTATGAAGTTAAAGAATGAACGTGTCAAGTTAGACACGATGTAAGGGAACATCTTAACCTAGTTTACATTCTTTGGAATGATCTTCTACTTTATGATTATGTTGTTAAATGATTATGTGAGAAATTAATTTTTATGTCCTATCCTGTATCTATACATTATTTTTGTTTAATTATAGTGAATATACATAATAGATCTATTTTATTTATATAATTATCTTTATAAGGGATTTGGTCTAAATCTCCTTTTGTTGAGGCATATCATGATGTTTTGCACCTTTATTATCCTATATGGTGTATATAATACCCTTTTCACATGTTATATCATTAATTAGTATATTTTAAATATATTTATTGTTTTTTTAATGTTAATCCTTAATTAATTTTATTTGACTGTTTCTCAATTGGTAAGAGACTCTTTAACTAAAACCTAATTTTAAATGTTTTAATGATTTATTATTATAAATTTTTTATTTCATGTCCATGTATTCAAAATTAGTTTTAAGGATATATTTATATGGACATGTATGTTTTAATGTCTAAATTACTTATACAAGCTTAAAAGTGGTATGGGACAATTTTATTCAAAACTCTTCTATTTTAATGTTTTAATCCAATTGATTATATAAATTTATTGAAATGATATCTTGTGATTGAAGTGTGGAAATTTTATTTTTACATTATGATTGTTTAATGTGTTACTATTGTGTTATTGTAATTGGAAATTTGATAGGTTTTTACATGATAAACCAAATAAAGGGTGGTTTGGTGATAAAACAAGGATGGTTGGTAACATTATAACCTTCAATGAATTGGGTATGGAAGTTATATGTATGTCTATTTAGTTTAGTGATATGTGTGGAATTCGACCGTATGGTTATTAAATTTTAATTATGTTTATGTCCCAAGTTATCTTTATATGTTATATGTGGTTTTCTATGGGATTTATGGTAATATTTTGGTTAAAAAATGGTAAGCAATGAGATTATATTCAATGAAGTGTTTTTCTAGTTCCTTAAGGTGAAAGATATTACTATATAATAAAGTATTCATGGTTTACATGTTCTTTTTAAAAACTAATTGTTTTCCTTCTTTATGTATCCCTTACTGAGATTTTTTTACCCATCCCATGTTTTTGGAATGTTTTTCACCGGACTAAAAGTGGAATAGGATCAAGGATAGGATCATGGAAAAGTCATGTTGTATAAAACATAGAACTAAAACATGCTTATTTTTTTATGCGTTTTTGTTTTATGAAGAAATGTATATTGTTTAGAAATTTCTACATGTCATATTAAAGTTGTAATGTATATTTTATGACCTCATTTTCTAAAACTATACACCTGAAAATATCCTCAATGTGAATTATTATATTAATTCACAATTATGTAATGTTTAAGGCTAGGTCCATAGAGTTTGTATCAATGTTCGATTTAGATAACTTTAGAGGATAGAGTTTTATTTTAGAATAAGTGAAATAACCATAATTTTTAGCATATTAAAAGGTGTTATAGTTATTTTAGATGATTTTAATGATTTTAAGATAACATGAATAAATATATATTAGTGTTTAACCTCCTAATAATATATTATATAACACTTTTATAGATATACTCATACTGAACTTTTTGGTTTTAGTAAATGGCTAGATCTAGTATGCACCAATGTAAAAATGGATGTGATAAAAATTGTGACAGTTTTCTAAATAAGAAACCAAATTAAATTTGAGTTATAGTTAGAACTCTTGTGTTTATTCTCAACCAACTATCTAGAGTCATGATTGACCACTTGATCCTATGTGATTTTTCTAAGGCATCATATATGAGAGAAACGAATCCCAATGGATGTTTAGGTAATAATCATAAAGGAAAGTATACTCGAAAACCTATGTCTCAAGGATTTGGAATGAAAAACCTACGAAAATGACTCTAAGAGACTATAATATTCTATAGACGAGGTAATTAATGTCATAAAGCAAGAACCTACCATGGAAAAAGGAAGCGTCTAGTTGACTCCAGGAAAGGGAAAGAAGTTCATTTTGAGGGATCAGTTGAATGTTTTAAATTTGGTGTGCATGGTCATTAATCAGATATATTTCCTATGAAGAAGTATCATGAATTGGATCAGTAGGACCAAAAATATATATGTTGACCAATACCTAATGCCATTCCAATTGAGGATGAGGAAGCTTACAATAACCAATGAACAGTATGGATTATTTCTTAGCTGATGTTTTGAAATTATTGATTCTTCAGATATGATTCATTATTTTGATTATAGGGAAAAAGTATTAAGAGATAAGTTGGAAAAAATGTTTAATTGATCATGAAGAAAATTTAATGAGTAAGAAGTCTACATATAAGGGATTCATGAGTTATGGTGAATATTATGATAATTAAATGCTTAAAAGTATTAAGGATCGTTTGATGTTGTAATTAATTTGAATAAATTTTTATAATATTTTTAGCCCTGAAGTTTGATATATGAAAATGGTATTAAAGGAATAATTATTTTTTTATTGTGCGGAAATAATGGATAACCTTATAGTTTCATATAATCTTTTGTTTTTTAGTTGATTAATGGTTATTACATTTTGGGATGAAAAAATAAAGTTATTACATAACCATTGCGGATAAAATAGTATATGGATATTTTTCAATAAATTATCTTATTTTTGATAATGCTATAAGAATTATATGGTTTTATAAAAATTACATGTAGTATGATGGGTGATAACCCTTTGTGTCAAACAATGTCACAGTAATCAAAACCATAACCGAAGGGTGACAAGGGTGCATCACCTACCGTTGGCCTATACGAAGTCCTTGGTTAGTATGAGATATTCATTTTAGTTAAATGATTTTATGAATCAAGAATAGGTTTATTTTGTAACTTATTTTTTATGAAATAGATATCATTAGTATAGAAAATTGATTTGGTGATTAAGTGATAGATGTTATTTTGGAGGACGTTCTCACTTTAGGGATCACTATATACCTATGGAAAATATAGTTCTATGGGATTTAATTTGTGGAGTAATGGTTGAAAAATTATTTTGGAAGAATTTATTTTTTATTGTGGACACAAGGATATTTCTATTATTTATTGAAACGATTAACATATCATAGAGAATATGTGATTAGGTTAATGACTTTTTAGTATGAGACTTTAAGAGTTGTCAATGTTATTTGGAGATAAATTTTAAGATTTATTGTGGATATCTATGTGATTTTATATTTCTAAATTTTGGTTTTCAGTGTTATTTTGGATTATTTTGAATAATTTTATGGAAAATTGTTTATTTAATGGTCTTTATTGAGCTTCTGGTATTTTTTGTTCAATTTTGGAGATTAAAATTAATATTTAATTTTAAAAAAGATTATCCTTTTTGGGGATTATCTGATGTTTTAATAATCATTTTGGTTTTGTTGAATGTCATATATTTGGTTTATACTTTAATTATTTGTAATTATAGTGAATACACTTAATCGATCTATTTTATTTAAAAAATTATCCTTGTAAGGGACTTCGTATCAATCACCTTTCAATGTGGCGTATCTTGATGTTATGCACCTTTATTATCCGATATAGTGTATATAAAACCCTTTATACATGTTATATCATTAATTAGTATATTCTCATGATATATCATGTTTTGATTAATTGTATTCCTTCATTACTTTTATTCGAGTGTTTCTCACGTGGTGAGAGACACTTTAACTAAAACATTGTTTTAAATATTTTAATGATTTATTCTTCTAAAACCATCAACTTCATGAACATGTCATAAAAATTGGTTTTAAGGAATTATTTATATTTACATGAGTGTTTTAAAGTATAAATTCATTTCAAATGTTTCAATTTGGTATGTGACACTTTGATTCAAAACAATTATTTTTTAATGTTGTAAAATAAATGATTATATGAATTTATTGAAATAATATCTTATGATTGAAATGTGGAAATGTTATTTTTTATTTATTCATGTTTAATGTGTTATTATTATATAATGGTACATGAACATTTTACGGGTGGTTACATGGTAAACCAAATGATGGGTGGTTCTGTGATAAACCAAGGACATGTGGTTACTTTATAACATCCAATGAATTAGGTATGGAAGTCGGTTGTATGTATATTCCATTTAGGGGTATTTATGGAAGTCAATTGTATGGTTATTCCATTTAATTATGTTCATGTCCTAAGTTACATTTATATGATATACATTTTTTCAATGTTCTTTATAGTAATATTTTGGTTACAAAAAGGGCTAGCAATGAGATTATATTCAGTTAACTATTTTGATACTTCATTAATGTGAAAGTTATTATTTTATGATAAAGTGTTCATCTTTTCCATGTTGTTTTCAAAAAAATAACATTTTAATTCTTTATGTATCCCTTACTGATATTTTTATTCTCATCCCATGTATTTTAAATGTTTTTCAAAGGACATAATGTGGAATAGGGTCAGGGATGGGACCAAGGAAATGACATGTTGTCTAAAATAAAGATATAAACATGTTACTTTTTTAAGCGTTTATTGTTTTGTGAAAAAATTGGATACTGAGTAGAAGTTTCTACATGTAGTATTAAAGTTCTTATGTATATGTTATGGCCTGGTTTTCTAAATCTCTAAACCTGAAAATATCCTCAATGTGAATTATTAACTTAATTCAATATTATGTAATGTTTATGGTTGGGTAATTACACCACTAATCCATTCCCCTTCTTGATCACACATCCTTATTCATAGTTCTCAGTATCCTTTTATTTATTTTTATTTCAAAAAAAATATAACAGCTAAAAAATAATTTTTCAACTTAATGACACACTATTTAGTGTCATCATATAAATAAATAATTTTTTAAACTAAATCCCATCAGTTTATCAGCTTAATACCATCAATTAAATGTTAAATATTAATTTCATTATTTATTATGTAGTTTTATAGTATTACAAGATAATTTTCTAATGTTATCCTCTTAATCTGGATAAAATTACTCTTAATTATACAGTAGGGTATTCAATTTCATTTCCATATCATTTTTCTCCTCTCAAGGAAAGTGCTTATCAAATAAAATCATCTTAAAGGGATTACATTTCATTAAAAATATCTCAAAATCCTCCTATGTATTATGAATCAATGGAAAAAATTAATCCTCCTATACATTTTTAATAAATATAATTCCAAAATAAAATTTTATTTTCATTAAATTACAATGCATTAAATATCCATTCAAGGGACGTTATAAATTTCCCAATTACAAACAAGTTAGTGGTTCCATTAAAGGATTGATGTTTATTCCACATGAAGTGGTCCAAATTTTTGAACCGTGTTTTTTATATAAAATATTATTTATATTATAATAGTTATTTCTCATAATATGGGTTAGTTGCTCTAATATTTCCTTGAATTTCATATCTACAACACCCACTATTTTCAAATTCACAAATATCTAATCCTTACTGTAACAATGGGCGTTAATATGATTTCCCATTCATCTACTAGGTTCTATATCTAAATAATATAACACACAGAATTTGATCATAATATCATAAATATTAATACATTAAATAAAAATAAATAAGTAATGTTAACATTATAGGGGTTTATAACAATGTCGGTACTACTATTCTTATTCTAACATCTACTAACCAAGGTCCATACTGAACATCATTTGATACCAACTATAGAAAACCTTACTCCAAAAACCTAAAAACAAGTTTAATATTTTTACATTGGTATGATATATAATGGATCATACCATTAAGGATCAATAATTATACTAGATGTGGAAAACTACGTACAGACATGAGTTCTTTATTACATTGGAAGATAAAAATATATCATGAAAAACATTTGTTCAACATTGATAATAATTAGATTCATAATTCTTTATATAATGGGGAAATGAAATAAAAAATTTGGTGATATTATATTCTTTGTATGTTAACATATACAACATAAGTTATCATCAATACATAAGGCATAAACAATGTAGGAATGTATATAATAATAAATATTCCATTTAATTAATTACTTTTGATTAAAAAAAATATATATCCCTCGAAAATAAAATAATAAAATGTTAATAAAAAAATAAATTTTAATAAATAAAATGAATAATTTTATACATCATGATATAACGAACAAGTACTCCTGTTAATCAATCATAAACCCAACCGTTAAGGCATTATTTAATGAAATTTCATGGAATGTGTTGGTATATTCTCTATACATATCTAATGATTCAAACTGATTGTTTCGTGATAATTGTCAATGTATCTAGGGTATATATATAACTGAGACCCATCCATCACATATATATTTCTAATTCATTCATTATATTTTGAATCAATGATATAATTTATAATCTCTATGGCTTACCAGTATATTAAAATTAATATTGAATCATGAATATAAAAAATGAATATTTACCAACATAATGAATTAACAAACTTAATAATCTTCCTTCAATTAACACTATATATTGAAATGGAATATAGTTAAAAATATATATAATTATTAAAAAATATACTTAATATATCCATGATATGGAAAATATGGACAACATGGATAAGATAATTCCCAATTAATAATGATGTTTTATTGAGATCATGATTATAATAAAGTGAGTGGTCTTGAAATAATATATAAACCATATATTAATATAGGGTGATAGAACACCTTTCCCATTAAATAAATTTCTAAAATATAAGAATTTATTTGGATAATTAGAGAGAAAAATTGATCGTAGTCATTGAAAATATCATTCCATAAAACATTTTAATTTTTTCATAATAATTAATCTAAAAATAATTTTAAAATTTATTTTATACTATTTTGAATATGATTAATTTATAAATTATTATTAAAGAAAACATCAAAAAATAAAGGAAGATTATTTTTTGAAACCCAATAGGATCTTACATTGGATGATAAATGTTCAATAATGATCAAATACGATTGAAATGTTGTTCATGCTATATACATTAAAAATAACATTTGTTTCGGACATTTTTAAAAAGTAAAAATCATATTTTTTTTACAAAATTGAATATTTACCTTGTAAATGCTTATAAATATTTCATCGCTTGTATTTTTGACACATTTATTCAAGATTTATTATATAAAGATAAAAATAGTTAATTCCATATGATCGAGAGGTATAGTGTATTTGGGTAATTTGGTATATTACATAACAATATAAAATAGTGGGGAAATCATCCTTATTGAATAATACATTAAATTTCTCATCATTTTCCCTTATTATTAAAACATGAATAGATAACCTTTGGAAAAAAATAATAATTATAATTTCAAAACCCGTACTCTTGGATTTGATGAAAAAATCATAAATTTTAAAATTATGGATTTGATTTAATTAACTAAGACCCATATTTTAAAATCCAAACCATACAAGATAAAGTGTAAAAAATTCATTCACAAAAATTTTCAATGAACTTTTACATATATTATTTTAGGAAATTGGTAAAAAATCCTACATAAAAAATACACTTGTCATTAAATGAATATTTCAAAAAGTTAATCTATCTTTTCTTATTTCACATTAATTTATAATAATAATCCATATAAAATACCTTTTATAAGTAATTATTTTATTCTCACTCATCAAAATGGGGAGATAATACAGCCTAACAAGGGTGATGTCGAATTCTCAGTAAGGGTTAACATAATAAATATGAATTTAATGTGATCAATAACTATATGTATTAAATTATTGTATGGATACAAAATCAGAGTATGTGAGTGAATTATAAAAATACTCATACCCATCAATACATATGTCATAAAATATTAAAATATTGAAATGGAAAGAGTCATTAAATCAACAATAATGATCCCTATGATCAAATCATGAACATAGCGAATATTATAAATAATAGAAATAATAAATACAACTTATTGGTATCTTGGAACATTTTTCTCACAAGTCATGATAAAACAATTTCATAAAAAACTATATTCCATCTAAATATATAAGAGAAACAATCATGTAACTACCTCTTTCATTCCTGTGATGAAAAGGTACATTACCAAATGTATTTGAGAATTATCTATGTGTCCCCATCATTTAAGATATAACCGACTCCCTAATCACTATCTAGGCCACCATATTATGTAATATGTAATGGGTTCACCCTATTCTATCTTATATTCCACTTTATATAAGATTTAATGTGCTCAACCATTGATATTTTGGTCTTCTCTTCACATATGATATCAAAGAACCACACATCAAGTACATAATTATTTCATTTAATCATAATAATCCAAGAAAACATCATTATTCGTTTCATAACTTGATTATACCATTGAAAATAAATTGGTTTCATATAATTCTCTTTTAAAAATGACTTATCCATTATAAAGAAACAATTCCTATAACAATTTCCTTGAAACATGATTACATTGTCGAAGAAAAACTAGTTTTATAACAATCACTTTTAAACAATTTCAATCCATCAATATATATAATGGGGATCATATAATTAAAAAATAAGTCAATTAATAATAATTAAAAAAAATCATTATTGAGGTTGATTAATGTAAATACCCTTAAAATATCAATAAATACTTTTTTAAAGAAAAAATAAATTTCATTTTTAAAATTATTTTTTCTAATAGAAAACAATTTGAAATTATGTATACTAAAATATTATTTTTCCAAACCAAAAATATCAATCATATTAAGAAATTTTTTTTATTAAAATATAACATTGTATTAGTTAGATTTATTTTTCAATGAAATATTGGCCATGTCGACAGGTTATTCTATAGATTATTTAAATAATATTCAATTTATATGGTAAAAATGATAGAAAGTGTGTTGTTCATAAACAGAAAATAAGAATACATTGAAAAAAATATAATAAGAAATAATGGTTAAAATATTATTTATTATATAATTTTTTAATTATTCCAAACATTTTTGATAATATATTAAAAGGACATGTTTTTCAAAGAAAATATATTTCCAAAAAAATAGAGAAATAAATTTGGTTTTTTATAAAAACAATTTCACAAATATTTTAATTAAAAAATGGTGCAACAATGGTAATCTAACACTTAAATATAAAAAAGAACCATATTATAATAAATATAATTCATTTAATGGGGGATAGATGAAAATATATCATCATTCGATGACTAATCATAAGCAATCCTAATAAATGATAAGATTATAAAAATTGAAAGTTACAAATTTTGTAACATTGAATCATTATCCACCTTAACTAATAACATTAAATGAAACATATAATATCACTTAAATAATTTCATTAATTCTATAATATTGAAAATGATATTTATATACACATAAAAATATATTTTTATAATATTACATACATCTCAAATAAGGAAAATTGTGAAAAGAATCCAGTCATGCATTGATATAATTGAAAATAGAAACAACATGAAATATAGATGCATAATGGATATGTAAATCCCCATTAATTTAACGATAATAATCATATAATATATTCATGAAAATTATAAACACCATGCAAAAATAATTCAAGGTGAAAATATAATATATCTCATAAAAATAAAAATGAGACAAGAAAACCCCTACCATGACTTCAACATGTCATGTGTGTATTTATATTCATAAATAATAAACATATTTCTTATTTAATATCATGAAACCCTTTTTAATTTTTATTATTAATTTCATTTCTCTTATTATCATGTTATGTATAATTACTTAATCAATTAAATTTTGGTCGGTTGTTTTGACCATATTCAGCTTTTGTTTCAAAAACGAATTTGGTAGGTTGAATATGGTCAAAGGGGTCATTGTGCAAACATAACCTATAAAATAATAACCCAAATAATTATCATTTTTCTATATAAATTATTCTTTTAAAATAAAAATGAAATATGTTTTTTGAAATTTTAACTAACGTTACATTCGTGGAGATGGAAGGTCGTACATACGCATGAGTAATTTTTTAAATTATAAATGGTCATTATGGAAATAAGGTGAGTAAATTATATCTATCCATAATGGTAAAAATGTCCTAAATAAAATATTATTCAATTAAATAAACACAAATATATATATATATATATCATTCTTTTTATGTACTGGTGAAAACATGGAATCACCATGATCTCAAGAGGTGAAAGTCCAGACGTCCTCGAATAACGTTATACCTTTTTCAGTGAGTTAAATGGTAATAATGAAAATGATATATTATTGTTAAAAATGATTAAATTTTTTACTAATATAATAAATAATTAATTCATATCACATATATTTTTAATATTTACCCTAATTACCTTTTATAAAATTCATTAGTGAAAATGAGTCACATCGCTTTTTGAGGTCATAGTCCATCATACGCACAAGGAATCATTATCACATCCCTAACATATAGTAATATAAAATTGGTATATATGTTCTAATTACTATAGATGATTAATTTTGGTATAAATATCATATGTATTCCTCATATTTATCTTCATACCCAACCGTGAGAGGTGGTATTGAAAAAATTAATTACAATGTTTGATGAGGTGGTAGTCCACGTACAAATGAATGATGATATCATAACCCAATTTATGGAAGTTTGTGTGTTTTTAGGGTGTATCATTAAAAAAAATATTACATGTAATATAATATTATAATTATATAATTTTGTTTGCTAAATAATTTTATGGGTTGTAGGAAGAAATAAAATAAAAACACACGAGTTTAAATGTTACATCTTCTTGTGATATCTCGTTTTTTTTTGTACCCAAAAGGTCATTCTTGGAGGGATTTATTCCATAAATAATTCTTATAGTTTTATATCATCTAATTTCACATGTTATTTCCCTAGTTCATGGGAAAACAAATTTTATTTTTTTGTGTTAGTATATGTGGATAGTGGGTGGCCTTTTATATGTGGGATGAGTGACATAGTTGTAATCATTTAGAATGAGTGATGTCCCCCATCTCTAGATTCTTTTCATAGGACTAAATAATCATCCATCACAAATAATATAATTTATATGGTTAATATATGTAAATCCAATGGGATTTGTACATATTTTTTGTTCTTTTAACACCTAATATTTTATGTTCAACAACTATGAAAATTCATTCTTACCTTAAACACTATAGTAATTTTTTAATGTTTTCACTAATCATTATGATCAAAAATTATGTTTAAATTTATTATATAATATAAATTGTTATTATTCAAAATATTATTTAAATTTTTGAAAACTCAACTGACATAGGTGAAAGAATATAATATAAAATCAATAACACATATGTTTCAAGAAAATGTGTTTTTAAAAGGAATATTTTTTTTGCAATTGATGAATCAATATTAACTCAATAAATAATTATAAAAATTGAATGATAATAAATTAAAATTTAATGATTTATAATTTATATATTTCATTTAAAATATTACACATTATTTATTATTTTAATCTACTAAAATAGAGAAATAATAATAATTTGAAAACATTTTTAAGAAACCCTCATTTATAAACCTACAAACCAACATATAATTAAAAAATATTATTTTAAAAAATTAAGTGGATTAAAAATAAATTATTCTAAATTAACAAATATTAAAATTAATCACAACATTTAATTTTGTAATTTAAATAAAATAAATGAGTTTTTTTTAAAATGTGCTTACTATCACTATTCACTATATATCAAAATTTAAAAAAAAAATCCAAATTATTACCAAAAGTAAATCTTGATATCCCTATTAAAAAATGAAGATAATTATTTCGAATACATTTTGAAAATTTTATAAATATTGAATATATTATTAATTTAATAAATAAAAAATAAAATTAATTTTTTATGAAATCTTATTTAGTGAAAATAAATCCACTTCACTTAAAATTGATTTATTATTTACAAAATATTTATCAATAATTTCATATATATTATGTGACATATACACACATATACACACAACCATATATATATATATCATAAATTAGTTTAAAATATTAATACCCACACATTTTTTGGCTAGTTTATATCAGTAATATATATCACGGGTTGTTTATGATCAGTGTTTCATATTGAATGTGATATTGGAAATATAAATATTTGGGTTGCATGTATGAAAGAAAAAAATATTTATTATGTATAATGATAACTAAACATATTGGTAGAGGAAGCGCAAGATAAACTCGGTGCTGTGTTTTTTTAAAAAAATAGAATATCATTTTCTTATTTTAAAACATGGGGGTGTTATATCCTCCCCTCATTAGTAAATTTCATCCATGAAATTTAAAAAATATTTGATAGTAAAATATTAGACATTTGATAATACATTTGTTATAAACCATCATAAGTAAAAGTGTTAATAAAACATACTCTGAATAAGATACCAAGATAAGAAAAAGTGTCATATGGGATAACCATAAACTAGGTTCCCAAATTTGAGTATATAGGTGGAAATATGGGAAAATTATTAATAATTATTAATTTTGGATTACATAATTGATCGTAGGAAATTGAATGATCCATTGAATGTTATGGGCCTCAAACCATAAATCAATGATGATCTAAAAGTCCATTAGTCCATTATAATTTAAGGTCCTTGGAAAATATTATTGTTTCATGATCAATTTCATAGATATGGGATTTATTTGACCATATATATTGAAAAAATATTAAAATTTATATCATCATCATGTATAATTTAATCATTTATCAAATATCTATGAGAATATCATATTTTCTACAAATGATGAGAATTCACAATTGTTTTTAAAGAATGAATTACTAAAATAATATTTAAAAGGACCACATAATTCTAATAGGATTATCAAGATATTCCTCTAATAATTTGATTTTATCCCAAAAATAATGGCTAGAAAATAATAAGATATTTACCATAATTAATAATCCTTCATGTGGAATAATAATACTCAAAAATTTAATAGTAATACCCAATGTTGAAACATAATCACTACAAAACCCTATGTAAAAAATAACCAAAATAACATCAACATTAAAAAATGTTTTAAACTAAATGGTTATTTAATATCATATGAAATTAAATAAAAAAATATATAGATATGATTTTTATGTAACATTTATAACATAGTCACCAAATAACATGCCAATCATGTGGTTAGATTTACGATAAAACTATATTGATCAATATCCAAGATCATATAAACCTTAATGGTTATCAATACATTAAATATCCTTTCAAAAGTATTTATGTTAATGAATCATGTTAGTGCATTGAAATACAAATACTTAATCCTATTAAAAATATCCTAATATTTCATTAATCACGTAATGATTTGAATACATAAAACTAAAATGGGGCGTCTATGACATTGAATATATGGTCATCCTTTAGAATATAATCCCATAATGGTATCCATTAATATTTAGATAACCCAAGATGAAAATATCATAATCTTTAATGTTTTCTAGACCATTTATCTGATATGAAATGTATCTTCCTATAAACCCCACTCCAGGATCCAATGCTGAAATTGTGGTCATTACATTTCCATCTTTGATATCGATAATTGTCACCCCTACTTTTTCCATCAAAACCATTGAACAACAAGATAATAAATTATTACACTAACATTATCATGAACCTTTTAGGTTTATAGTTTTTTAGAATTTGGGAAAAAATTCCTACATAAAAAATACCCATGAAATCAAATGAGAATTTCTCCATCTTAACTATGGTTTTTATATTTAAAATTAAGTCATTATAATAATACTTATTCATTCCCTTCAAGAAAAAATTAATCTGACCATATTCATTGTACCCTGGGGAAAATGAAACATATTGTGGGGTGATTTAAAATGATCAATATTGGTAAACATGAGTATTATCTATTAAATTTCATCAATGAGAAAAATAATTAAATATGTGTATAATGAAATAATAAGAGTCGTGAGTGAATCATAAATGTAATCACACACATCAATACCTAGATCATTACATATGAAAACTTATAAATTCAAATATCATCAGAATCAATAATCACGATCAATGTGATATCAGTCATGATCAAAAGAATCATTAGAAATCCATATCACAAAAAAAAAATTGGTATTTTGGAAAAATTTCTTCATAACTCATGTCAAACCTATGTCAAAAATTACGAAAGACTAGTAAAATCTATAGGGGAAACTATATGGCAACTCCTAACTTCATAACTCTCATGATAAGGTACATTACCGAATGCTATAGAGGTCTATCTAGGAACACCAATATTTTAATCCCTAGTCGGATCAACCCTTAAAATATATGATGTCACAACACTTAAAACGTAATGAGATAACCCAATGTTATTTGGTTCTCCATATTTTGTAAGATGTATTGGGAACACTGGACAATATCGGAGCTACTCCCATATATACGATATATAATAACAAAAAATAATAAATAGTGGTTTAATTCAATTATGAAACATACAGGGACAAAAAATAATCATTTTATAACATGGATAAAACTTGTAAAAGAAATGGTTTTATTCTCAATCTCTTTTAAACATGATTTTCCAATTGAAAATAAATATATTCCATAAAATTATCATTGAAAAATGATTAACCCATGGAATTAAATTTGTTTTATATCAGCATCTTTGAAAAATAATTAATTCATCCAGAGATAGAATGGGGATAGTATCATTGAAAAATATCTCCCTTAGAGATTAATTAAAAAAATGATTATTTTCTTTATAAATTTATATTCAATTACATTATAAAAAAATTTAAAGAAATTTCATTTTCAATTTGAAAATAAAATTTTAAAACATAAAAAAATTAAATTACTTTTATTTTAAATTATTTTTAAAAACCACTATTTTCCATAATATCAATAAACAATATTGTTATGAAATAAGCTTTACAAGATTAAATGGAATAATAATTTAGATTATGCTAACTTCAGTGGGTAATTCTAAACAATTGATAATAAACATTCATTTCTCACTATAAAAATGTTAGAATATGGTCACATCTTAAGGTGACCTTAATATTACAATGATATCGTTTTGAAAATATAGATAATGGGTAAAAAAAATTACAAATTATTTTTTAATAGTAAAAACCATTTTTGAAAACATTTTTATTATATATTTTTTTATGAAAACAATTTTCAAGCCTAAGAGAGAAATAATGTTAGCTTTAATTATAAAAATTCACCAATTTTATATACGAAATATTAGAATAATTTTTTTATTAATTTTAACTATAAATAATAATAGGATTAAAAAATAATCATATTCATGATATATGGATCATAATATTTCATAATTTTAATCATAATTATAATAAATGTAATAAACTATGATATTGTAACAAAAAATTTTACCACATTATGTAAAATTGAATTGTAATCCCCTGAAAGAATAACATTAAATAAAAAATATAATATCATAAATATAAGGATATTCATGATATAAAATATAAAATGGGAATTATATACACCTAATAAATTATTATATTTTTATAATATAACAAAATTCTACCTGAAGGAAAAATGTGTCAAAACAATCCCTTACCTCTTTGGTGACATTGAAAATGTAAACCCCATGAAATTTTGATCCAAAAATGGTTTTGTAAACCCAAATAAATTGAACGATAATAATCATAAAATATATTCACGAGTATTATATACACAAAATAACAAAAATATCTTATCAATATGGAATATATCTCACTAAAATAAATGTGAGATGAGAAAACTCATACCTTGAATATGATATTTCATGTTTTTCATCCTAATCCTGAATAATAAAAATATGTTATTTATTTTCATTATTAGTATCCTTTTTGAAGATAACTATTAATTTTCATTCAATTATTATTATGTTATATAAAATTACATAATCATATAAGTTTGTGACAGATGTTTTGATCATATTCAGCTTATGTGACGAAAACAAATTTGGTAGGACAATAGTTTTCAATGTTTTCATTATATAAAAAATAATTAATAACAACCATTCAATAACTATAAAATTTATAACAATACAATAAATTGAAAACAAATAATTAAATATGGTTATAAATTTATAAGATAGATAATACGTACACATGAGTATCATTTCCATTCTGTAATGATAATTATGCAAATAGAATAAGTAAGATTCATATTTAAAAAATATTCATAAAATCATAAATACCATGTTATTTAATTATATATACATATATATCTACTTTCTATGTGGTTTTTAAAGAAAAAGGTATCAAATTACTTTGAGGAGGAATTATTCCACCCATCCATGAATGAATTAATCAATTTTTAGTGTCTAAAAATGTTAGAAAAAATTGATAAACTATAGTCAAATAATGATAAATATTTCATTATTATCATAATATGTAATTTTATTAACATATATATTTTTTATCATTATTCTTATTACCTTCCATTTACAGTGTTCGTAATAGTGAATCACATTACATTATGAGATGCTTGTCCAATTTACACATAAGCGACATTATCATATCCCTTAAGAAATATAATATAAAAAGGGTATAAATGATTTAAATACTATAGAGGTATATTTATTTCATAAAATTCATATATATAATTTGTATTCATCAAAATACACTTCTGTGAGAGTTGTTAATGAAAAAAGGAATGAAAATTTTTCACAAGGCAGTGCTCCCCCATAAACATGTATAATTATTTAATAACACATTTGATATAATTTTTCATGCTATTAGGTTATAAAAATGAAAAAAATACATCATAAAATTTTGGAGATAGTGATATATTTATATAATAATGGTTCATGATTAATTTAAGCAGGTGGAGGACAAATAATTCAAATAATCTCATTGAAGAACATTACCTCATATTCGGGTATCTCCATTTTAATTGCACCAAAGGACTTCCATGGATTGATTTATACACAAATTAAGGACTATAATATGAGAGGATGAATTTTCATATGCTATTTTGGAAGTTAATATCAAAACAAATTGGTTTTTATGTCGTTTGTATAGAATGGGAGAGGGTGGCCTTTTATATGTGGGGTGAGTGAAACACTGGTAACTATTTTCATAGAGGGAACTACACCATCATATTCTCAAGTATCCAGACCCCAATAATGACTCATTATTAGTAATATAAGGCATAAGATATTAATAAATTAATATTTAATGATATATTATCTATATATTTATTTTAATATATTCACCATTTGGGACTACATTAATTAATTAATATAGGGAAAATTTTACAATTTAAAATAGTTTTCAAAAAAACGCTGTTTTTGAACATAAAAAACTATTATACTAGAAAATAATATATTGATTATTATATAAATATTTTTATTAAATATAAAATCTTTTATATAAAAACATTTTCAAAACATATTGATACATTTAAATTAATTTACATATTTAAAAAAATTACTTTTTACAAAAATCGATAGTTTTATCGTTAAGTGAATAATTAATAATTTCTATCATATTCCAAAATATCACCTGAAGAATAACATGATATTATTATTTATTAAAAGAAGTTAATTAAAATGAATTAATTTTTTTTAAACATCCAAAAAGATTTTATAAAATTCATTTAATGAAAAAAAGTAAAAAAATCATTTTCGATGAAAACATATATTGGAAAAATAAAATCACTTCGCTACAACGTTATTTACTATTTTCATAAATCATAACCATAATTCAATAATTATTAAAAAATTAAACATATATTATTATTTATATATGTGTCGACATAGTCAATAATGTTTTTACTTAGAAATTTAATATCTAGATTATAATGGTAATATTGTCATGGGTTTTTTATCTTCTATATTTTGTGTTTAATATTAAATTTAACACAAATATCTCAATTTTCATATAAAAAATATAAAATTTCTGCTTTATGTAATTAAAAATGATCATATTTTCACCTATAATAAAAGCTAAAATAATTGGTGTGTTTCCATTACAAAATTGAATATAAATTTCTTCTTTTAAAATATCACGAAAGGGTTTGTTATAATGCTTAGAAATGGAATCCTCAAAGAAAAAAATGAAAAATGTATTTCATGTTAAACATTATAAGATTAAAATGGAAAAAAATTGAAAATAACAATCATGATTAATGATGTGTGATATAGAATGATACCATAAAGGATACATGGGAAACTGATAATAACTTTAAACCGAAAAAACTAAGAAAATGTCCAGGATAACCACGATGACATCACAAATTTTTGGAAAAGTCCCATGATATCTTAGGATCACTCAATTATAACATAACCTAGGTTTCATGAAACAAACATATCATCCATTCTATTGGAGTTCTATGTACATATGGACACATCCATCGTACTGATATCATTTACATGGATATGTGTGCCACATATATCATTTAAAAATGGGATCGTACATCACAACATTTATTTAAAAGATCAAGGGGTGTGAAATTATAAGTAATAATTAAAAAATATAAGGGTTATACTAATGTCTAGTTGAATGCACTTGATTCTAAATTGTGGTGGTATTCACAATACTAATGTTTGGAATGGAAATAGTTTAGTTAAATTTCAATAGCATAATGGCAGTACATGAAGATTCATAACATGACATAAAGAGAGATAATGGGGAATCTAATAATATTAAAATAAAATTTATATTAATTAGGATGTCAAAAAACATATCCAAGTATTAATAGTTTTATCCAAATTTGAATAATTTAAAATTATTTCGGAATAAAGAGGAAATGGAAAGGGTTCTTAACCTTTAGAGGGTGATTCAAAACCCATGGAGGATATTATTGAGAGATTGAGAACCCTTAGGAATAATATAGAGAGGTAAGGTTATATTAAAGATGTTATTAAAGGATTTTTATTGAAAAGGAATGGGATCTTGGTTGGGTTTATAAAAGAAATAGGTGGGGGGTTCTTTATTATTCCATAAACATAGGTTTTGTAATCAACAAAATGAAGTCATAAAAACCAGAAACCATCAAAAAATTTATCCCTTGGTTTCTAAAAAAGTGGAATGTTTTCATTTATTTTATATATCCATGTGAATATCTCCTTAATGTATTACCCTTGGTGTTGTGGAAGTGAGTCATTTTTATAAATAAATGATTTTAAAACCTATAAATATAATACTGAGTATAGAGGATTCATAATAGATTTTTAAAATAAATAAAATGACATAAAAAATTTAATTAATGGTGAGACAAATAATTTGACCAATATACCCATTATATTATTTAGATCCTCAATTTTTGGTCATTATGTCATGACCCATCCCCTGTGGCCCGTGCTGTGACTACCCCAATCCTGCCTTCCATAGGCCAGGGGCTAGCGATTAGCAACGAAAAGGCATATCCATAAAACCGGAAAGGCATTGCCTTTTTATCTTGAAAACTGACAAATTCCAATAACATAGAAATATACAAGGACAAGGTAAACTATATTTTAAAAGGGTGAGTATAGTTTTTAAAGGGACCAAAATACAAACCCAACTGGAAAATACAAGTAAAACTGAAGACAGATCCTATGAATTCCCACCAAGGATCCTACCTGAAGGGTAGGTACAACTCTCGAATGGTCATCTCTGCAGTACGCCTTGTCTAAGGTCCACCTCTGAGAAGCCTCCAATCTTATTAACCTCAACTACGATCAGAATTATCCTTCATCTTCACAAGACACAACAAGGTGCAAGTGTAGCCCATGCAAAGGTGAGTAAAATGATACTCAGTAGGGACCCCGAGACCCCTATAGGTCTCTCGGAATCCAAAAAGGACAAACCACAAATCAAGACCACAATTAAAACGCATGAAGCAACAATCAACCCTACATATGTATATTCTCATATATATACATAATTGTCATGTAAATTCATATCGTTCAATAGGAAACCAAAGGCCCAACTCTTTAGCCAAAAGCACAACTCATCCACAATGGAAATAATACCACGAAGGTAACACCACAAAGTTAAGTACCCCAAAGGTAATGCCACAGTGAAAAATATCACAAAGATATCACCACACAGAAGTGTACCACAAAGGTAAAGACTGAGTTCTCACCAGGTATAACTTAAGTATGGTAGTATAGATAAAAAGATGTATTGCTAGATCATCTTACTTAGCCTAGAAGATCTTCTGTTGACCCACTCAGGATCCAAGACTACCCAAACTAGATCTTAAGATGACCCACACAAGATCCGTAGGCGGTCACCCACACAAGATCTAATGATGACCCACACAGGATCTGAGGAGGTCCCACACAGGATCTGAAAATGACCCACACAAGATCAGTAGAAGCTTCAAGTACAGCAAGCCTTAGGGTTTCCTCACTAAGCATGCTTGATTCTGAGAGGATCCACACCTACATCAATTGATCTATACTTAAACTACAATGAATACCCATGAAGAAGTATCATGGAGGTCCTTCATGTCAATAGGGACCTATCCCAACTAACGACTTGTCAACCGGATGCTCAGTCTGTAACTTATTAGTGTTTCTGTTTTGACGGCCCAGTTGGATTTGGGTTCGATCCAACCTATATGTACTCCAACTATATCCAAAAATCAAGTGGAGTATTTCCAAATGACTGTCTTGATCCAAGATTTCTATCATTGTAGAAGGTTCTTCAAACAGACATTTGGTTCTCAAGATATGGACAATGAGGAATTTCTGGGTCTAGATGGGCCTGCGTCCGATATAACCCAGTCAGACCCATATTGGACTAACCCGACTTGATCGCGGTTTGGCCTCTATGGGAGGGACCATGGTGGTCCCGGACCACATGGCATGGCCGGCTCTGCTGGGTGCGGTACGCACGGCTGGGTGTGGTACACACGGCTGGGTGTGGTCCGCCATAACAGGGCCAGCCCATGCCACCCACAGGGGAGCCCCCCCCCTCGGATTCCCAAATGGCCCAAGGGTCATTCCGTTCTGGCCATCCCAGCGGTGCCATGAGGCACCGCCTATTGGACCGCGGGACCTGCCCAAGTGAGTCCTGGTCAGTGTGACGTGGCCGCCCAGGGTTCCGGCTGGCTCCCCCTTCCAGAAGTGCTGGTGTGTTCCGATGCTGCCTCCGTGGCTGGTTGGGTGCTTTGCACCCTCTGGGTGCACCGCGTGTGCGAACCACGGCTGGTCGGGTGGCGGCCACCCTCCGGGTGTGCCCCCTACTCGAACAATGGTTGGTCGGCTGTCAGTGGCCCTCCAAGTGTTCCGCCACGGCTCGACAGCCATGGCCTCCACCTCTACCGACACCGTGGATGCGTGCCACCCTTCTTCCACGTGGTAAATCGGTGTTCTGAACGCCACCCCCTTCCGTGGGCCACCGCAGCTTCATTCTAAGCCCAAAAATGTGACGATCACATATTCTCTATCCTCTAGTCCATAAATCCATGTCCACAGGTCACGCTCCACAGAACATTTTTTTTGGGTGTGCTTAACTATTTGGCATCAAAGAACGCATGAAGAACGTGTGAGAAAACAAATAGAAAATATCATGGTATATGGGCGGATTTATTGGCATGTTTGTTTGGCCATCGTCACTAAGAATATATAATGTAAATAATAAAGAAATATATATTTATCATACTTCTAAATAATCCTCAAAACTCGATCATTCGTTGGAGATGGCGTGAGGTAGAGGACGAAAACTTTGGTGGAGACGTCGGTGTTCGCCGCTCCCGTAACACACTTCTAATCCAGCTCGAGCGTTGGTTCCTCGTCCTTGACCCGGAGGTCTGTTCTTTATAAGGAGGATGCTTCCACGAAGAGTTCTCCCCCAAACTGGTTTTCCAACATTTCCCCCCAACCACGAGAGGTGAGGATCCCCTCTCATTTAAGTTTATGTTTAAAAATTAAATAAATAATGTTGGCTCATTAATTGGGGGGAATTCCAAGGGTTACCTCACTTTAAAAGTGGTGTTTAGGGTCAGGTTTCCCCCAACACCATGGTTAAAATGAGAGGTTTCAGATAAATAAAAATAATTGTTAATTGTTTTTTTTATTTTTTAACTCTCCCACAAAAACCGGAAAACCAACATCACCCCTTGACCTACTACAATCAAGATGAAGGTTCCCATAAGAGAATATTGGCACTGCAAGTTCGATGGTATCCTTATATTTCAATTCCGAGAACTGGTTAAAATTTTACAAAATGACGCTCACATGTTTGTTGAATGTACCGGAAAAGAAAATATCAGAAATTTATTTCGGGCACACCAAGCCTCGGAATCATACGCCATTAGTTTTCACAGACATGTAATATTTTCATATAATTAAAAAAATTACATTGAAAATTTCGGGTCTTTAAGTTCTTCCCACCTATGGTATTTTCATCCTCGAAAGCCACAACACAAACAAGGGAAACAAGTGGGGGTATTCTGCACGAATCTGAGCTTCCCACTACCATGTTCTCTATTAGAGGTCCTCGTGATGCCAACATATGTGCATTTGAGGTATCGATCACCCATGTAGGACTCTCTCCTATCGATCATCAATCTGTAATGGAACCTCTGAAAACTTCACCCCATCATCGATGTCCAATTCTCCGCAGTCAATGATGTGCGAGGGATCATGTCTGTATCTCCTCAGCTGGGATATGTCGAAAACATCCTGCAACCGGTGCAACTGAGGGGGAAAAGCTAAGCATTAATCCACCTCTCCAACTTTGCTATGGACCTGAAAGGGTCCGATGAACCTTATAGATAACTTTCCACCCCAACCAAATCCTTGCAATCCTCATCGGGGTGAGAGCTGTAGAAAGACAAGGTCACCTTCCTTGAACTCTGGATATCTTCTTCTCCTATCAGAATATGACTTCTTCCTAATCAGTGCAGTCTTCATTTTCTCCTAGATAATTTGCACCTTCTCCATGGAAACCCATATCATCTTTGGTCCCATGTGTGATGACTCCCCTGGGTCAGTCTAGCACAGAGGAGATCTGCAAGGTTGTACGTAGAATGCCTTGAATGGTTCCATACCGATTGTAGAGTGATAACTGTTTTTGTATGAGAACTCCACAAAGGGAAAGTGATCCTCCAAAATGCGGCTGAAATCAGGGACACAAGCATGCATCATGTCCTCAAGGGTCTGAATGGTATGCTCTATCTGACCATTCGTCTGAGGATGAAAGGCACTGCTCAATCGAAGTTGTGTCCCAAACACCTCATGCAACCCCTTCCATAGCCTGGAAGTAAAACGTGTTGGAGTTGGTGGCCTAAAACAAACTTATTTATACTTTATTCATTAAATAAAAACCTTATCACATATTCATTGTTCTTCTGTGTGACAATGCATTTGATAATGTCCCTAGGATAGATGTTGCATTAAAGGGTCATAGCAGATCCTTCCTATGATGAGAACCCGGAAGTGCCATAGCACTGTTCTTGAATATATGTTTTATAGCCAGATGATGTTATTTGAGGGACACAAATAATATAGGCCATTGGGGGTGATGACTCCTAAAACATTAAGGCACCTTCTCATGGTGTTCACCCTTGGTAATATCAAGGAAGATATTATGTGAACAAGAATCGCCAGTAGGAAATCCACAATTCATAGAGTCATTGTATGTTCATATCTGTAGATGTGTGTATTGGTCCTTGGACTTTAAGATTTTATTAATGGGTATGAAAACTCATGCACTTAAATGTATTGATGAATACTATGATGACACATTGTTTGTAGTGACGTAGGATACATTGGTTGTATAACGAGTAACACAGCATTAATAGATAATGCGAGAAAGGATGTGTTCCTTCTATTCCATAATAGAAGTAGATATCTCAAGACCTTTGATGGAATGTATATAGCCTAAATAAATCCATGGCCATGGTAAGGAATGGGAATGTTCAATTCCGGGAAGTAAAAGAAAGAATAATCAAGCACATGGGTTGATGGCACTAGCCTGGAACCCAATGATTTGATATATCAAGACAAAGGGACAATATTACAAGGTAAGTGTTCGTATGAGGTGACATGTCATTGTGGATTTAACTTCTTTCTCTATGGGCGACTTGGCATGTTCCTAGATGCTAACCTTGGACTTTAGGTAAGATCTACCTAATTCCAATGAGAAAGAGGTCTAGAGGGTCACACACTAAGTGTGTCCATGTATGTTAGTTAAATATTAATTAAACAAGTTAAATAAAAATTATTCACGACTATGGTTTAATAAATATTTAAGGATTCCTGGTAGCATTTATTTTGACACTAGTTATTCAATAGAATATATTGTGGGTGAAATAATATATATTTATTAATGAGTAATGTAGTTACATTTATTTAAGAAGTAAATAGCTATTACTCAAGGTCTAATAAATGTGGTGGAGGAAATAAAGAAAAATGAAAACAAGATAAACATGTCATGTACATTGAATGTACACACCGTGTAGTTTTCATATAAAATTATTACACGCCCTATAGTTTTCTCAGTCCATATTTTCCGGAAATAATGTCGTTTTATTAAATGATATTTATAATAATTAGCGTGGACATATGTCAAGGAATTAAGCATTTGACATGGGGGTTTCAATAAAAGTTAATGAAATAAATAAAACACATAACCCATTTATTTATTTTCCTAACTCTATAACCTCATACTAGATTATAAATATCCTTACAACCCCAACACTTATCCAGACAGATTCATTGTGCACAATAATTCTGGAGACTTCACTTAGTTCTGAAAGAATTCCTTCCTCCATGAACGCTCTCAAGAACGAGAGATATCCTCCTCCATCGGATCAAAGTGATCGAAGGAGTACATTGCAAGAGAAATCTCTTCCGCACTAGCACCAAAAAATCCCTTCGGCAAAGTCTAGAGATAGGTGGAGCACATGTGGATCACCGCTAGATGAATCCTACACTTCGATTCTATGACGCAATGACGGATCACATCAGATCGTGACCGGAGACATAAATGAAAAAATAATTCAATGAAAGTAATTATTTTCAATTAATTAAATTAATTATAACCAACATGTGATGATCCTATATTTATGGTTCGGAGACTCTTTATTTCTTTTTCATTATTCATTCTATTCCAAAGATCCAGCATTTTATTATCGTGATGGATCTCATACTGATCATTGTTAACGCTAAAATTAAAGGTGGGAAAACCCACCAACACGCTTCTGCTGCACCCAGAACTTGCAAGTGGTATTAGAGGGGTCATATAATTGATTATAATTATTTAGGTTTTTATTGGTTATTTAAACATTTAATAATTTAGTTGATTCAATTCAACTTAATCGTTCTTTAAAATATGAATCTCGAGATCTGTTCCTCCTCTCTCATTTCATATTCAACTTACAGAAACGATGTTTTCATTTAATTTTGATCATACTAAAATAGAGGATCTCATCTAGAGGATGAAAAATGATCATGGTCGTACAACACTAGAATACACGGTGTGTGTTCGGAAGTACACATCGTGTAGTCTAGGTTCAATGCATTGATTGATCCACCAAATCAGGCTGTGTATTGGATCCTATCTAAGTCATTTATGACACCATGTGTTGACCAAGAATTGTTGTCACACGGTTTCCGGATTACACGTCGTGTGGTCCAACAGAACATGGCATGTAGTCCCTTCAAGTTAGGGTTGGACCATGTACCCCGAACATGGCTTGCCCGGATGGAAACTGTGTAACGTGGATACTACATGGCATGTGTCCGACTGAACACGTCGTGCACTCCGAAAATTTAGGAAGTACATCTACATGCCATGTCCTCATGCATGTAATTTTGATGGATGGAGAACAAAATTACATGTCGTGTAGTCAGAACTACACACCGTGTACTCATCCAAATTACGCAGATTTTTTAAAATTTATTATTATATTATACAAACCCTTGTGATGTGTACCATATTGCAGGTTTAAAGGTGAGTCACAACACGTGATAGGTGTTTTATATATCTTTGTTTAATTTAACATCTTCATAAAGAATGAGAATTCACCAGGTCACTTACAAGGTACAAGTTACGTACAAAGATAATTTTAAATGAATTTATGTGTTTAAAATTATGATGGATGAGAATCTCAAGGATATTAACAAAATTGGAATAAGATAAAAGGATTGACTCATTAAAGATAATTCATTGATTCGAGCATGATTTATCATAAAAAAGAATGATTAAGGAATTGAATTATAGTTTTATTAATGTGTAATATCACCGCATGCATGGATGATCATGAGCTAGACCAAGACCATTGTATGTGAATGGTTTCTCTTAATTTATTTGTTTAAATTAAATTTGTTGGCATGCGAGAATTATCCTCATTAATATATAGTTCATGCACTCCCAAGGATTATTTTATATAAAAACCCCTTTTCTCCTCCCCGACATGTGAGATTAATGCATATGTAATGGATAGAGCTCCCAAGCTAGTGGAGGCAGCTCAAGTCTGGAGCCAAGGTGAACCAATCCAAGGAGATACAAATGTGGATAGGTGGAAAGCTATAAACATGATCCCGAAAGGTTCAAGGTGTTTCTCCCCTATGTCTTGGGTTATTTTATCAACTGCTAGATAAACTAACCAATAGAACAATCTCATGATCATACCATTTATTTTATTTCTTTTAGTTTCATTGTTTATTTATTGTGGGTGTGTTGTCACGATCACACAATGAATAAATTAAACAAGAATGCATGATAGAACTAAAATAAGACCAGATTATGTGTAAATATTATATTTGACATGGTTAATAACTTAATTATATCCCCCTTAATATTAAAAAGCATGTAATAAAAAATAATAAAATTGATATTTCCATGTAAGGATAAAATCCCACAAAGAAATATTATTTCGGTAAACCCTTCCATAATCTTGGTTTGAATCGAACCATACTTCAAAGTGGTTGACCAAACCTAGTTGGGGTGCTTTCAATTATTGGGGAATTATAATTCAAGGTTTTGGGTTAAATTGAATTGGTTGGCATCAATGGTTGACTTCCATAACAGGACTCTTTGTGACCAAGAGGCAAAGTTTGAGGAAATCCAAAATAAAATTATTTCATGACTGGGGAGTGCACTCAGCGAATCAAGGATCTGTGAGTTAATGCAGTTTGAATTTGGAATGCCTACCTAAAAGCCTTCAAGTGGCTTGACAAACCCTAGTTGGGGTAATACGAAGGGAAATATGGTTCCTTTCCAGTAGAATATTCAAGCAACTGAATATTCGGAATTTAATGGTTAGGGATATTTTATTTCAATAAAATAGTGGGAGACTAATAAGTATTAATTTATTTATTTGTCTCATGTTATATAATAAAGTAATAAAACTTTTCTCATATTAATTTGTAGAAACAGAAAGATAAATTACTTCAAACATATCATTGTGAATCATACTCGAGAAGGAAAACCTTCTCACCAGCACCAATTTCCAAGAGTGGCAGAGGAGTTTACACATCATCCTTCGCCAGGAGAGGAAATTATATGTGCTGGAAGATCCTATTCCAGTTGCATCTTGGAAAGAAGTCAGTGATAAGGAATAGTCTCTTTATATGAAACATATGGATAAAGCCACAGATGTCTAATGTTTCATGCTGTCGACCATGTCTAATGAGCTCTTGAAACAACATGAATACATGGACGTGTATAGAATGATGTCTCACCTTAAGGATCTCTACCAAGATAAGGTGAGACAAGAGAGATATGATATCTCAAATGCTTTGTTTACAACTATTATTGGAGAGTCTGTTCTAGTTGGGACTCATGTAGTTGAGCTTATTGACTACATTGAATCCCTAGACATCTTAGGGATTAAATTCCTGAATGAGTTGCATATGGATCTCATCCTATCATCACTACACAAGACCCTCACTATTTTTATTGTCAACTACAATATGAGAAACAATAAGTAGATTCTATTTGAACTTCTGACCTTAATTCGCAAGCTAGATAAGGACATGGGGCGTGACAAAACCACAGTCCTTATGGTTAATAAGAAAAGGAAGGACAAGGAAAACGAGCCAAAGAAATACCAACGGTCTGAAGCCCCTAAGCGTCACCCCTTCAAGAAGGGGAAGATCCAGAGGTAGGGCAAGGAATGGGAGGCAGTATCTTTTGCATGGTGAAAGCTAGACCACTAGAAGATGAACTTCACTCAGATGTGTGGGGACGCTAATGGTGCGTTCGTTATTGAGTGTAATCTTTCCATTTCAACACATTGGGTATTAGATACAACTTGTGGGGATCACATATATTTTCAAATGTAATAACCAAGAAGATTTAGAAATATTTCCAAAGGATAGGTGGATATTCGAGCTGCCAATGGCACAAGGCTGGTTGCGTTGTATATTGTTTATTACCACCTCTCATTTCCAACTAGGATGATTTTGGTTTTACATAACTATTATTATGTTCCTAGTGTTACAAAGAACATAATTTCTGTATCTTGTTTATATATGGATGGAATTATTTTCATGTTTGGAGATAAGGGTTGTCTTATTTATAAGAACAATTTATGTTATGGTATGGCCCATTTAAATAATGTTTTGTATTTTTTAAATTCAAAAAACCAAGTGTTGTCAATCGATAAAGAAACAAACTCGCATGACTCATGCATCACCCATTTGTGGAAGCACCGTCTTGGACATGTAAACAAGAAGCGCTTGACAAAGATATTCCAAGATGGTTGTTTGGACTCTACTGAGCTAAAACCACTTGATTGATTTCATGCTTGTTTACAAGTAAAAATGACCAAGCCTCCATTCGGTGGACAAGGTGGAAGGGCCACAGAGCTTCTAGGATTGGTGCGCACGAATGTCTGTGGACCATTTCCAATAGAATCTTGTGGTGTATATTATTACTTCATTAATTTTACTGATGATTCGAGTAGATATTCTTATGTCTACTTAATGAGGTATAAGTCTGAAGCCTTATATAAATTTAAGCATTTGAAGAATAAAGTAGAGAATTATCTTGGTAAGAATATAAAGAAGCTTTGATCATATTGAGGTTGAGAATATCTGAAGAAAGAGTTCATCGATCTTCTACGGGAGTCTGGGATTCTGTCTCAACTCAATCCTCCTTATACACTGTAATAGAATAGTGTTAGTGAAAGGAGGAATTACACCTTGTTGGACATGGTGTGGTCGATTATGAGTCAGGCATATCTTCCATTATCCTTTTGGAGATATGCATTACATACTGCAGCATACACATTAAAGAGAGTACCAACTAAGGAGGCAAATGGAATTCCCTTCGAGTTCTGGAATGGATAGAAACTCCTTTTGTTGCACACATGTGTATGGGGATGCAAGGCATTTTTTAAGGCCTTCTCAGGCAACAAACTATCACCCCAGGGCACGAGATGCATCTTTATAGGATATCCCTAGGAAAAAAAGGATATTACCTATATAAAACCTTAGAAAATAAAGTGACTATCTCCAAACAAGCCGTATTTGTTGAGAGGAAGCACATCCTCCAAAAGAATAGTGGTAGAAAGATTGACTTTGATGAATTTGATGCTCAAGATACACAGGAGTTAGTACAAGAACAAGTTCCACAGGTCCCTGTGGAAGAGGTTCCAGAAAAAAAAGTATTGTGTAGGAGCTCAAGAGATGTTAGGGAACCAGAGAGATTAGGTTTCCTAGTCACTGAGGATGGTGAATCCTTATTGTTGGAAAATTATGAACCTCTCTCTTACAAGGAATCAGTAGAAATCTCAAAAGCTGTAAGATGGCTGGAAGCTATGAATTCTATGATGGATTACATGTATCAGAACCAAGTTTGGGTTCTGGTTAATGAGCCACTTAATGAAAAACCTGTTGGATGAAAATGGGTATTCAAGAGAAAACTAGACATGGAAGTCCAAGTTAGCACCTATAAAGCAAGGCTAGTGGCTAAAGGATTCAGACATCGTAAATGAATTAACTATGATGAAACCTTATCTCTAGTATCCATTTGTAAATCCATACTAATCATAATTCCCATGATATCTTACCATGACTATGAGAGTTGGAAAATGTATGTCAAGACAACATTCCATAATGGGAACCTTCAGGAAGATGTCTATATGACACCACCAGAAGGGTTTTTGACACCAGGTGAAGCCAAATGGGTTTATAATTTGCAGAAATCCATTAATGGATTAAATCAATCATCCAGGTTATGGATATAATGACCCATACATTACATACATTGTTATTACTTCAGAATTGAAGCACACTTATTACAACATATAACAAAACTAGGAAAGGACCGTATAGGTATAGAGTCTTTAGAAACTGGGAAACAAAAACAACTGGTTCATAAATCATCTACATTGTCTCCCTTTTATTTTATCATATCTAGAGTCCCTTTTAGCATATCTTACTTAATATCCTTCTTCCTGACCTAGGGAAAATAAAACATTCAAAAGGGTGATCTCAAATGCTTAGTAAGGGTAAACAAAAGAAATAACAATCACATCATATTCATAAGAAAATATCATTTTGGAAATCTTAACCTACAAAAGAGATCATAATTTCATAACATGGGATAAATCATAGTTCTGAAATGTAATCCCAATAATCATAACTTAAAACGTGACACTTTTTGGCATACACACATAATCATAGAGAATCATTTCTTAGTAGTCCAGACTCATATCCAAGACCATCTTAGCGGAAAAATTCAATTTCTGAACTGATTTCACTCCTCGTTCCAGTCATGTTTCACTGAACCGGTTTAACCTGTCGTTCTAGACATGTCTATCTCTTGAGATAAAAATCTTTACCCAATGCATTGGAGGTTGATATAAGTCACACCCATCTAATAATGAAACCATTCTTATGTGTTCCACAAAATCATAAATCATACAACATAGCATAACCCAAGTAATAAAAATGGGAATCTTAAACATCATGACATCATAACATAATACTTATAAGATAAAAGGAAATCATAAAAATAATTCCATCATAACATAATCAAATAAATGTAAAAATAGGGATGGAAATAGAACCCTATATTATCTTCGATGGAAAATAATTTTGAAAAAACACTTGAACTCCATTCTTGAGGAAAATATTCTTTCTAATTCAAAAACATTTTTCCATTCTTAACATGTCATAAAAATTTAAACTAAAATAATTTTATTAAAACTAATCCTCAAAACATGTAAAGGAATCTTCATGGAAATAATTTTCTTATGAATCTATTCATGCAGTATAACTAAAAAATCATTCTTCTCGTACTTTGGTCGGAAAAGTCAAAAAGTACCTCGTACTAAAAATGAAAAAAGATTCCTTTCATATCTTTTACTAAAAACTAACCAATTGGTAAAATTGGATTTAAATAATTGTAGGTGAATAGAAATAATATTAAATATTGAGGAAACATGGATGTGGATGAAAAATATTCCCCAGTAAATTCTGAAGCATAAATAATCTCGGATAAAAATGAGATTGTGAGATTTTCCCTTACCTTAGGTCCGATTTGCTTTGTAATTGTCTGAACCTCCTTAATAATGATTTAAAAAATGTCATTGACTTATTCCAGAATCATACTTATTTGTATTATATCATATATGGTCATATTTTTTGATTCTTATTAGTAATATTTCATTGCTACTTGTAATTCGGGTGTTTATTACTTTTTGTTCTTATGCGTGTTTTGTTGAATAAATTCGTATTCTTCATTTTAGGTTATAGATAAGTAATTTCCAGAATCCTATTAGTGTAATATATATCATATTCATTCATTAAATTCATTTATATAATCATATTCAATGAATATCATGTAGAACGAGTCGCATCACATCATGGAGACGGTATTTCGTACGTATGCATGAGTGATGATATCGGTCCCATGATCGTGGAATTGTATTGGAGTGTATGTATACTATTTAAGAATCAATATCACTTTAAAATAATTATATATATTTATTCTTTACACCATTATACCCATCCAAGTAAGGTGGTGGTGGAAAATAGATTACACCACGACGTGGAGATGGTATTCCGTACGTACGCACGCGCGGTGATTTCATTTTCTGTAGGATAGATAGATGATGAAATAGGGTTGTTTCATACATATAATAAAATATTAGTATATGAGTGATATTTTTTTTATTACTTCGTAATGAAACAACTAATGAAGAATAAGTAGAATAAAAAATAATGTTTAAAGAATCGGTAACATACATTACCACTTCTTTGAAGCGCCTCTTCTTAACCTCCTCTTAGGGCACTAAATATGGTCTTTTAAGAAGACCATGACCTCTAGGATATTACTAGGGAAGTGGAGAGGAGAAATTGGTAGGGTGTTTCCGAGCTTTAAGGCTCCAAGTGGTGTGAGGAAGATAGGGAGGAGGTGCCCTTTTATAAGGGAGGAGAGGGGCACCTTAGGAAAAACTAAAAATATTATTTTATTATAAAGTCGTATTCGGTTTTTAATAACACCAAATTGATTTATTAAAAATCTAAGGTGGGGAAGGGTCTAAATCCTCTCATCCAATAGAATTTAGACATGTTTAGGTTTCTATTTTTAACCTTATCATTTAGATTTAACTTTAAGTTAGATAATTTAACTTTTACCGTGTCTTCTTGTTTTCTTACACTATAAGGTTCATAAACATGCTATAATAGGCCAAACGAACCCAAAGTTGTTTATTATTAACATATATAACCTCATATAAGTAATTTGGCCTAACCATAGATTTTTAAGAATAAAATAACAATTAATAATATAATATTTGTTTTAAAAACCATTTTATGTCAATTTTGACACTATTTGGTAATTGATTTTTGTGAAACTCATAACAGAAATTTTAGTTCTCAAAAAGGTAATTAAATCGATACTAACATGTCATATTAAGCTAGAAAATTATTGGAATTTATAAAATGTCTCAAATTGCATTTATTTGGGTATTTATAACATCAATTATGTCAATTATTTCATTAATAAGATAATTACTGCATCATCATTGTGTCAAAAATAAATAAAATTATTTAATGTCTCAAAATTAATAATAAAATACCATTATGTAGGAAATAGTTTTATATTTCTAATTAATATCTATAGTCAAATTTATCTTATGTATAACCCTATATTAAAAATGAGTTAGTTATGAAACTTTGATTTTAACTATTTTAACCCTTCTTTAAATAAATTAATTATAAATGTCCTAATCTAATCCAAGTCGGCCTAAATGGTCATATATTATTCCTAAGGTTGTCCTTGGTAGAATTACACTTATCCAATAGAATTAGGACATGTGTTAGGGTAATAATTATATCATTTTAACCCTTAATTACCATATTTACTTTTAACCGTGGTAAAACAAAGTAAAAAGTTACTATTCACCAAAAATTATTTTCATCCCATTGAACCACATTTTAGTCCTTGATATTAACCTTCTGTCTAGGAGTTTCGAAATTCCATTCACATAAGTGGTAAAATTTTGTTTTATGTGAATTTGGAAATTCTCCTGGGAGATGGGTAAAAGACGGTGAAAAGGTTAATAAAATTTTTACATATCTAAATTTATTATAAAATGACTCCAATGATTTGAATTGAACTTATATAAGTATTATATATCAATTTTTACCTAAAATAATTTTAACTAAAATAAATAATTATTTAAATAAAAAGTCGGTTTTTAAATAGTAACCCAGTGTTTTCACTATTCATCAAAAATTGATAGTTTTCATAAAAATACCAAAATTTCACCCTAGGCTAATTTCGATATTCCTAATCCAAAAATGAAGTCCATTTTGAAAAAAAAAATTGAAAATTTCAAAAAAGTGGTTATTACTATTCATAACGGCTAGTTTTAATAATATTTTAATAGCATATAGTTGTTTAGTGAAACTCGGTATTACATACGACACAAGCTATCGAGGAAGGTCTCGATTGTGTGTAAAGCAAGCCAAGCTAGTGATGTGTGTAGTGAAAGATTCCTTTGATGATTTATATAAAAAAACAAAAAAATTCTCATAAAAATCTTGGGTGTTACATTCTACCTCCCTTAAAATGAATTTCGCCCACGGAATGCGTCACTTTGTAACAAATAGATGAGGATACCTCTCCCTCATCATATCCTCAAGATCCCATGTAGCTTCTTCTAATTGGTGGTTCCACCATAAAACTTTCACCAAGAGAGTGGTCTTGTTCCGTAGGACTTTTTCGCTACGATCCAGAATCTTTATCGGTTGTTCTTCATAAGAAAGATCTTGCTCCAGCGGTACAACTTCTGAGATGAGTACATGTGAAGGATCGGGTATGTACTTTCTTTGGAGAGATACATGGAACACATCATGAACTTGAGAGAGATTCGGTGGAAGCTCCAATCGGTAAGCTACCTTCCCAACACGATCCAGTATTTCAAAAGGACCGTACCTAGGGCTCAGCTTTCCCTTCTTTCCTAATCTCATTACTCTCTTCTAAGGAGATATTCGTAAGAACACTTTATCACCCACTTCAAACTCTAGGTCTTTTATTCAGTTGTCGGCATAACTTTTTTGTCGACTCTGAGCTGCTCTTATGTGTTGTGGAATTGATCGGACCTTTTCTGCCATCTCATCAACAAGATCCGGTCCTAATAGATTTTTTCCCCAACTACATCCTAGAAAGTTGGAGTCCTACATTTCTTTCCATATAGGGATTCATAAGGAGCCATCTGAATACTGGAGTGAAAGCTATTGTTATAAGAAATTTCCACCAAAGGTAGGTGTTGATCCCAACCACCTTTGAAATCCATAGAGCAAGATCTCAACATATCTTCGAGAGTTTGGATTATCCTCTCAGACTGACCATCTGTCTGAGGATGATAAGCAGTTTTGAAACTCAACTCTGTATCCAGAGTATGCTGAAGAATTCTCCAAAACATTGAGGTAAACCTCGGATCCCGATTAGATATAACAGAAAGTGGTACTCCATTCAATCTTACGACTTCCTTCACATATATCCTGGAAAGCTGATCTAGAGAGATATCCTCTCTAATAGAAATGAAGTGTGTAGACATTGTAGGACGATCAACTATAACCCAGATAGAATTATTATCTTTGGATGTTTTTATAAGTCCAGTGACAAAGTCCATAGTGATGTTTTCCCATTTCCATTCAGGTATGGGTAATGGTTGTAACATCCCCTTAGACTTCTGTCTCTCAGCTTTAAATTGTTGAAAAACCAAGCATCGAGAGAAATATTCAGCAACATCTCTTTTCATGCCATCCCACCAGAAGTACTCTTTCAGGTCCCTATACATCTTCGTGCTTCCAGGACGAATAGAGAATGAAGAACTATGAGCCTCATCCAGCAGCTCCTTCTTTAATTCTGGGACGGGAGTAACACAAACCCGATTCCTGAACTTTATTATCCCATCACAATCAAGGATGAATTCAGGAACATTTCTCACCTTCTTTTGCAACTCTACATCTTCTTTTTGTGCCTCTTTAATCTTCACATTTATAGATGGTTGAACATTCATTTGAGAAAGATATGATTTTTCCCCTTTCATTATAATTCTATGATCCGTCCTTTGTAAACCCATAAATATTTGATCTTTTTTGATCCTCATCATGGATAATCTAGCATGGTCTTGTCGACTTAATGCATCTTCCACCTTGTTTGCTTTCCCAGGGTGGTAATGAATTGATCAGTCGTAATCCTTAATCAGCTCCAACCATCTTCTTTGGCACATATTTAGCTCCTTTTGTGTGAAAATATACTTTAAACTTTTATGATCAGTATAAATATCACACCTTTATCTATAAAGATAATGCCCCTAAATCTTTAATGCAAAGATTACCTCAGCTAAATCCAAATCATGAGTTGGGTAATTTTGCTCACGGATTTTCAACTGTCATGAGGCATAAGCTATCACCATTTCGTTTTTAATGAGAACACACACCAATCCCTTCTGGGATGCATTACTATAGATCAAAAACCTTTATCCACTACAAGGAATTGTGAGTACAGGTGCACTGGATAACCTTCTTTTCAACTCCTTGAAATTCTCTTCACATTCCTCAGTCCACATGAACATAAATCCTTTTTGAGTCAACCTGGTGAATGGATTAGATAATCGGGAAAAATATTTCACAAAACCTTGATAATATCCAACCAAACCCAGATAACTTCTGATCTCGGTTACTGTTGTTGTTCTCGACCATCTTTCGATAACCTCTGTTTTTGCTGGATCCACAGATATCCCCTCTTTTGAAATTATGTGACCCAAAAATGAAGCTTTTTGAAGTCAAAATTCACACTTGGTAAATTTGGCATAAAGCTTCTCCTTTCTCAGGGTCTTCAATACAATTCCCAAGTGATCTTCATGTTCTTCCTTTCTCTTTGAATAGACAAGAATATCATCTATAAATACTACCACAAATAGATCAAGATAGTCTCTAAAGACTCTATTCATCAAATCCACGAAGATAGCAGGGGAATTAGTAAGACCAAATGGAATCAATATAAATTCATAGTGTCCATACCTTTTACGAAAAGTTGTCTTTGGTATATCCTCCCTTTTTACCCTTAATTGATGATACCCTAAACGAAGATCAATCTTGGAAAAGTATTGAGCTCTGCACAGTTGGTCAAATAATTCATCAATGCGCGGGAGAGGATATTTTTTCTTGATCTTGATCTTGTTAAGTTCTCGATAATCAATGCAGAGTCTCATTGATCCATCTTTCTTCTTAACAAACAGAACAGGTGCTCCACAATGTGATTCACAAGGGAGTATGAATCCTTTATCCATATTCTCTTGGAGTTTCTTCTTCAATTCCTACAACTCAATTGGGGACATTCTATAAGGTGTCTTTGAAATAGGCAAAGCACCTGGTACTAGTTCTATTGAAAACTCAACTTCACGATTTGGTGGAAGACTCGGAAATTCCTCCAAAAAGACATTGTCAAACTCCCGTACAATGTGAATATTCTTAATCTTGATTTTCTCACCAACAATTTGAGATAAATAACCTTCATTTAGTGTAAAATACCCATAAGATGGAATAAATTTCTACTGGAAGGTTATGTTCATCCTTTCATCGATAGAGGATCATATATTGATCTGGAATATGAAATGTGACTTCCCTTCTTTGGCAATTGATATGAGCTGCATATAAAGAAATCCAATCCATGCCAAGAATCACATCAAATTCCAATATAGGAAGGATCACAAGATTTACAGGAGGCACTTTCCCACATACTTCAATCCGAGAAGAATTATAAACTTTTGATGCGACTGTTGTGCCATTAGGAGTTGTCACAACTAACTCAACATCTAATTGTTGAGGTAATATGGTGATACCCTTCGAAAATTCTTCAGAAATAAAAGAGTGGGTGGATCCAGAATCAAATAAAACATTTTCTACTTTAGAGTGGATGGTAAGCGTACCTTTCACCACTTCGTTATCATACTCCACATCGCTGATACAAATTGCATTTGACTTTCCTTTGTCTTTAGACTTAAGAGTTTGTTGGCATCAATCATCATCAACAACCCTTGGATTAGGGGATTGATTATCATAATGCCCCATTTCCTTACACTTGTAACATTGAAGTGTAAGAGGTGCACTCTGCGTAGCCTTTTCTTTGTTCGAAGCACTAGACATCTTCTTCCCATCATTGCAGCATTTAAATTCCCAATGGCCATCCTTTCCAAATTTGAAACATTTATGTGTCCCTTTAAGACAACTCCCTCCATGTTTCTTTATACACTTTGAGCATAAGGGAAAACTCATCCTCTTTTTATTGTGATCTTTAAATTTTCCTTAGAATTCCATTTTCCTCTTCTTATCAAACCCATATGACTGATGGGTTACTCCAATCTCCATCTCAACTTTGAGAGCACATCGAATGATTTCCTCTTAGCTGTTTAAGTCCCTTATGGCTAACGCCCTTAGAACACATGGTTTTAAGCCACTAAAGAATCGATCGATCTTACTCTCGGGGTGGATAATAATCCCAGAATCGTACCTTGCAAGTCTTGTAAAATTTTCTTCATAGGTACCAACAAATTCATCATCCTTTTTCGTCAGTTCAAGAAACTCCTTCTCTATGTTTCATCGAATAATACTAGGGAATTACTTATTGAAAAATAAGTTCTTGAACTCGTCCATTCCATGGACTCAATTTCATCTCTTTGCCTCGTATTCTTGATAAGATTCCACCATTGATCAGCATATCCTTCCAAACGATACACTGATAAGATGAATTTATCATGTTCAGAACATTGAAGAACTGAAAATATCTTTTCAGTAGTACTGATCCATTGTTCAGCAACCAATGGATCAGTAGACCCGCTGAATGAAGGTGGACGCTTCCTCATAAAGGATTCAACAGAATTTTTCTCCTTACTTTTCTCGTTGGGAAGTCCTCCATGATTCATAGCTTGAGAAAGTTGTGTGAGCATGGCTAAAAGATTTTTCATTCCATCTCCCATAACATTTGGTTGCTCAGGGGGACAATCATTGCATTTCCCATCGCATTCCGCATTAACACGGTTTCTTCGGGTTCTAGCCATTGACTAAAACCAAGAAGAATAGTGTAAGAAACACTAATTATAATAGGAAAACCACATAATCAAGAATAAAATTTCACACTTAAGGTCCTATCATATGTTGTTCATGGCCATTTTTAAAACATTGATATTGTGTTCTATAATTAGACTTATCCATAGGGTTCTTACTAAGGCTTTCACAGCCTAGTTTCCAAAGGTTGAATATACCTTTCCTTTAATACCAACTATAACGACCCATACATTACATACATTTTTATTACTTCAGAATTGAAGCACACTTATTACAAAATATAACAAAACCAGGAAAGGATCGTATAGGTATAGAGTCATTAGAAATTGGGAAACATAAACAACTGGTTCATAAATCATCTACACTGTCTCCCTTTTATTTTATCATTTCTAGAGTCCCTTTTGGCATATATTACTTAATATCCTTCTTCCTGGCCTGGGGAAAAGAAAAAATACAAAAGGATGAGCTCAAATTCTTAGTAAGGGTAAACAAAATAAATATCAATTACATTATATTCATAAGAACATATCATTTTGGAAGTCTTAATCTGCAAAAGAGATCATAATTTCATAACATGGGATAAATCATAGTAGTGAAATGTATTCCCAATAATCGTAACATAAAACATGAAACATTGTGGCATACACACATAATCATATAGAATCATTTCTTAGCAGTCAAGACTCATAGCCAAGAATATCTTAGTGGACAAAGTCCATTTCTGAACCGAGTTCACTCCTCGTTCTAGCCCTGTTTCACTGAACCGTTTTAACCTGCCGTTCCAGCCATGTCTATCTCATGAGATATAAATCTTTACCCAATGCATTGGAGGGAGATATAGGTACCACCCATCTCATAATGAAACCATTCTTATGTGTGCCAAAAAATCATAAATCATACAATATAGCACAACCCATGTAATAAAAATGGGAATCTTAAATATCATGCCATCATAACATAATCCATACAAGATAAAAGGACTTCATAAAAATAATTCCATCATAACATAATCAAATCAATGTAAAAAAAGGGATGGAAACAGAACCCTATATTATCTTAGATGGAAAATAATTTTGATAAAACACTTGAACTCCATTCTTGAGGAAAATATCGTTTCTACTTCAAAAACATTTTTCCTTTCTTAACATGTAATACAAATTTAAACTAAAATTAGTTGGTTAAAAATAAACTTGGAAACTTTTAAAGTAAGATTCATGGAAATAATGTACTATGAATCCATTCATTCTGTATAAGTTAGAAAAAACATTCTTCTCGTACTTTGGTCGGAAAAGTCAAAAAGTACCTCGTACTAAAAATGACAAAAGATTCCTTTCTTATATTTTACTAAATACTGACCAATGGGTAAATTTGGATTTAAAAAATTTTAGGTGGATGTAAATAATATTAAATATTGAGTAAATATGGATGTGGATGAAAAATATTCCCCCGTAAATTCTAAAGCATAAACAATCTCGGATAAAAATGAGATTGTGATATTTTCCATTACCTTAGGTCCGATTTGCTTCGTAAGTGTCCAAACCTATTTTATAATGATTTAAATAATGTCATTGACTTATTCCAGAATCATATTTATTTTTATTATATCATAGATTGTCATATTCTTAGCCCCTTATTAGTAATATTTCATTGCTACTTGTAATTCATGTGTTTATTACTTTTTGTTCTTATGCGTGTTTTGTCGAATAAATTATTATTATTCTTTTTAGGTTATAGATACCTCATTTAAATAATGGTATTAGTGTAATATGTATCATATTCATTCATTAAATTCATTTATATAATCATTATGCAATGAATATCATGTAGAACGAGTCGCATCACATCGTGGAGATGGTATTCCGTACGTATGCACGAGCGATGATATCGTTCCCATGATCGTGGAATTGTATTGGAGTGTATGTATATACTATTTAATAATCAATATCACTTTACAATAATCATATATAGTTATTCTTTACACCATTATACCCATCCAAGTAAGGTGGTGGTGGAAAATAGATTACACCACGGCGTGGAGACGGTATTCCGTACGTACACACGCGCGGTGATTTCGTTTTCTGTAGGATGGATAGATGGTGAAATAGGGTTGTTTCATACTTATAATAACATAACAGTATATGAGTGATACTGATGTTATTACTTCTTAATGAAACAACTAAATAAGATGAATTAGAAGAAGAAATAAATTTGAAAGAATCAGTAACGGACATTACCTCTTCTTTGAAGCGCCTCTTCTTAACCTCCTCTTAGGGAACTAAAGATGGTCTTTGAAGAAGACCATGACCTCTATGATATTACTAGGGAAGTGGAGAGGAGAAATTCTCAGGGGTTGGCCGAGATTTAAGGCTCCATGTGGTGTGAGGAAGAGAGGGAGTAGGTTCCCTTTTATAAGGGAGGAGAGGGGAACCATAGGATAAACTAAAAATATTATTTTATTATAAAGTCATATTCAGTTTTTAATAGCTCAAAATTGATTTATTTCTAAGATAAGGTGGGGATGGGTCGACATCCTCTCATAAAATAGAATTTATACATGTTGAGGTTTCGATTTTAACCTTATCATTTTGATTTAACTTTAAGTTAGATAATTTAACTTTTACCGTGTCTTCTGGTTTTCTTACACTACAAGGTTAATAAACTTACTATAAAAATCCAAAAGAACCCCAAGTTTTTTATTATTAATATATATAACCTCATATAAGTCATTTGGTGGAACCATATATTTTTTGGAATAAAATGACAATTAATAATATAATATTTGTTTTAAAAACTATTTTATGTCAATTTTGACACTATTTGGTAATTGATTTTTGTGAAAATCATAACAGAAAGATTAGTTAGAAAAAATTTAATTAAATCAATACTAACATGTCATATTAGACTAGAAAATTATTGTAATTCATAAAAAAGTCTCAAATTACATTTATTTGGGTATTTATAACATCAATTATGTCAATATTTCATTAATAAGATCATTACTGCATCATCATTGTTTCATAAATAAATTAAATTATTTAATGTATCAAAATTAAAAATAAAATACCATTATGTAGGAAATATTTTTAGCATTCTAATTTATTTCTATAGTCGAATTTATCTTAGGTATAACCTTATATTAAAAATGAATTAGTTTTTAAACTTTGATTTTAACTATTTTAACCCTTCTTTAAATAAATTAATAATAAAGGTCCTAATATAATCCAACTGGGAATAAATGGTCATATTTTATTCCTAAGGTTGTTTTGGGTCGAATTACACTTATCCAATATAATTAGGACATGTGTTAGGGTAATAATTATATCATTTTTACCCTTAATTACCCTATTTACTTTTAACCGTAGTAAAAAAACGTAAAAAGATACTATTCACCAAAAGTTATTTTAATCTCATTGAACCACATTTTATTCCTTGATATTAACTATGTCTCTTAGATTTTCAAAATTCCATTCACAGAAGCGGTAAAATTATGTTTTATGTGAATTTAAAAAATCTCCTAGGAGGTGGGTAAAAGACGGTTAAATGTTCAATAAAATTTTTATATATCTAAAATTATTATAAAATGACTCCAATGAGTTGCATTGAACTTATATAGGTATTATGTATCAATTTTGACCAAAAATAAATTTAAATAAAATAAATAATTATTTAACTAAATAGTCAGTTTTTAAATAGTAACCCAGTGTTTTCACTATTAATGAAAAATTGAAAGTATTCAGAAAATACCAAAATTTCACCCTAGGCTAATTTTGATATTCCGAATCCAAAAATAAAGTCCATTTTGAAAAATAAAATATAAAAAATTTCAAAAATTGGTTATTACTATTCCTAATGGATAGTTTTAATAATATTTTAATAGCATATCGTTGTTTAGTGAAACTCGGTATTGCGTACGACGCAAGCTATCAAGGAAGGTTGTGATTGCGCGTAAAGTAAGCCAAGCTACTGTTGTGTGTAGTGAATGATTCCTTTGATGATTTATATAAAAAACAAAAAATTTCTCTTAAAAATCTCGGGTGTTACAATGGATCATTCAATTTGATGAATCCATAAAAGAATTTGGTTTCATTAAGAATGAATGTGAGTCATGTGTTTATAAGAGGTCTAATTGGACTGCGATCGTTATCCTAGTAGTTTATGTTGACGACATATTACTTATTGGAAATGATGTACTAGTCTTAAAATCAGTTAAGGACGGGTTGAAAAAGTGTTTCTCCATGAATTACTTGGGTGAAGCAGACTACATTATAGGGATCATGATCATTCGTGATAGATCCAAGAGGCTTCTTGGACTAAGTCAAGGTCCATACATTGACCAGATACTAAGGAGATTTTGTATGGAATAATCAAAGAGGGGATTGGTTCCATTGTTGCATGGCCTGCATCCTTCTATGAAAATGTGTCCTCATAAAAAACAATAGAAATATATATTGTGTAAGATCCCACACACTTTGGCTATAGTATCCATCATGTACGACATGTTATGTACCAGGCTTGATGTATCCTATGCACTGATCATGGAAGGATGATATCAAGAAGATCTTGGATAACAACAATGGACTATTGTTAAGACTATCCATAAGTATCTTAGAAGAACTAAGGATATTATTCTGGTGTATGGAGGAGATGGGGAGCTTGTCATTAGAGGGTATGCTGATGCTAATTTTTAGTCAGATCAGAATGATCTGAAGTCGCAATCTGGATATGTTTCATGTCTCAATGGAGGAGCTGTGAGTTGGAAGAATTCAAAGCAGTCAGTTGTCGTCGATTCTATTGTAGAGTCTAAATATATTGTGGCTTCTAATGTGACCAAATAAGCTGTATGGATTCAGAACATTATCCAGGAGCTTGATGTGGTGGCTAGCATTAATGACCCTATCACGCTATATTGTCATAAAATTGTAGTGGTGGCTCTTGTAAAAGAACCAAGGTCACATCAACAGACCAAACACAAACTTTGGAAGTATTACCTCTTGTGGGATTTCTACCAAAGGGGTGAATTTGTCGTGAGCAGAGTGTCCACAGAAGAGAATGTGGCAGACCCCATGACTAAAGGCCTATCTCACCAGAACCATGGATATCATGTGAGATCTAGAGGTTTAAAAGTTTTTAGTAGTTGGCTCTAGTCCAAGTGGGAGTCTGTTATAGTTGGTGGTCTTGAACAAACTACTTTGTACAATATTCATTAAATAAACACATTATCACATCTTGATTGTTCTTCTACATGAAAATGCATGTGATAATGTCCCATGGATAGTAGTTTCATTAAAGGGTCATTGCGGATCACTGCTATGATGAAAACCCGGAAGTGTCATAACATTCTTGAATATATATTCTATGGCCGGATCATGTTATTTTAGGGACACAAATAATAAAGGCCATTATGGGTGAGGACTCATAAAACTTTGAGGAACCTTCCCATGGTGTGCACCCTTGGTAATATCCAGGAGGATATTATGAGAACAAGACCCACCCATAAGAAATCCACATTTCATAGTGTCATTGGATGTTCCTATATGCAGATGTGTGTATTGGTCCTTGGACTTTAAGATTATTATTAATGGGTATTACAACTCGTGCACTTATATGTATTGACAAAAACGATGACGACACACTATTCATAGCAATGTAGGATACATTGGGTGCGTCACGAGTAATACTGAATTTATAGATAATACGAGAAAGGATTTGTCCCTTCTGTTCAATAACGGAAGTAGATATCTTAGGCCCTTTGATGGAATTGATATAGCCTAAATAAATCCATGACCATGGTAAGGAATGGGCAAGTTCAAGTCCGGGAAGTCAAAGAAAGAATAATAGAGCACATGGGTTGATGGCACCAGCATGCAACCTGCTTGATTCGAGATATCGAGACAAAGGGACTATATTACATGGTAATAATTCCAATTAGGTGACACGTCATTGCGGCTTTAACTTCACTTTCTATGGGTGTCTTGCCGTGTTTCTAGACGCTAACCTTGGACATTCGACAGGCTCTACCTAATGCCACCGAGAAAGAGTCCTAGAGGGTCACACACTAAGTGTGTCTATGTATCTTAGTTTAATATTAATTTAACATGTTAAAAAAAGATTATTTGCGGCTGCGGTTTAATAATTATTTAATAATCCCTGATCACATTTATTTCGACACCAGATATTCGAGAAAATATATTGTGGGTGATGTAATATATATTTATTAGCAAGTAATGCAGTTACATTTATTTAAGAAATAAATAGCTATTACTCAAGGTATAATAAATGTGGTGGAGGAAATAAAGAAAAATGAAAACTAGAAAAACACGTTGTGTACATTGAATGTAGATGTTGGGTAGTTTTCATGGAAAATAAGTACACATCGGGTATTAATGATAACACACCGTGTAGTTTTTTTCATTTGGGATTTTGAGGAAATAATATTGTTTTATTAAAAGATATTTATTATAATCAGTGTGGGAACATGTCAAGGAATTAATCATTTGTCATGGGGGTTTTCAATAGGAGTTAATGAAATAAATAAAATGTGTATCATGTATATTTATTGTCATAAGTCTATAACCTCAAACCCAATTAAAAATATCCTCACAACCCCAACACTTATCCAGAGAGAATCATTGTGCACAAAAATTCTAGGGAATTCTCTCAAGGACGAAAGAATTCCTTCCTCCAAGAATGGCCTCAAGACTGAGAGAGATCCTCCTCCATCGGATCAAGGCGATCTAAGGTGGACATCGTCAGTAAAGGCTCTTCCATTCTAGCACCTGGAAATCCCTTCGGTGACATCTAGAGATACATGGAGCATGTGTGGATCTCCTCTAGAGGAATCCAACACTTGGATTCTACGACGTAGTGACAAATAACATCAGATTGTGTCCAGAAACATCAATGAATAAATAATTCCATCAAGATAATTCTTGTCAATTAATTAAATTAATTATAACCAACATGTGATGATCCTATCTTTATGGTTTCGGGACTCCCTATTTCTTTTTCATTCTTCATTCTATTTCGATGATCCAACGTTTTATTATCGTGATGGATCTCAGATTGATTCTTGTTAACGCTAAAATTAAAGTTGGGCTAACCCACCAATGTGTTTTCACTGCACCCAGAACATACTAATCGTTCCTCACGATCAGACAAAATCATTGAAGGCACCCCATGAAGTCCTACAATCTCCTGTACTTAAAGGCGCCCCAAGCCCACTAATTAACTATACTCTCTGATAGGTAGGAACTTGGTGGACTTGGTGAGTCGGTCAATGATCACGCAGATGGAATCATGTACCTTGGAAGTATGTGGAAGTCCTTTCACAAAGTCCATGTAAATTACATACCACATCCACTTTGGCACCTCTAGTGGATGAACTAAGCCTATTGGAACCTAATGCTCTGCCTCCACTTGCTGACAAGTGAGGCACCGTGAGAAAAACTCTACTACTACTTTCATCATTCCCGACCACCATTGCTGACGCTAGAGGTCCTGGTACATCTTCCCCACTCCTTGATGTAATTCTAGAGGATATGTATGTAACTCCCTAAACACTTCCTCCCGAAGTTCCACCGATACCATAGTACGCCCTATGAAGAGGATGATGTGCTCCCGATATTCAGAAAATCCATTAGGTTCTTGTCCTCTGGAAATCTGAGCACGTCGAGCCTCATAGTCAGCGTCCCCAAACTGCACCTCCCTAACACACTGAAGGAGCGGGGGAGTGACTGTCATAGACTGAAGATAAGCTTCATCATCTAGATCCATGTAGGATATCTACAAAGAGGCTAGCTACTTTTTCGCCTAACTCAGCAACTGTATACCAGATCTCCTGCTGAGTGCATCTGCTACTACTTTCCCCTTCCTAAGAGTATACATTGTCTAGAATTCATAGTCCTGGAGGAACTCAAGCCAACGTCATTGTCCCATGTTCAGATCCTTTTGAGAAAAGATATACCTAAGACTCTTGTGGTCAGAGTAGATAGTAAAACTTTCTCCCATCAAGTAATTTTTCCACATCTTGAAGGTGAAGACCACTATTGCATACTCCAGGTCATGGATAGTGTAGTTCTTCTCATGTCGTCTCAGCTTTTGAGAACCATATTTGATCACTACTCACTCTTGGATCAGGACATATCTCTGCCCGGTCCCTCATGCATTGTTGTAGACTATGTACCCAACGCCCTCCTCTGGTAGCCTCAAGATGGGGGAACTCATCAGTATCTTCCTTAGCTCTTGGAAAATCCACTGGTATCTCTCCAACCACAAGAAGGGTTTCCCCTTATTCTTCCACACTGACAAGTGTATCGTAACTTTAGGAAAGTAATGCTCAAAACCTCCGGTAGTAACTAGGCAAACCCAGGAAACTATGCACCTCTGTCACACTCCTAGGTGGATCCCATGCAATCACAACCTCAATATTCACAAGATCAACCAAAAATACAACCTATGAGTTAACGTCTCCCAGGAAGTGTACCTCCTGGATCTAGAACTAGAAATTTGAGAGCATACCATAATTCTGGTTCTCTCAGAGTGTGTCCAGAACGATCTGCAGATGATAGGCATGCTCCTCCTATGTAGCTGAGTATATCAGGATGTCGTCGATGAAGACTACCACCAAGAAACCAATGTATGGATGGATAATTCTGTTCCTGAGTCCCTTGAACACTTATGGGGCACTGGTTACGCCGAATGTCATAACCAAGAACTCATAATGTCCATACTGACATCTAATGGTTGTCTTCTACACATCCTAGTCTTGTACCCTAAGCTGGTGATAGCCTGATCTGAGGTCTATCTTCGAAAACCACTATGTTCCCTTCAACTGATCAAAAGGATCATCAACCCTTAGTTGTGGGTACTTTTTCTTCACGGTCACCTAGTTCGGGCTCCTATAGTACACACAGAGTCTCAAACTCCGATCCTCTATCTTGGAAAACAAAATTGGGGTTGCCCAAGGAGAAACACTAGGCCTAATGAACACCTTTCTCTGCATGTCCTCCAACTATACTCGTTGCTCCTGAAGCTCGGCAGGATCAATCTGATATGATGCTGTAGATATAGGTGTCGTCCCGAGGTACAATTCGATATAAATGTACACCTCTCTACGACAAGGTAGACCTAGAACATCATCAGGGAAAACATCAGTGTACTGGTCCACCACTACAGGATAGCTCAGACTCTCAACATCAACTTCTCTGAGGGTAAGTCCAGCCAACTAATGTGTTATATGTTGCACCCTCTTCTAGGTATGTCCATCCCGTGTGGTAATGGTTCCCTTCTCGCAGGTGAAGGAAAAACTTTTCCCATCTGTGTGGACACACCACACTTTGTGCCTAATACAGTCGATATGGGCATGCACAGTAGATAACCAATAAATACCAAAGATGATGTCGTAAGGCCGCGACGTTGCTACTAGAAGATCCCAGCCGAAGCTCTCACCTCCAAGAGTAAGCTCACACTGCCAGAACTAGTGTGTAATCATGTAATCCTCTCTTAATGGAGTCTCTAGATGTATGGATTGAGCCAACGGCTCCACTGGAATATCTGAGCTTTGAATGAGGGTTATGGCAACAACAGAGTGATTGGAACATGTGTCTATAAGTGCTAAACCTATGGTAGAGTATACAAAGATCACACATCATATCATCTTCAGAGTGACATGGTATATACCTCAGTAGCCTGAAGCTGAGTTCGTCCCTATTCACTTGCTCCCTATGGTCGGGGTGGACTACCTGGAGGTAGTGGCGGTAGAACCTCGAATCGCTGCCCACCACCTATAGCACGGACAACTCCTCTTCCATGTATGCCTTCTTCCAGCGGACCTCCTTGATTGAATCCTAAACTATTCCTAGGTGGTCCTTCGAAAATATTCTAGTCTACCGTATGGTGGGTTGGTAAGTCCTGCGCCATATGACTCTGCCCATCGCACGAGTAACACTGGCTGCTTCTCACCTGTCCTGCTCTATCTCGAGAGCCCCGCCCAACCGACCATGTATCATGTGGTCGTCCACCTGTAGTTTTGGTCCTCATAGACCTCTGCGTTATCTGTCTGCATCTAGCTACAGATGACTCTACTACATGATGTCTGGTTGGGGGTCATGTTGTTGGGGACTGCTCAGTAAAGAATCTATCCTCTAAGAGTGCTCGCTCTAGCAGCCCTGCCTATGGAGGGATGCTGAGAGAAATCATTGAATCTCTAATCTCCTGTATGTTCCCCTACTCAAATTTTCAGGCCCTAAAGAAAGATTTCTTCACCAAGTTAGTGGATAAGCATGAGATTTTGGTGAACCTCACTGAATACTGAGCCATAGTCATGATGACATACTTCATGTGGAGAAACTCCATTATACGCATAGAGAGTATTGTTTCTGGGACGAACACTGCCCTGAAAAGCCTCTCGAAGTCTGTCCAATGAGAGTGACCTCATCATGTGCCAGGAACAAAAACCTCCACCATCTGCCCACTGCAGCCTGAAGAGGACTGGCGGCAAGGATCACCATGGGATCAGCTTGTGTCCCTACCTGTTGAAAAACTATAACCACTTCCTCCAACCAGTCCTCAACTGCCTTTGGATCCATCTCTCCAAAGAACCTTGATGTCCTCTTGCACTGCAACTCTTGGAATGTGCTTAATCGACATGAACCCTCTTATGCTAGGGCTGGTGGCATCAACTGCCCAAAGGGTAGTGGTGTTGCTGGTATACCACTATATTGTACAACTGCCGAAAGGGGGCCCTACATTGAAGCCAAGTCGCTCAGTGGGCTGTCATCGCATACACTACCTGGAACCCTGGCTATCTGTCTGTGTGGAGGCATCCTAAAAATAAATAGGTGTGTCAAGGTCAATAAGTTATACCTGCTGAGCTAACTCAAAAAGATCACAAGGAAAATTTTTCAATAACACACAATCAATCAATGGTTTCGTGCACTGAGTCGGAAATCATATGTCAGGGTCCTGGTGTATGGATACGTCAGCCGCCACACCAACACTGTATTTTCATAACCTGTAACCACACTCATAACACAAAACACTATTTTCCATTAAAATATCAGTGTCTAATTTTTTTGATAGAACTAACTTCTCTGACACCAATTTGTCACAACCCGTCCCCAGTGCCTTGACTACCCCAAGCCCACCTTCCATAGGCTAGGGGCTAGTGACTGGCACTTGAAAGGCATATCCCTAAAACTGGGAAGGCATTGTCTTTTTGTCTTGAAAACTCACACAATCCAAGCACAGTGAAAGATGAAAGAACAAGGTAAACTCTATAGTAAAAGGGTGATTACAGTATGTAAAGGGGACAGAATACAATCCCAACTGGAAAGTACAAGTAAAACTGAAAATAGCTCCTGTGAATGCCCCCTAAGGATCCGACCTGAAGGGTAGGTATTGCTCTCGAATGGTTGTCTCTACAGTATTCCTCGTCTAGGGTCCACCTCTGAGTAGCATCGAGTCCTGATACCCTCAATCTCGATCAGTGATATCTTTAGTCTTCACAAGACACAACAAGTTGCAGGCGTAGACAATGCCGGAGTGGGTATAACGATACTCATTAGGGACCCAGAGACCACCAAAGGTCTCTCAGAACTCACAAAGGATAAACCAAAAATCAAGACTACAATTATAAAGCATGGATCAATAGTCAACTCTACTTAAATATATGACCATACATATACCTAAGTTTTCAAGTAAACCCATCTCATTAATGAGGAAACAGAAGGCCCAACTCTTTAGCCAAAAGCTCAACTGTTCCACGAAGGTAACACCACGAAGTTAAGTAGCACAAAGGAAACTCCACACTGAAGAATAACTTTAAGGTATCACCACATAGAAGTGTTCCACAAATGAAAAAACTCAAATCTCACCAGGTATAACATTAGTACAGAAGTATAGATGATTAGTTGTATTGCTAGATCATCTTACTTCGTCGAGAAGCTCTGATATTTACCCACTCAAGATCGAAGATGGCCCACACAAGATATGAAGATGACCCACACATGATCTAAAGATGACCCACACTGGGTCTGATGATGAACCACACAGGATCTGAGGATGAACCACAGAAGATCTGAAGAGGAACCACACAGGATTGGTAAAATCTCCATGTATAGGTAGACATAGGGTTTCCTCACTATGCATGCTTGATTCTAGGAGGATCTTCTAATCAAGCCGTCGATATATTCTTCAAATACCAAAAATACCCACGAAAAAGTATCATGAAGGTCCACCACGTCAAAAGGGACCTAACGCGACTGACGGCGTGTCAATCGGTTGCTCAGGCTGTATGTTATTAGTGTTTCTGTTCCGAAGGCCTGATTGGATTCTAGTTCGATCTGACCCAGCCATACTCCAACATTATCAAAAACTCAGGTGGAGTATACCCAAAGGACCATCACGATCCATGGTTTCTGGCATCCTAGACTATTCATCAAACGTACGCCCAGTTCTCATGATATGGCCAAAAAGAGTTTCTGGATCCAGATGGGCCAGGGTCCAGTCCGACCTGGTCGGACCCTGGCCTGGTCCGACCCGACACACTCCAGTTCCGGCCCAATTGGGCCAGACCGTGGCAGGCCCGGCCCGCAAGGCCGCGTTCTGTCCTGGCCCACAAAGGGGCGGCCCAGCCCGCTTTGTTGGGTGCGGTCCACCCAGCTAGGTGTGGTCTGCCTTGGCGGGGCCCACCCTAGCTGCCACCCGAGGGAGGCACCCCCCCTGATTCCTAAACGTCCCAAGGGACCTTTGGTTTTGGCCATCCTGTAGGTGCCACATGGAACCGCATGCTGGAATTTGGGACCTGCTGGAGCGTCTCCTACTCAGTGTGTTGCTTCTGGTGGGGGTTCCGGCCGGCTACGCCTTCCAGCGGTGTCAGCGTGTGCCAATGCTGCCTCCATGGCTGGCCATGTGCACCGTCTGCTCAAACCATGGCCGTCCAGGTGTCTACCTCCCTCCGGGTGTGACGCCGTAGCTCGACTGCCACAACTTCCTCCTCTACCGGTGATGCAGACGTCCGCCGCCCTTCTTCCAGGTGGTCGACCGGTGTCCCAGCCACTACCTTCTTCTAAGGGCCACCACAGCTTCATTCTAAGCCCAAACAATGTGATGATTAAAAATTCAAGATCCTGAGGTCGAGATCTCAGTTTTTATATGTCATGCTCAACGGATCATTATGTTTTTAGAACGCTAATTTATTTGGCATCGAAGAACACACGAAGAATGCACGAAGAAAGAATAGAAATGATCATAGTACATAGGTGGATCTATGGCTGTGTTTTTTTCCATCTCCATTGAGAATTAATAATATGAAGAATAAAAAATCGATATTTATCATTTTTCAATATAAACCCCCAACCTCGATCATTCGTTGGGGATGGCATGAGGTAGATGATGAAGACGTTTAAAGAGACGCTAGTGTTCGTCACTCCAGCAACACTCTTCCGATCCAGCTCGTGTGTTGGTTCCTCATTCTTGATCCAGAGGTTCGTTCATTGTTGGGAAGATTATTCCACCAAGAGTTCTCCCCCAAAATGGTTTTCCAAAAATTCCCCCCAACCATGAGAGTTGAGGGGCCCCTCTCATTTTTTTAAGTTGATCAATTAAACAATTAATGTTGGATCATTAATTGGGGGGGGGAATTCCAAGGGTTACCTAACATTAATAGAGGTGTTTAGGGTCGGCTAGTCCCCACCACCAAGATTCAAATGATAGGTTCCAAATAAATAAAAATAAAATTTAATTGTTTTATTTTTATTATTTTTAACCCTCCCATGATAAATGGAAAACCAAAAACCACCCTCAACCTACTGCGGTCGAGATGAAGGTTCCTTTAAGTGAATATCGGCACTATAAGTTCAATGGTGTCCTCAGATTTCAATTATGAGCAGTGGTTCAAAAGTTACAAAACACTGCTCATGCATTTACTGAACGTACCTAAAACAAAGGTTCATAAATTTATTTCGGGCACACCATGCATAGGAATCACACGCCGTTAATTTTCGCAGACTCATACAATTTCTATATAATTAAAAAAAATTACATGGAAAATTCTGGGTCTTTACATAATATGATGTCAAAATACTAATCCTATATTTAAACTGTAGTAATATATTAAACTAAAATTCTATTTTCTTTGAAAAATTATTGATAAGTCAACATTGAATAATTCCAATGTTATAATTCCAAAAATAATTTTTATTTTGAGAAAAAAAATTCTATATATATATGAGGATTCAATTTTAATATAAAAATCTACATTTATTAAGACATTATATGTTTCATAAAAATAAAAATTTTCAAAACCTTATTAAAAATATGTATTTGATTTAATAAATTTTTTATAATAATTTATATTAAATAAAAAGTTATTTTATTATATTATTTTAATATCATGTATTTATAATTCAATGAATTTATAAAAAATGATTATCGTAATTTATATTTAATATTACATAAAAATATTATTTTGGATTAATCATTTGAGACTAGTAATGATTTTGAAAGTAACAATAAGAATAAGTAAATATATTCATTATTTTATTAAATATTCAAATTCATATTATTACAGTCTTGATAAATATCCCTTTGGTACAGTAGAACATTCCCTTTTGGTAAGATGTGTAATTATTTAGTTTTTAGGGGTTTATTCGGAATACATGGTTTGAGACATGATCTCAATGTTCTTGAACATCTCCAAAAAAATTCTAATCAGGATTTTGTTGCTGTTTCTTAGATTTGGATTACTATAAGGACCATTTCTGTGATTTTTTCTCTCTAAGAAGCTCTAATGAATAGGAATCGTATGGTATGATACACTATTTTAAGGTCATTGATTCCATTGTATATTCCATTTAGATTTATCCAAACCCTATATTTATAATAATCATAGGATCATTATTCAATAGTTATATTATAAACTATTATTATTCATAATTATTTTTTAAATCTAGAATAATTCAATATGTCAAAATAAATGTATGTGTTCTCTAGAACGATAATACAAAAAATTAATTTAATTCCCTCAAAAATGGATTTTTTTATTACATGTGGTCATTACAATCATCCCCCATCATAAATTTCCCCATAGAAAATTTTGTTTCACACGCTAAAATTGATGAGAGTAATTATGTTGCATCACCTCCTCCTATAGAAATGAAAATTCTTTAAAACTATGCCTTATCTATAACACATTTACATAGTAAATAATCTCAGTTCATATGATGTTTTCTCTATGATCTTCTATCCTCACTAAATGATCCTCATTTGAATGATCATTCTCCAGTGTTACAACATATGGATTCACTACTTTTTGGAGTTATGGTATTTACTCCCTCTAGAGGGATATGTGGTACACATCATGTTCATTATATTGGTTTTATTGGAATATTAGTCTATTGGACACCACTTTATGTGATCAAGGATCACTAAGGGACTGTAGTATCTAGAAAAAATATTTCCCTTCTTCAAAAATATTATTAATATAATCTATTGATATATGTATAGTAACACTTATCTTAAACCACATATAGAATTTTTCATTGAAAATTTTAATCAGCATTCTTATATCAACTCTTATCAACCCTTATGTGTCGATGAATGGTCTAGGACTTTTACATTATTTCCATAGTCACTTCAGTACCCAACAGTTTCACTCACCAACATCATCAGAGAATTTCATTATTATACATCTCTTACCATAAATGGATTCATATGTATCCATTTGGATTCATGAGGGGAAACTATATATGAATGGTAACTTGACCAGAGTATGTTGTTGATATCATCATTATTTTATGTCATTTAGGAATTATATCAACATGTCCACAAAGCTCTAAATAGTACATCAAGATTTTCCCTTAGCTTGAGGGTGGTATACTTGGTGACATTCAACTCATTACATAAATCCTGTTGGACACTCTCCCAGAACATGTAGTTAAATAATGGATCTTGATCACATATATTCGATATTGTTGTTCCATGTAGGATCACCACTTATCTAATGAATATCCTTTCTAGATTTTATAGTGATAATACCTCTCACATTAAAAAGAATTATGTTTTCTATGTATGATGACCCACCACAACCCATATATAATTATTTCATCATGATGAATTCATAAGACAAAAAAAATACAATGGTTATGTTATACCATTTTCATGTCGTTATGGTTGATGGTTATATAACCCACGTGTGTTTTTTATTTTCATCCTCAAAATACTAATATAATAGGCATATTGATGTATAATCCATGTTATCTTTATTCATGTTTTCCCCCCAGTAGTTCTATCAAATATCATGATACATGTTTTTTCCTATTATGTTGATATAGATGGTTACACTATAGGAATCATCTGATAAATACTACCATAACACCAGATTTGATGGTACATAGAGACATGAAACAAAGATTTTAACTACTTTTTCATTAATTATGAGCTATGAGTATTTCCCTCTTCCTATATCTTCAACATTATTCAAAATTTCCATGACAACTCAATGAGAATTCATTTTCTTCTTTAAAAGGGATATTTGAGTTGTAATTTGTAGAATGATTGAAGATTTTCCTTCATTTATGATTCCAATGTCCATACTTTTCAAATCCAATAAGATCGTATCCTTCTCATTTATCATCAGTGATAAAATATTTAGATCCTTTATACTTATATTTTTATCCTCATTATTTTCATTAACATTATGGAGGTGGATTGGGGAGTCAAAGTACATAATCATCTCTAAACAAAATTTCTAGTGAAAATTCACCTCATTCCATTCAAATATATACTTGATTCTATTACGATTTTTATATATTTCACACATTACTCAAAAGAGAATTTTGAATCCCTTTGCGAGCAATTCGAGATAATAAATTTTATATTTTAATTAATTAATATTAAGTTAACATATAGAAGTTTCTATCACATTGACATTATGAATTTATAAAAAACGGAATCCCTTCTTCGAATCACAATTATATACAATGAAAAGTTTAACACTTGTGGGTTGTATAAGACAAAATCTAGTGATAATAATCATTGTATACTTCTTGAATATCTCTTCACATTCATTATAAAAAAAATATTTGTTCCATTCTAAGTGATTATATTTAGAAGGAATGAAAATCCAAATAAATGTCTCACAAATCGACACTAATAACTAGCCAGTTCTTTGAATCTATGGATATATGTCACTTTTGTTGTCTCCATAATCTATTATATACTTCTATTGTTGATGGGTGCATAAATAACCATTTAGTTTTGATAATTTTCCTAAATAATGAGTTCACATTCACCCAAAACTAAAATTATCTATAAAATTAATTATTATTATTTCATTGTAAGGTCCATAAAATATATCTAAAATTCTCCTCATGATCCTCTTTGCCTTAGGAGTGTATAATAATTTATTATATAATGACTACCAATTTTTTTGAGGTAATATATATAGACTCTTTTAATCAAGTCAATGAAGATTAATAAAGAATTAATGATTCTGAATATCATTACTATGAACCCATATTTATCATACCTTTTACATAATATAGTCCAGTTGTTGTCCCCCTTCTTCGCCCATACATGAAAATAACCCGAGATAGGATCCACCTTAGATAAGTATTGGGATCCACAGAGAAGATCACAAAATTATTCATTCCATTAAAGTGGATACTTTTTATTTATTATGATGTTTCTATGCTCATTATTGTAACGCCCCGACCCTAGCTACCCAGAGTCGGTGCATTACTTCGTAACATTGGCATGATCACAAAAGATCAAGTCTCGAAAGACCGATTAGTTTAGTAGCCTTGGAAACACTAGATACATTCATATATGTTACATTACAACATAAGGTGAAAAACTACAATAACAAAGTCTCTATAGTCCACACTCATATCCTCTTCTGACTATCCCTGCAGGTCATTCATAAAATACTTCTTCACATCCTGGAAAAATATTAAAACATTGAAAGGGGTGAGCTCAGATGCTCAGTAAGGATAACATTATTGCGGAATCTTTCATAAATAAAAATTAACAATTAAGGCAATGTATAAATAAAACAAAAGCCTTTTAAACATGAACTTCAACATAATATGGAAAAAGTAAAATGAGATAATGCCATTTACTTATTCACATGGATATTCTACTGGTCGAATAATCACATGCAATATCAATAACCACTTTCATAATGATGGAATGCATAATTCTAGACATTCTGAAACATTTTGTCAAGGCCTCAGCCAAGACGTCTAAAATGATTAATGCCTCGGCCAAAACCATAAATCAAATTGGGAAAGGGCCTCGGCCAATTCCACGTCTAGTTGTCTCATGAGACCTACCGATGCATCGAGAAGCTATAGCAGGCTCCACCCGTCACTTATTAAGTCCAATGCATTCCTCATATGAATAGGTTTAAACATATCATAAACAATAACATAATAGTATCACATAAAACATGCATAAAGGAAACATAACATTTCCACATTTCAATCACAAGATATCAATAAAACACATTGATATAATAAAAACACGTTCAAAACCATTTTCAATACCAAAATAAAAGAAAGTTAAAACTTTGTATTTATTTTTCGTTAAAAAAAGTGATGGCTTGTAGAGGAAGCCGAAACTCAAATAATTGTCACGGCGGTGGAGAAGTCGTTGTCGCCGCATATGTACGGAAAGAAAAACATCCCCTTTTTGTAGTTTAGTAAAATTATTCGTATAAAAAGATTCCTTTAGCATAAATGTAAAATTCAAAGGGGTTTATACACCGTATAAAAGATAGTTGTGTATGAAACCAAATATGCCTCAATGAAAGGAGATTGAGACAAAGTCCTTAAAAGATCATTTTTAAAATAAAATAGATCTATTATGTGTATTCACTATAAGTACACTTAAAGAAAGTACAAATACAAGATAGGACATAATAATATCATGCCATAATTTGAAAGTAGGAGATTAACCCAGAGAATGGAAATTGGGTTAAGAAGTTCCCTTACCTCGTGTCCGACTTGACTCAACCGTTCTTTAACCTACTGAATAATAAACTAGAGTTAATATATACCTTATTAAGAACCATTTTTAATTTCATTATCCTTTTTATATCACTTATTACAATGTTATGAACATTATGTAATTATTTAATTAAATAACGGTCGTTTTGTCGATCTTTGGTACTTGAGTCAACAATAAACTTTTTATAATTACAAGTTGTTTATGTGGTAGAATATCGATTATCTCCATAATTATATTCATGATTTAGATGTCATATATATCATATATATCCAGTATATACATTCCTTTATAATATTACGTAACATTTAGAGGTAAGAAATGAAATGCACGGTTCATAGAGACGGTAAGCCGTACGTACGCATGAACGCTACTTTCATTTCTATTTCGTATTTAATGGAATGAAATCATAATGATATAAATGTATAATATAATTCCAGTATAATATAGTGTATAATACCATTTACACCATCCTTTATACATCCCACATATGGCATTAACGATTCAAATCACTTTGAGGGGGCAGTAATCCGCACTTCTTAAAATAAAATTATCGCATTTTACCCATAATGGAAATCATAAAGTATACCATAAATGAGAAATAAAGAAGCATAAGTAAAACATAAAAATATTATATATCATATATAAATATGGTTACATCTTAATGTCCACCTTTGAAGGTGTTATATGAGTGTTTAACAATCATCGTTTCGTGAGGCAGAAATTCGCCATCCACAGAAACCGTATGTTCTTTAACCATTAGATGTAGGTGTGTGTAAGTGTATATCGAATCCTTCTTATAAAGACATCCTATTATATTGAGGATACTGGTGTTGTTACAAAATAAATGAATAAAAAGAGTTTAGGGGGTTGGAGAAGAAAAATAAAACAAAACAACATTAGAGAAGACATTACCTCAAAATCGGGTAACTTTTTTTGATTTTAGCCAAAGGATTCCTTGGGGAGAGTTCTTCCCAAAGTGACGCTTCTAGGAGTAAGGGGGGAAAGTTGGGAGAGTATTTGGGTAGAGTTTTTCTGAGACAAATGGCTTGAAAGTGTGAATAAGGTGGGAGTGGTGGGGGCCTTTTATAAGTGGAGAGGAGGGGAACTTTTGGAAAGTAATGAAATGTTATTATATTATACAATGCTTTTCGGATTCTAAAGGTCCCACACTTGTATAATTCGATTCTAAGGTGATAAGGGTTCTAAATATCCTCATACAATAGGTTTTGGACATGTGTAGGTCTTAGATATTAAATTATCTTTCCATTTTATTTAAATCGTTAAATAATGAGGTCATCGCTGCATCATCATGATGTCATAAATAATTTAAATTATTTAATGTCTGAAAATTATAAAAAAATACTATGATGTAGGAAATATTTTTATCTTTCTAATAAATATTTATAGTCAAAATTTGGACTTGTGTAACCCCACTTAAAAACTGTTTTAGTAGAACAACTCATGTTTGTGTCAATTTAATTTTAACATTAAATAAATATATATTAATGTCATTTTCCAACCAAAGTGGCTCCATGGGGTCCCCAAGTTGACCCATTGGTTTTCTTGGTCGGCCATTACTCATCCAATAGGAGTAGGACAAGTTTCAAGCTCATCTCATATTATTAAAACATTATTTTTACCTTAAACTACACTAATTACCTCTAATCGCGATTAAGAACTTAAAAGTTACTATTCAACAAAAAATTATTTTAATCTCATTGAACAACATTTTACTTCTTAATGAAAACCATGTATGTAGGATTTTTGAAAATCAAATCACAGAAGTGGTAATATTTCATTTAATCAAAAAATCAGTTATTTAACTACCACTTAGTGGTTTCACTATTCATCAAAAATTGATGTTTTTCAGAACAATGCCAAAATTTCACCCTAAGCTATAATTGATATTCCGAATTCAAAAATGATGTCTATTTTACAAAATTCCAAACATATAAGTTTCATTAATTAATTTTATAATTAATTCCCGTTGTCAAAACAAATAGCGTGTTTTTAAGAATCAATTTATATCAAAAGATTGGCAATTGTTTATGTCCAATTTCAATGTTAAATTAATTCTAATGAACACCATTGGATAAAATGGTAAAAATATATTCTAATTATACTTTAAAACCACTAAATAGTATAACTTATCACTATAAATTATTTTTATTAAAAAAGTTGTTTTTAAGTAATTTTCACTATTCATAAAAAATTAGAAGTTCTCAGAAAAATACCAAAAATTCAACATAGGCTAATTTCGATATTACGAATACAAAAATGAAGTCCATTTTGAAATATAAAATTTCAATAATTTTAAAAAGTGGTTATTACTATTCATAACGACTACTTTGATTAGTCGCGGTGTTTTAGAACTTGAAGTTGCGTACAATGCAAGCTATTGCATTATTGAATGAGAAGCGGATCGTGGAAGCTCGAGGTGTTACAATTATATTCAGTTAAGTGGTGCATTAACCCATCCTTATCCTTAGTGAGAAGGACAGCTGAACCCTATAGTGAAGCACATGGGAATATAACCCCTTTATCTAGATTCTCTAGTAGTTCTTTCTCCCCCAACTAAAGATCAAAAAAATATATTCTATATGTAGTATTCGATATTGTAAAATCCCTTGTTATATGCTCGATCATATATTCAACCTATCAAAAAAAATGAGACTCAGAAATTCATTTGGAAAAACATTAATGTACTCTCTCACAATGTGAATTCCTGTGAGGATGATCTGTAACATAGACTATATATTTTGATATAGAAACAATTTTTCATAGGGTTGTATTGTCAATTCATGATATTTTCATTCAAAATAATATTCACCCTATTCTATTAAATTATAGAGAATAGGATGATGAATCATGATATGGAGATTTATTTCCCTATTGAGGCAATTTATGTTGGTTCTATGTAAGGAAATATGATTCATACACTAAATTTATTCAAACTTCCCTAAATGGAGCATCAAAAGTTTTTCTATGATGTATTAGCCCTAAAAATATGATAGGTATTTTTTTATATAATTGGGATTCACTAATATCCCCATATTCTATTTTCACATATGGATCTTCATCCATGAATTGTAGAGGCGTTGGAATAATTCTATGAAAAATTCATGATATAATGGAATGAGTAGAACAAAAATCATGAAGTATGTTCACTATTCATGATTGAATGACTAGTGTACCTTCAACCTCATCATTGTTAGGATACACCTCATTTGTTTTAATTGAATAATATTTTCCTTGCATACTTGGAGTTTATTGTCACACATTGTCTTTTACCACCCATGGCATATTTTATTGATTTTAAAATATCAATTTTTCCTTATATTAGAATCCTTTTACAATAGGTTGAGGTTCAAATGGATCATTCGTCTTTTCTATTAAATTGGTATGTTTCTATATTCGGTAATATCTATATTAGTTCCCTTCCTTTTATTAACTAAATCATTTCCTTATCCCCATAAGATATTTTTTGGGGATAATCATTCCACACATTGGAAATGTGGTATGTAAACAATTCATAGAGAAATTATATTTATATATATATAAAATACAATTAAATCCTAAATTATACATCTTTTCACTATGAGTCCCATTACATTCCCTAATATCTGTTTCAAATTTGAGTTATCATCGTACAATTTTCTCACAATATTCAATGTCTTATATCCCCCTTTATTTTTGGTAGATTCAATTTTATCCCACTAAATAAGTGATTGATTTTTCTTTCAGGGGTAATGATGAAACCATAGGTGTATCATGTATATCATGTGACACTTTTATCATATACCATGATAAATTCATTAAACTATTTCATGAGAGAAAATAAATCCTTTTCTAATTTATGTTGCAGAGTGTGCGGAAAATATTTTTTCGGAATATAAAATTCATGCATTCAATCATCCCCAACTCTCTGATTTAATCTTCTATCATTGTATTATCAACAAATATCCACCACATATCTGATTCTCTCTCCCCATTGATTAAAATCAAATATTACCCTATAATTATCATAAATTTGATTGATTTTGAAGATCATCTCAGTTTAGTTGATCTTTTGTCCCCTGATTAAGGTATCAGAAGATTCATTAAATATTGGAGTCCTATGTGGTGTAGAGGTTTCAACTATGTCATGTTCATTATTTGGAGGATTTTGGATTTCACTGTTATTCAGTTTTATATTCTTAACAATATTCAATTTAGATAGTACCTTCACAATGTTATTGATTCCTACACCCATAGTTTTAAGCATTTAATTTGGAAAGTCATCACATTTCCATTCACTTTGGTCATTTACTCAGTTCCTCCAATTTTGACCATTATCTAGAGTAAAAGGAAAATTATGTATTAATATTTATAAATTCTTATAAACATATATTGGGATCCTCTATAATTAAATTTATAATTTATAAATGTAATTTATCTCTTTTTCATAGGAATTTATAGTCTCTAATATATATGATACATGATATAAATTCTAAAATGAAACCATATGAAAATTTTTATTCTCTTAATAATGCTTTGTAAGGAACCAGTTAACATAAAAATGTATACCACATGTTAGTTTCAAACCATGTGTAAGAAGAGTCTCATTATTATGAAACATTTCTGGGTCAAGTTGTTCTTAATATGGTGTTTTTGGGTGTAACCCATGGGTAAATATTTTCTAGATCCACATTCTCTTTTAGTATCTAGATAGGGGAATATTTTCATTAAAAGAAAATTACCTATACATTACAAAAATATAGAGATATCATATTATGTTTAGTGTTGTCCCTATGTAATTCACTATAATAATTCAATCCAAATCCAAAATATAACTAAACATTTATTAGATAAAAACTATGAAAACCCTTATTTTATTAACAATTTGTTCCTAATTTATTACATAAGGATACACATAATATATCCTATAAGATTTGTATTTTGAGTTTCATTTTGTAATTTGGTACATTTAATAACCACATAAAATATGGGGTACCTCATCATCATTGAAATATTCCTTCGCCTGATCATAATATTAAATCTTTCTTAAAACTACACGGGATAACCTTGGAACATACATAAAAAGAGTTGATCTATAATGACCATTAAGGGATTAAAAAATGAGTAGAAATAAGAATGTATCAAATTTCATATTATAGGAAATTTAATGTTATAAAAATATTTTAGAATTATAAACATTAATAGAGGCATTATATTCCATGATAACACTATGGAATCAAGGGAATGTGGAAAATCATTAAACATGATATCAAAAAATAGGTCAAGGATAAAAATCATGTTTTCATAGAAATGTGTAAAAAGAATCATAATGGATTATATTAACTCAATAATCCAATATGTGATGTATCATGAAACTAAAATAGTACCCAATGCATTGGTGCAATATATAATTTTGGGCTCACCCATCATATTCTTATCTTCTATAAGATTTACTGTTCCAAAAATATCATTATGTATCGGATCATATATCTTCACATTTAATTACATATTATTGGATTGTGGAATAAGTATACTGAATTTATTAATAAAGGATTATTTTTATTTCTAGGTGAATACCACTGAGCATAAATATTATAGTCCTCTGAATACAATGGTTTGTCATGAAAAAATCGAAGGGAAAATTCAGCTATACAATGAAAATAAATAGTAATTCATAAAATAGATTATTGAGAGATGAAGGGGACTATAATAATTTGGAAATATAATGGAAATTAATAATGATGATTATAAACATATAAAAAAATTAATAATTGAAAATAAAAAGAAAAAACTAATAACATGCTTGGAAAATGGGAAGGAAACGATCCCTTATCTTGAGGGGGTTGGTCTGTCAGCTCGGGATGATCTTATTTGGATCTTGGCGGAACCTAGTGTGGTCTCTAGAGATGTTAGGGAATAATAAATACAATAAAATTGGGTTTTAATGAATAATATGTGGATATTTGGTGGATTTATATAGTAAATGAGACGTGAGTTCATTATTTTATCAATAACATAGGGTTTTTACACTATATAATAATGTAATAAAAAACCATACCATGGAATCATCCAAAGGGTACTTGATTAATTTATTACGTTATTAAGTGTTCTGAAATCATTAATATATTACCCTTGGTGATGTTGAAGTGATACATGTTAATAGATAAATGATCATTTATCATTAAATTATAATATAGTTTTTGGAGGATTCATACAAGATTTGTAAAATTAAAAAAATGACCTCAAAATAATATCCTATTAGATGGAAATGAAATATTTGGTAAATTAACCAATTTTATTATTTTATTACATCCTTTTGGGTTATTATGATTTTATAATACACACAGTATTTTTTTATTGTATTTAATTTTTACCAGAAAATATCATTGTCTCAAAAAATTATTAAAAATTCATTGTTGGATAATATTTATGTGCTGATTCCAAAAATAGTTTTCATTTTATCAAAATATTTTCCTAAATATTTTATATTTCACTTTTAAAACATGAATATCATTTATTTTTATATTGTGTGTTTTTTGTAAATAACAATTTTTGAGCATATATAAAAATATATTTGAAAAAAAATTTAAAATCCATTTTTATTTACTAAATATTATTTAATAATATTATTTTATTAAAATATAAATTGTTTTTAAAATTATAGAGTTCAATAAAAAGTACTATTGTAATTGAAATTTTATATTAATGAAATATAAAATTTTTGTTTTATTTCTCTATATTCGAAATCATTTACAATGTAATTACAATAGGAGGTAAATATATTAATTTATATATACAAAATATATGTTCATATTATTAGTTAATCGATACATATCCCATTAGTATGCTTGAAACCACCCTATTTATATAGTCTGTAATGGTGAGATTTTCATGGGTTGCTTCGAAGTACATGGTTTGGGCGATGATCCAGATGAGATTGAAATTCTCTGATAAATATTTTGTACATGATTTCGATTATTTATGATGACTTGGTCTTGGTCAATGGAAAATCTGAGTGAGGTTATCACCCTCATATACTCTGATAAATGGTATTCAATGGGTAAGATCATACTTTTTGTGGCCATCACTTTCTTTGTATATGTCAATAGTATTTATCAATACCATATATTTAAACTAATCATATTATAACCTTTAAATTGGTATATTATCAATACTTATGATTCATAATGTTCATGAAAATCTTATGGGATATAATAAAACCAAATATGTTCTTGTGTTATCCATAATCAAAATAAATAAAAATGAATTGAACTCAATCATTATGTGAATATTATGTATAACAATACATGTATTTACAACAAAAAACTGAAAGGTAATAAATTAGGACACTACAAACAAAGTAAAAATATATAAAAACATATAGGAATTAATTTTAAAAAATCTGGGTTTGATTTAAAAATAATCCCAACCTATAAGTGTTAATTTGGAACGTTTATCATAAAAATATTCATTCATTCTATCGGTACCAAAGAGAAGAGAATTTTAAAAATCAATTTAAACCCCAAAAATAACAATGTATGAATAAAATCAATGGGGTTAATAAATACAAATAAATTATTATTGTTCAAAAAAATATTTTACATGAAAATTCCAAAATAAGTGTTTGATTTTAAATTAATCATTATTGGATTTATTTTTTTGAATAAAAATTCTTTAAAAGGGGAAATTTTAATTGATGCATTAAATATAACAAATAAAGAGTTATTAATGAAAAAATATATCAATAGTTATGTAATTATATTGTATAAAATATACTTGGGATATAATATAAAAAATTTCAATGGATTTGAGCTGAGATAACAATCCCTTATCATGGACACACTAGTCTCATCTTATCATTGCGTGAGTGCATTGATCGCCGATGGTTGATCCAAAAATGTTGTAGGAATCATCATTGTTAATTTTTAAATTGGATTATATTTTTAGTAGATTTATAATTTCATTATTCAAAACTCACCACCTTGCATGCACCAATGATTTGAAGCTGTGTTTTTTCAATTGAATATCATTTATTTATAATCCAATTACACATTATTGATAATAAGACAAGAAAGATTGTCTAATTGTTATAACACATTTTTTCATGATGGATTCCATTACAAATTCACTGCGTTATTCACCATTTGAACCCCGAAAGTTCTTGGTACGTCACTTGTCTAGATTCCTATGCACGATCGAGTGTGAGAATTAGTTACAGGTCGACAGATGTTCAATGATTCATCAAGAGAAGTATAGATTTGGAATCCTCGTGATTAATGGATTCTTAAGTAGAAAATATTGAAGAATATTATCATGAATTTAATGGATGTGCTCAAGTGGAATGAAGATATATAATATTAAATGTTTTTTTGGATAAACTCTGATTATCAGTTGTCGGTGATATAAAGACCCATATATTTCAAAGAAATTTTTATTTCTTGAATTATTTGGAATTTTACAAGTACGTAGTTTCTAACGGCACCGGATTCCGAGGCCCGGTGTGCCTAGAATAATTTTTTTTATGTTTACCTCGGGTACGTTCTGTAAACGAATGAGCGGGTTTTTTTATCTTTTGAACCGGTGCTCAGAATTGAAATCTGAGCGCACCGATGAACTCATATCGCCGGTATTTTCTTAAAGGGACCATTACCGTAGTTGAGTTTGTGTGGGTTGAAAGTTAATTTTTGGGTTTTATTCCTAAAATTAAATAAAATTTGGTGGTGCACAATTTCTATTTTGTTAGGTGGGGCCTACACGATCCCTACCATCAACTCCCCATTTGTTGCCCTACTGTTTCCCTCGACATTTCCCCATTAATACCCCCTTGCTTAATTAATTTGAAAACTCCACTTTTTGATTATGATGGAACATTCCTACCTCCCTCATCCATTTAATGTGTCAACCAATTAATTTAATGTCAGCATAAAATTAATTGGAACCACATTGAATTAATATGAATTGCCCAACAATTCTATTAATTGGAGAGCCTCTTTTTATTTTTGTTGGAGAATATCTTTCGGAAAAGACTCTAGAGGATTAAAGGGAGGTTAACCGTTCTTCAATGAAGAACACCCAAGTTGAAGAACGTGAAGAACTTCTTCATCGGACGCACCTCGACGTCAAGAGCCTACGTCGCCTACGACAGCGAGCCTTCCTCCATCGTTGACAGAACGGCACTATTCTTCCACAATGCTCGTCTATCGTGACACTCGTCTTCTCCGGATCGACGACATATGACAACAACTTTGAGGTAGGGGATTTTTGTATCTCGTATTTATGTTTTATACTCTCTAACATAGAATTTAATTGATGGGTGATGTTTTGAACCACTAATGTGGTGGGTACGGACTAACGAACAAGTCCGGACACACCATTATTTTGTTCTTGATGCGCGGGGTGTTTGGCCAGGACAAAACGGGACCACAATGATGATTGGGGGCCTTCGTAGTGAAGTAAAGATCCCGAGACGAACATAGGCATAGTCGGAAGCAAAAACGGACCACCGAAATGACTCTGATGGCCCGCGGAAGTCCCTGGTGGCGCGAGTCACCGGCGCGGAGGCGCCGGCCAGCTGCCTGGAGGTGGTGGCGCCTACAAAATGCCATCACGGCATCGGCCGCGATCGTGAGGGAGGGATCCCGCAGCCATGCGGGATCAGGGGGAGACAGCGACGCTAGCATGGTGTCGCGTCCGTGGAACAGGGGGGGTCGCGCGCCCCCGCTCGGCCAACTGGCCGAGCCCGCACACCCCCCCCCCCCGGCCAGGCCGGGGCGGGTCACGCGGACCACGCCCCGCCCCGCTGGGTCGGCCCGTGCCTAGCTGGGCCGGTCCCGGACTCGGGTCGGGTCGCCCCGGTTCGGGCTGACCCCGGGGGGTTGGGCCTGGTCGGTCCAGGCCCAGACCCCCACTTCGGACCGTTTTTCAGTCTTTTCTCATAACTTGATATATGAACCTCCGATCGATGCACCGCCAATTTCATAGGAATCATTGGATCGAGATGGTTATTTAGGTATATTACACTCAAGGTTTCGGCGATGTTTGGGTACGATAGGGTTGGTTCGAGACTGAAACCAACAGGGCCCTTGGAGCGGAAACGCTTATAACTTTAGGACCGGACATCTGTTTGATGTCCCGTCAACTACATTGATTTCCTCTTGATGAGACGGTTCTTTTGTCTTACTCCACTTGAGGTTTGGACACATATAGAGTATGGTTTGGTTGGTTTTAGCTTAAAAACCAACAGGGCCTCTAGAACGGAAAAGCCAATAACTCTCAGACCGGGAGTCCGATAGACACACCATCTGTCGCATTGGGTATCTTTTGACGAGACAGAACTTTGAGATACATCACCTCTAGACATTGTAACAATTGATGTATTGACTCCTTTTCTAAAGGATCGGACCCTCCTAGAATCGAGCGTGTTGTGTGCGGGAACCCTAGAGCTGGCTGTGATTGCGATGATGACGACTGCACTTGGATCCTTTGTGGGTTCGGTAGTGAGGATGACTGAACATGGATCCTCTGTGGGTTCATAAGCGATGAAAACTGTACTGGGATCCTCTGTGGCTTCGACGACGATGACTACTATTCTTGTATCTTGTGTGGGTCTAGTACTATTGACCTCTGTACTTGTATCCTATGTGGGTCCGATGGAGTAGTTGTTCTTGTATCATGTGTGGGTTCGACAGCTTAGCTATACTTGTATCATGTGTGGGTCCGACAGCTAAGATGAATCAGTGGCTACATCTGATCATCTCTATCGCTCTATGAAAGATGTATACCTGTGTGAGCTGAGTCTTGACTTCAATCTTTATCATCGATGTGATTGCCTTTCTTTCTTTTGTGGAATGGGTTGTGTTTTCCTGTGCGGACTGGGTTGTGCTTGGGCTCAAGAGTTGGATAAGAATTGTAATTTATGACTTAGGTATATGTATTAGCATATACCTAAGTAGGGTCGGTTAATACTTCGTGATTGTATCTTTCCCTTGTGGTTTATCCTTCGTGGATTCTGAGAGACCGTCGGGGGTTTCAGGGTCCCTACTGAGTATCTTATACTCACCCCTGCATGGGCTATGCCCACACTACGTTGTCTTGGATGCAGATGACAGACAACACTAATAGAGGTGGAGGCTTGTGGAGCTGGATGGTACCCGGAGGTGGACCACTTGGCAGGACGTACATGGAGCGGACGACCAGACCGGAGGAGCTGAGGAGACTATCTATACCCACCCTTCAGGTGGGATTTCTGGAGGACTATTCGGTGTTGTTTTTTACCTTACTGCTGCTGTATTTTCTTTTCAGTTGTACTGTACTCTCAGTTGGGTTTGTATACTGGCCCATTTACCTTTCAGCACTTACTTTTGTACTCAGTTTTACATAGTGCCTACTTTACTTGTGTACTCTGCTGATGGAGTGTGTGTTCCTTTCAACAATTTTCTTTTTGATTACTTTGTGTCAGCTCACCAGGTTTACTTTCTGACCGTGGCACACCTGTTTCTTTTTTGGATGGCCCCATGAAGGTATCTAGCCAGGGTTCCTAGTTAAATGCGAGATGGAAGCCCACCGAGCGACGATGCCTTAGTACAGGGCCCCATCATAGCGGAGGCACCAGTAGTACCACTACCCGCTGATCCACCGATGCTAACATCCCCAGTGGCGGAGAGTCCATGCCACCTGAGCACGTTGCATGAGTTTCAGTGATAGAGGCCGCCCAGGTTCCGCGGAGAGACAGACCCTCAGGTAGCCGATGATTGGATGGAGGCCATGGTCAGAGTCGTCATATTGATAGGGACACTAGCTGACCTTATGGTGATCCTTGTTGTGAGTTTTCTGCATGCAGCAGTAGGTAGATGGTGGTGCTTGATACTCCAGGATCACGACGAGGCATCTCTACTTTGGATGGACTTCAAGAGCCTCTTCCACTCGGAGTTTTTTCCAGCCACCCTCTGTGTGGTGCGCATCTAGGAGTTACTACATCTGTGGCAGGGAAGTATGACAGTATCTCAGTACTCAGTGAGGTTTACTGACCTCTCACACTACTCCACCTCTCACACATCAATTGGCTAGTCTCATCCTCGGCGTAGTTGATGTGCGGAGTTCGAGTTTTCCTGTTGCGGTTGATCAGCATGCGGACGTTTTCCCTGACAATGTTCCAGGAATATCTCCTCATAGAGAGGTAGATTTCTACCTAGATTTGTACCCTGGGACATCACCGATATCTACTCCAGCATATTGGATGGCTCCAGCCGAGCATCGTGAGCTGCGGGTAGAGATGGAGGACTTACAGGGAAAAGGTTTCATCCGACACGGTGTTTCACCCTGGGCTTCTCTGATTTTGTTCGCCAAGAAGGCGGATGGGAGCTTGCGACTGTGTGTCGACTACTGTCACCTGAACCAGGTGACTGTGAGGAAAAAGTACCCCCTTCTGAGGATTGACGACCTCTTCGATCAGCTCAAGTGAGCATGATGGTTCTCGAAGATAGACCTCGGGTCGGGCTATCACCAACTCAGAGTTCAAGACGAGGATTTGCAAAAGATGGCCTTCAGGTGTCGATATGGCCACAATGAGTTCATGGTTATGCCCTTCAGTGTGACCAATGATCCAATAGTTTTCATGAGTCTCATGAATAGGATCTTCCAGCCTTACCTCAATCGGTTTGTCGTAGTCTTCATTGACGACATACTGATTTACTCGACTACCGAGGAGGATCACGCCTACCACTTGCGGGTTATACTAGATACACTTCAAGAGAACCAGCTTTATGGTAAGCTCTTGAAGTGATAGTTTTGGATTCGAGTGTTTCACTTCTTGGGGAATGTTATCTCGGAGGTGGGAGTTGCAGTGGATCCCACGAAGATCGAGGCAGAACTTGCTTGGGAACCACCCAGGAGCGTGACAGAGCTGCAGAGGTTTCTAGGTCTAGCTGGGTACTATCATAGATTTGTGCCAGACTTATCTAGAGTTGTAGCACTGCTTAAAAAATTGACACAGAAGTGGAAACCCTTCGTGTGGTCATACAGATGTCAGTAGAGCTTTCAGGAGCTGAGGCGGAGATTGACCAGCGCTCCCACCTTGAGGCTACCGGAGGAGGGAGTTGGGTACATAGTTTATTGCGATGCATCAGGGACTAGACTTGGGTGTGTCCCGATGCAGGAGTGTGTGGTGATCGCTTACGGTTCATGGCAGTTGAGGCAGCAGGAGAAGAACTACGCTACCCATGAATTGGAGTTAGGAGTAGTGGTCTTAGCCCTGAAGATGTGGAAGCACTATCTGATGGGTGAGCACTTTATAGTATAATTTGAACACCAGAGTCATAGGTGCATCTTCTCTCAGAAGGACCTGAACTTGAGATAGTAGTGATGGATCGAGTTCCTCCAGGACTATGACTTTGAGATAGCCTATACTCCTAGGAAGGGGAACTTTGTGGCTGGTGCTCTCAGCATAAGTTCGGGGATTCAGCTACTTAAAGAGGCGACAGAGCAGTTAGCCGCTTTGCTGATATCCTTCGTGGATTGAGATGGGGCGGCCTTTTTACAGTCCCTCACAGTCACTCCTCCACTACATCAGCGGGTCATAGAGGCACAACGTGGTGACATTGACTATGAGGCGTGACGTGCTCAGATACCCTCAGGGCTGGCACCTGATGGATTTTCTGAAGGAGGAGAGCACGCCATCCTCTTCAGGGGATGTACCATGGTACCAGTTGCACTGCCGGAAGAGGTGCTGAGGGAGTTCCACACTTCTCCTATAGTTTTACATCCAAGAGTAGAGAAGATGTATCCAGACCTCAGATGACAACACTGGTGGCAAAGCATGAAGAAGGGTCTAGTAGAGTTCGTTTCATGATGCCCACTTGTCAGCCAGTGAAGGTGGAGCACCAATTACCAGTATGCATGGTACAACCCTTAGAGGTCCCGGAGTGGATGTGGGATGGGATATCCTTGGATTTCGTGATGGGCCTTCCGCGTACTTCCAGAGGACACGATTCTGTCTGGGTGATTGTCGAACGACACACCAAGTCGGCCCACTTTCTACCGATTAGGGAGAAAGGCTCAGTAGAGGTCTTGGGACGCCATTACGTCTAATAGATCATATGACTTAATGGATTTCCATCATCTATCATCTCTGATCGAGACGCTCGCTTTACTTCCCGGCTTTGGAAGGGGTTACAGGAGGCTTTTGGGACGCAGCTAGCCTGAGCACTGTCTTTCACCCTCAGACGGATGGCCAGATGGAGATGAACATTCAGACACTCGAGGACATGCTATGTGCATGTGTCCTTGCCTTTGGTCATAGCTGGGAGGATCACCTACCCTTGTTGGAGTTTGCGTACAAAAAAAACTACCTCTCCACCATCGGGATGGGACCATACGAGGCACTGTACAGATGACCATGCAGATGACCTCTGTTCTGGACTGACCCTGGGGAGTCAGCACTTGTAAGACCAGAGATGGTCCAGGCTATGACAGAGAAGGTGAAGATCATCCAGGAGAAGATGAGGACTGCACAGAGCAGACAGATGTCCTATGCTGATAGGATACGGAGACCACTGGAGTTCGAGGATGGCGACCACATTTTCTTACGGGTCTCACCTCGACGTGGATTATGAAGATTTTGTCAGGGTGACAAGTTATCTCCGCACATCATCGGGTCTTTCCAGGTCCTCAGTAGAGTAGGCGAGGTTCCTTACTATCTGTCCCTTCAATATCAGTTGCACCGGGTTTATGACCTTTTCCACATATCTCAGATGAGGAGATACGTGCATGACCCGACCCATATCATCGATCACGGGGAGATGAACATCAATGATGGGGCGACATTCTTGGAGGTTCCGGTGGAGATTGAGGATCAACAAGAGCGGGTACTTCATGGGTGGTCAATTCCTCTAGTGCGCATTCGCTGGCAGCATGGGAACCATCAGGAGAGCACATGGGAGAAGGAGGCTGAGATGCATGCTTAGTACCCCCTTTCTCCCCTAGTTATGTTGTAGCTTTACGGGGACGTAAAGCCCTGAGGTGGGAGTAATGTAAAGACCCGTAAATGTCAAGGAAATTTTTTTCTTGTATTCTTTGGAATTTTACGAGTACGCAGTTTCTGAAAGCACCTGATTATTAGGCCTGGTGTACCCGGAATAATTTTTTTGAAGTTTATCTCGGGTATGTTCCGTAAATGAACAAGCGGGTTTTTCTATCTTTTGAATCGGTGCCCGGAATTGAAATATGAGGGCATCGGTGAACTCGTAGTGCCATTATTTTCTTAAGGGGACCTTTACCACAGTTTCATTTGTGTGGGTTGAAAGTTAATTTTTGGGGTTTATTCTTAAAATTATATAATATTTGGTGGTGCACAAATTTTATTTTTTGAGGTGGAGCCCACACGAGCCCAACCTTCAACTCCCCATTTATTTCCCTATTGTTTCCTTTGACATTTCCACAATAATACCCCCTTTCTTAATTACTTTGACAACTCCACTTTTTGATTACGATGGAGCCTTCCTACCTCCCTCGTCCATTTAATGTTCCAACCAATTAATTTAATGTAAGCATTAAATTAATTGGCACCACTTGGAATTAATATGAATTTCTCAAGAATTATATTAATTGGAGAGCCTCTTTTTCTTTTTGTTGGCGAATATCTTTGGGAAAAGACTCTAGAGGATTAAAGGGAGGCGAATCGTTCTTCAACGAAGAACACCCCGGGTGAAGAACGTGAAGAACTCATTCCTCAAACGCACCTCGACGTCAAGAGCCTACGTCGCATACTACAGCGACCCTTCCTCCATCATTGATGGAATGACACCGTTCTTCCACGATGCCCATCTACTGCGATGCTCGTCTTCCGCGAATTTATGACGTACGACAACAACATCGAGGTAGGGGTATTTATGTATCTCATATTTATGTTTTATACTCTCGAACATGGCATTTAATTTATGGGTGATGTTTTGAACCACTAATACGGTGGGTACGGACTAACGGACATGGGAGGGGTGTTTGGCAACAACGAAATGGGACCACAAAGGTCATTGGGGGCCTTTCCAGGGAAGTACGGATCTGGAGACGAACACAGGCGCAGTCGGAAGCAAAAACAGACCACTAGAATGACTTCGGTGGCCCGCGAAAGACCCCGACAGCGCGGTGGTAACAGCGGCCGATGGCTGCGTCGCCCCGACACGCCGTTAGCAGAATCCCCCCGCTTCATCGGCCATGGCAGCGAGGGAGGGATCCCACGGTCGCGCGGGATCTGGGGGAGACAGTCGCGCCATCCTTGTGTCGTATCCACGAAACAGGGGGGGTCGTGCCCCACAACTCGGCCAGCAGGCCGAGCCAGCACCCCCCCCCCCCCGGTCGGGCCGAGGCGGGTCACGCGGACCGGGCCACACCCAGTCGGGCCATGTCATTCCCCACCATGTTGGGTCGTACCCTCCCAGACCAGACCCAGACCCGGGTCGGGCCGACCCAGTTTGTGCCGACCCAGGGAGGTTAGCCTAGGTCGGACCGGGCCTAGACCCCCACTTCAGACCATTTTTTGGTCTTTTACCCATATGTTGAGATATGGAACTCCGATCAATGTACTGTAAGTTGCGTAGGAATCATTGGATCAAGACGGTCGTTTCAGTATATTACACTCGTGGTTTCGGCTATGTTTGGGTATGGCCAGGTTGGTTCGAGGCCGAAACCAACCGGGCCCTTGGAGCAGTAACGCTTATAACTTAAGGACCAGACGTCCGTTTGATGTGCCATAAACTACATTGATTTCCTCTTGATGAGTTGGTTTTTTTGGATTTCTCCACTTTTGGTGTGTACGCAGCTGGAGTATGGTCGATTTGGTTTTAGCTTAAAAACCATCCGAGCCCCTGAAAGGAAAAGCCAATAACTCTCAGACTAGGCATCCGATTGATGCACTGTCTGTCGCATTGTTTTTCATTTGACGATATGGAACTTTGAGATACATCAACTATAGAATTCATAAACAGTTGATGTATCGACCCCTTTTCTTGAGGAACGGACTTTCCTGGAATCGAGTGTGCTGTGTGCGGGAACCCTAGAGGTGGCTGCGACTTGGACGATGACGACTGCACTGGGATCCTCCGTGGGTTTGTCAGTGAGGAAGACTGTACCTAGATCCTCCATGGGTTGGACAGCGATGAAGACTTTACTGGGATCCATTGTGGGTTCGACGACGATGACTACTATTCTTGTATCGTGTGTGGGTCCGGTAGAGTAGCTGGTCTTGTATCCTGTGTGGGTCCAACAGCTTAGCTGGACATGTATCCTATGTGGGTCTGACAGCTTAGATGAATTAGTGGCTACATCTGATCATCTCTATGACTATACGAAATATGTATACCTGTGTGAGCTGAGTCTTAACTTCAATCTTTACCATTGATGTTATTGACTTGCTTTCCTGTGTGGACTGGGTTATGTTTTCCTGTATGGACTGGGTTGTGCTTGGGCTCGAGAGTTGGAGATGAATTGTAATTGATGACATAGTCATATGTATGTGAATATACCTAAGTAGAGTCAGTTGATGCATCGTGATTGTATCTTTCCCTTGTGGTTTATCCTTCGTGGATTCGGAGAGACCGTCAGCGGCCTCGGGGTCCATACTGAGTATCGTATACTCACCCCTGCATGGGCTTTGCCCGCACTATGTTGTGTTGGATGCAGAAGACGGATATCACTAATCGAGGTGGAGGCTTGTGGAGATAGACGGTACCCAGAGGTGGACCACTTGGCGGGACATACACGGAGCGGACGGCCGGACCCGAGGAGCTGAGGAGACTATCTGTACCAACCCTTCAGGTGGGATTTCTGGAGGATGACTCAGTGTTGCTGTTTAACCTTACTTCTGCTATATTTTCTTTTCGATTGTATTATACACTCAGTTGGGTTTGTATACTGGCCCATTTACCTTTCATCACTTCCTTTTCTACTCAGTTTTACTTAGTGCCTACTTCACTTGCGTACTCTATTGTGTTTTTTTACTTTATAAAGGAAATTCCTTCCCTTTCATTTAGGGATTTGCACCTTTGGTGCTAGTCGCCAGCCCCTGGCCTATGGAAGGAGGGCATGGGGTAGTCACGGCACAGGCCCCGAGGACGGGTCATGACAGGCAATCATGATTCTCGACTAGATCCTAATATTTAAAAATTCATCATGGTGGAATTAGAAGAGATTTGACATGATTCAAAAAATGATCAATGATTCGAGGAATCTTGTAAGTAATATAAAAATTCCAACTACACACTTTGTATTATTAAGAACACACGGTGTGTAGTCCCCTATGGTGGAGCCTTGTTGTTGAAGAATTTATGGGTGATAAGGAATTTGGTAATTCATTAAATGCCATGTACCCCATCCGAAGATGGATATTCCGTGTGATGGGGGACAATGATAGAAACTATATGTAAGAGAAAATAGATATAGGATGGCCACATAGGTGACATCCTGTGTCAAACGAAGTAACTTGTACTAATATATAGAAATATGGGGTCCAAGCAAATAGACATGTCCAGCAGACACGACATGTTCCCCATATAGATGGTACACGCCAATAATACACCTATCTGGGTATACCCCTACATGTACAATACACTATTAATGAAAAATGACACATCCATACTGTAAAGAGAGACCACATGCCTTGTGGTTCCTATCACATGCCATATACTACTAGAGCTCTTCCAACCAATCGTCGAAAAATCATATCTCCATTGTTTGAAATTGTATTTTGGCCCACAAGATGTCTATAATGAGTGATTTTACCAATAGAATATGATGATGCCCATGTAATTGGGTTTCAATATATTATGTGAGTGTTGTAGTCTTAGAACATGTTGAGGCCACTCCCAATGATGGAGGTGATCATAAAAAACACCAGAGTCGTACCGTGCCTACCCACAAGCTAGGATGGGTAGTGGAATTCCCTGATGGTTGTTCTGAGAATACCTTCTAGTAGGATTGGGAGTTGGGGTTCCTCGATGATTTTTTAGTTATCCTATTGTAGGATGCTACAGGGAGTTCCATTATGTCTCAAGCCTACCCTCCAGCGAGGCTGGGTCGTAGGGTTCCCTAATGACATCTTCTAGGCATTACCCTCTAGTAGGGATGGGATGTGCAATTTCCATCATGAAATAATGGCTTTACCCTATCGTAGGGATAGGTAGTAGAATTACAATGTTACCTTCATTACTGTTACACTCCATCTATGTTGGACAGTGGCATTTCTTGTTAACTACTTGTGAAGGACTTTCCCATCGTACTAGACACGAGGTCCTTTCCAAAAATTTGTGACCCCATGGATTTGAATCATTTTAACAGTTTGTGGTTTTCTATGCCTTCAAAACCAAGAGAATGAGGGACTCTTTCCCCGCCAATATGTGTTCCTATGATGGGACCTACAACCCTGTGGGTTGTTTAGTCCCACAAAACATTCAGATAGTATCATGGTGTGGTTATTGAGTCCCTTTGAGTTGTGAATTCTTGGAATATGCATGAGGTTCCTAATATTACAAGTAGACTTTGTTGAGAATTTGGATACAATTCATCAAATAATGAGTTTTGACATAGAGATCCCCTTACTATCACTTTTAGGCTTCTTTTATTGATAATATATATATATATCGTTCTTTATTACCCACTCATTGGGTCTTGTAAACTCTACTTCTAGAAGAGGCTAAGACACATGGTGGATTCCACATGCATTCCGTGTTTAGCATCTCATTGTTAGATGAGTATTCTCCCCATATATTTGTAGTGAAGACTCAATGAAAAGATAATATTCTAAAAATTTCATGAACCTTATTTTTGGACATGTTTACATTCACAATCTTGTTAGGTTAACCTACACTATTTTACCATACCTTGTTTTATCTATTTATTTCATCTTCAGTTGTATCTCTTACTACTGCAACATCACCCATTCAGGTAATTATAATGGGTATGTATATTCTCACCCATGCATGGGGATTACCATACATGTGTCATGTCATTTTCAAATTATGGACAGCTTGATCATGAATTCATAGGAGCTTAGGGATACCAACAGCTTGGTCCATGTTTGGTGTTTATATCTAAAAACATATGAGGTTGGCTCTGTTGTATACTCCATTCTAGTTTTTTAGGTTTAATAAATTTTTTGTTTGGGTGTGTATTACTCCTTTTTTTCCTTTTACACTACAATACTTCATATTGTTTAGAGTACCATGAATATTTGGGTTATATATAGTAGTGTTTCAAGATTTATTTCATTCCCTCTACACACTGGCATTGAGTTTTCTATGTGTGTGTGTGTAGGTACCAAGGCAATGGATTCTAAAAGTTTAGTTGTTCCTTCGATGCTTGTATCTACCATATATCCTATGGAGGTAGGCTTTGGGTAGTTTCAAATTGATCCCCAACATGGGATAGGTTTGGGAAATATGATTTTTCTTATAATTTTCTCTCCAAGA